>CM055116.1:636761226-636796226 GCA_029206835.1 Rana muscosa
TTGCGATTCTCTCAAACGGGACCTCAATGATGGGTAGAGGGACCAGCGGGCTACGGAAATGTGGCATCGGGGCCGACCTCTGACACACAGGGCAGGAGGAACAATAATTTTCTATGTCCTTCATCACCCCAGGCCAATAGAATCTCTGTAATACCCTCTCTCGGGTTTTCTCTGTCCCCAGATGACCTCCAAGAATGTGCCCATGGGCCAACTCCAACACCAACTTCCTGTAAGGTTTGGGCACCACAAGCTGCTCAACGGTTTCTTCTGCCCTTTTTGCCACCCGATACAGTAGGTCCTTCTCTACGCTGAAGTATGGGTAAGTGCAGGTATTATCTGGGTTCACTAACTCGCCATCTATTTCCACTACGTTTTCCCGTGCCTTTATTAGGGCGGGGTCTTTTAACTGTTCTGTGGCAAAATTTTCCCTGTGAACCTCCAGATCAGAAAACTCCACAGACGGTAGGTTTTCGTCTGAGGAGGTGGGCTCCTCTCCAGTTTCTTGAGTCTCCCCTGCCAATACTGACAAGGGAAATTCTGGAGAGTCCTCACCACTCTCAGAGGAGTTCTGGCTATCACATTCCTGGTACATAGGGGCACCAGTGGGGGGCTCAGGATCATCCCACAGTTCCCAGAACTTCGGAAAATCTCTTCCCACAATGGCATCATGCGGTAATTGAGATACTAACCCCACTGGATGAGAGAGGGTACCTTTGGGGGTCTCGAAACACACTGTAGTCACTGGATACTCTCGGGTGTCCCCATGCACACAAATAACAGCTACCTTGCTATTCCCAGAGACCTCTGTTTTAACTAATTCAGCCTTTATCAGGGTCACAAGGCTACCTGAATCCAGTAATACCACAACATTTCTACCATTAATACACATTTTGCATAAATGTTTCTCAGTTCCCCGAATGGCAGTGCATGCGACTGTCGCACACAGCGACTGACGTCTGTCCGTCAGAAAGTCACATTGCATGGGTTCCTCCACAACCGGGCAATTTGCTGCAATATGTCCCGCTTGCCGGCAGCGGTAGCAAACAATCCTTTTGGCTGCCTCTTGAGCCCCTGACTTCCCAGGCTGTTCTCGCCAAACTTTGGGTAGAGCTCCCACCCTCTCACTCTCTCCACCCTCACCCCTTGGAATCCTCTTATCCGCCCCTGGGGATGGTCTGGTCTTAGGGTGGAAAGTCCGAGAGTCTCTGGAAGAGGCCGTCCGGTTCTCTGTAGCCAAGTATTTCTCTACACGATCCACAAGACCACCGGCCGTCTCTGGGTCTCCATGGCTTACCCACTTTTGGATGGCAGTAGGAAGAGCTCTCAAAAACCGATCCATTACAACACGTTCCACAATCTCTGGTGCGGACAAAGTCTCTGGCTGTAGCCACTTCCTGCTCAGGTGAATGAGATCATACATTTGAGACCTGGGGGGTTTTCCAAGCTGGAAAGTCCAGTTATGCACACGCTGAGCCCGGACAGCCAGGGTGACACCCAGCCTTGCCAATATTTCAGCTTTTAGCATCACATAGTCTTTTGCTTGGTCAGGCTCTAGGTCATAGTAAGCCTTCTGCGATTCACCAGTTAACAGAGGAGCCACCAGTCCAGCCCACTGCTCCTCAGGCCACTTTTCTCTTTCAGCAGTCCTTTCAAATGTGGTCAAAAATACCTCTGGATCATCCTCTCCAGTCATTTTTGTCAATAAACGACTCACCCCAAAGGACGCGGTATTAGTGGGACGGCTTTCCTCACTGGTCTGCGGACGTTGCTGCATTACTGCTTCCATCTGTTGTTGTAGTCTCTGCTCTTGCTTCTGTAACAGGTCTATGAAGCGGGCCTCAGATTGCTGCTGGGCTTGTTGATGAGCTTGCTGCTGGGCTGCAAGGCTCCTTTGCAAACCTGCATTTGTCTGCTGTTGATTGGCATTTGCTAGAGCCAGCTGTTTCAGTATCTCCTCCATGCTGGCTTAAAAAAAACTGCCACTGGTTCTCCACCAACTGTGAGGGGGTTAGCTCGGCAGCGGGTGTGTGTGACCCCCGGGATGGGCTCCCCACACAAAACAGGCCCAGCAAACGGAGGTTGTGGTTTTCAAAATCAAAAAAAGGTGCGGTTTATTTTCTATTTACAGTGACAAAACACAGCAAAGCAAAAGAAACATAACCAAAATAAATCCTGGTCAAGTTGACCTCTGACTAAACATACAGGTTTCCTAACTAACAACTGGGATCAGCCTAGTGCTGTCCTAGTCCCTAAGTCCCTGGTTTAGTAAAAGTCCAAACAAATAGCCACACAGGCTTTGCCTCACCGCACAGGGGTTCACTCTCCCTAGACAGTCCACACAGGTCTGGTTCCAGGCATGAGCTAACATCTAATGAATCTGGGAGTTCTTATAGAGGCCTAAATGAGCTGACAAGGTTCAGCTGGTCTCCTCATCTCTGTCTGCACGACGCCCCACACTCTCCCTAGAGGTATGAGTCATCCATGAGCCTACTAGCCTCAGCTGGGCTTATACAACTCTCCACCCTAGTTGTATAAGTCAGCATAAAGCCTGAATCTGGGAGAAATATATCTACCCCCCTGGATGCAACCAGGTGACTTTACCTTCCTGCTGTCACAATATATATATATATATATATATTCATGCCTTTTCTTTCTTTCGGTGTGTTGTGTTATAGTAAATTATAAATAAAGAGTTTAAATAAATAAAAATTTAACAGAGTATTCTGACTATTTACTTTTCTTGTATGTTTCATCACAATTTTAAATTAGAAAAAGCGATTTGTTTCCTACAAATAACTGGTGCTGTTCAGTTATTCAGTTATAAACACTAATAGTAATGGTCAGTCAATGTATATTATTTGCGTATGGTTACCTCTATGGCATGTACTTTCTTGAAGAGAGCATGATATGACCGAGTATATGTTTAGACAGGTGTTCTGCAAATCTGGGTAATGCCTCAATGTTAAGCTGGTCGAGTGCTGTTTTGATGCTTTTCTGGAGGACATTGGTTGAGGAATAAAAAAAAAAAAAATCCTTTTTTTTAATAGCTATGTTAACTGTAACATTGAACCTTATTTGCTCCACCCCGCTTTACTGTCACTGGCTTTGACTGCTTGGCTATTAAAATCCAGGTTCCTAAGAGATGGGGTTATCGGGTTTGCCAATCCCTACGATCCCTACCATATTAAAGGCGTGTAAATCTAGATTCAGGAAGATTTATCTTCGCATTTTAGAGGGCTCTGTAATGAGAGACTGCAGGGGTGCATCTATGCTGCTTCTCTGTGGCCTGGGTTTTGACCTTTCTACAGTGGGGCATTGAGCAAAAGCTTGCCTTGAGTACTATTAAAGTAGAAGTTCAACCTAAAACTAACTCTAAATCTACTGGCAGCCACATTCTAAGACTAAAGTGATTGTAAAGTCTCACAATCATTGTAAATATGTTATACTTGCCTGCTCTGTTGCAGTGGATTTGCACAGAGTAGCCCCGATCCTCCTCTTCCCATGTCTCTCTTCTGTGATCCTTGCCCCTCCTTCCTGTTCAGTGCCCCCACAGCAAGCAGCTTGCGACACTCGTGGATATAGAGGGACCTCAGGTAAGTATTAGGGGGTTCTGAGGGGGGCTGCTGCACACAGAAGGCTTTTTATCTTAATGCATGGAATGTAATCCTGCAAAGCTAAAATCGCTATACATACCTTTTCTGCAGCCGGTCTGGTCCCATGCTGCGCTGTCAGCGGCGGCTTCCCTGTGAAGGCATGTGCAGGAGTCGGCTGACAACAGAAGACAGTAAATCTGTGGGTGACGTCACCCAGCCGTTGTCACCTGTCACTTCTACACAGCATCCACTGCTTGAAAATGGACCAGATTAGCTGCAGAAAAGATATGTATAGCAATTTTTAGCGGTTAGATAGATTAGTCTTAGAATGTGGCTGCCAATAGTTTTAGACTGAACTTCTACTTTAAGGGCCTAGTTTCTGCCCGTGTGATCTTCTTTTAACATCCCTTGACCACGCACTCTGAGTACCTTCATCCAAAGGGGGTTCGTCCAGTGTTGCCTTCCGTGCGTTCTCCATTGCAGCCGTTTGACCTGGTTCTTTCGGATTTACGTGCTCCGAGAAGGTCGTCTTTTTGGTTGCTAACACTTCTGTATGCTGTGTGTGTGTGAGCTGGCTGCCTTCTCCTGTGAGCTGCCATATTTGATTTTACAACGGGATAAGGTGTTTCTTCATCTTCATCTGCATCCATCCTTCCTTCCGTTGGTGGTGTCTGATTTTTACCTGAACAAGGACATGGTCCTGCCTTTGCACCCCTTCCCTTTTTTTTATTTACTTTTTTTTTTTTTACTGTAAAATCTTTCTCTGTGTTAATTTATGGGCACAGCATTGTTAATTGTACTGCATTGTGACTTGCTGCCTCTAGCAGGGGGTATACCAGTAAGGATTGTCCATAGGCGGTGCTGTGGGCTGTTTTTTTTATGTCTGGCTAGTGTCCTACTCCTGTAGTTGACACTATAAACTCTATGGTCAAACATAAGAAGAGGCTGTGTCTGTCAATGAACCAAGAGAAATATTTTATACAAAAGAATATCTAGTTTTGCTGTTCTTGGATTTAAATACAGTTTAACTGAAGATGTGAACGTGTTTTTCTGTAGCCTGGGTACATGAGCATTGCTTCAGGACCACAGATGGGGTCATAGAATCCATTTTCCCCCCTTGCTAATTCATGCTTTCTATTTTAATTTATTGGTAGATAATTTAGACTGATGCATAAGTTCCCCTGGCATGCAATGGTTTGCAGCTCTAACATAGAGTTCTGGTTGAAACAAAAATGTGTTCTTTTGCAGGTGGGAGCTGACAATGTGCATCTGGCTCTTTCTTTGGTGGGTTATGATTCAGAGCTACAAAAGGCTATGGAGTATATCTTTGGAACAACATTAGTGTGCGATACCATGGACAATGCTAAAAAAGTGACATTTGACAAAAGAATAATGACCAAATCTGTTACACTTGGCGGAGATACTTTTGATCCACAAGGAACATTAAGTGGAGGTAAATGTAATTTGTTTCAGAGTAATTGTAATCAATTTTTATAAAGTGCACCAGCTTGTCTGCTGGTTTATTAACCATTGAAGAATGCTTGAGTAGTACATTCTTATGCTATATTGAATGAATGTGGGGTAATTATTTAATAATGCAGTCTCTTTTTGGCAGGTGCTCGTTCCCAAGCTCCTTCAGTGTTATCAAAGATTCAAGAGATTAAAGCGATTCAGGATGAACTAAGAACAAAAGAGACAGAGCTGCAAACCATTGAGAGAGAATTGGCTGCACTGAAAAATACAGCTGAAAGGTATGGTCTCCTTATCCCATATCCCAGTCTTGGATGCTATATAGCTGTTGCCCTGGTCAGTGAGTCTGGATGGTTTATTTGAACATGGTATTTAGTACCATCTATAATCTTCCTTTTTGTTTTGGAGTGGGTAATAACCACATTTTTTTTTTTAAGCTGTTTAAGCCCACGTTCACACTGGGCCGATTTGCCATGCCAAATTGGATCCTATTGCCGGCAATGGCACCATCCAAATCAGTCCGACACCGACTTTGCGGCTCCGCACCGATTCCCAAAAGTAGTTCCTGCTTGGTGACTTTGGGGGCAATTTGAATAGAAGTATGTGCATGAACCCGCACTTTGAGACTCCCTAGCGTATGACTATATCCTGGTACACAATACAATGAATCCTGTGCTCCCTTCTGAGAGAAGGCCTGTTTCCAGACACCCTGTGTGGGCGCAGAAATAGATCAGTTATGTGGCTCAGCTGAGTTATTTACAGTATGCCTTTTGATTAGTATTCATGTAAATATGTTTTTAGGGGTTGTTTTTGCGAAGATCTAATATTTCTGATTTACGTTACAATTACTTTCTGTCTCTCTCCTTGAATGTGAAAAAGAAACAGGATTTTTGTACTCACCGTAAAATCCTTTTGTTTAAGATTATGTTCTTGGTGCTGCTTGCTACAAACTCAGGCATGCTGGGTAAAGGATGTCTATACACGGCTGGCCTACAGATTTGTTTGCCAGTGTCCAATCCTTGTGTAGGCAGCAGTATATTCCCACACTATGATTTCCTGTGTCTCCATTATCTCCAAGAAAAGGATTTGACATTGATACAAAAATGTTATTGTTCTCTAACAGGGAGTGCACCCTGTCCTAGTTCCAGACTGCTGTTTTGTCAGTGTTCAGCAATTTTATTTTTAACACTTTGGTTGTAGTTAGGGATGCACAGATACCATTTTTTTTACGAGTACCGATACTTTTTTGCAGGCATTCGCCAATACCCATCGCCTAGGAAGAGGGGTGGTTTGGGAGGTGGGGGGTGGTTGTGGTTGTTGTTGTTGTTAGGGAGTTGGGTGAGGGCAGGGCAAGATAGTTGAGAGTGGGCTGAAATAGGAATGTGGGGAGGCTGTGATCACTGGGGGGAGAAGAGGGTGGGGATAGGAGGGTTATTGGGAGACATGGGGGCAGAGGTAACAACTAGTGAGAGAAAGGAGGAGGCAACAGGCAGAAGTGACAGCCAGAGGCTGCAGGCTTGGTGCAGGAGACAGCCCAGAGGCTGCAGGCTTGGTGCAGGAGACAGCCCAGAGGCTGCAGGCTTGGTGCAGGAGACAGCCCAGAGGCTGCAGGCTTGGTGCAGGAGACAGCCCAGAGGCTGCAGGCTTGGTGCAGGAGACAGCCCAGAGGCTGCAGGCTTGGTGCAGGAGACAGCCCAGAGGCTGCAGGCTTGGTGCAGGAGACAGCCCAGAGGCTGCAGGCTTGGTGCAGGAGACAGCCCAGAGGCTGCAGGCTTGGTGCAGGAGACAGCCCAGAGGCTGCAGGCTTGGTGCAGGAGACAGCCCAGAGGCTGCAGGCTTGGTGCAGGAGACAGCTCGGGAGAGGAGCTGGCCAGACAGCACATGGAGGAGGGAGAGCGCCCCGCTGCTCAAAGCAACAGAATACCGCTGTACAGTGTCTACATACAGAGCCCCTCCTTTCTCTGCCTCAGCATCCAGCCAGGGAGAGCCCAGACCCAGCGCTCTGTGTGGTCAAATTTTCTCTTTTTTTTGTTTTTTTTGTTTGATGGATGTAATTTTCAGCCTGCTCTCATGTCTTCATTTCCAGAACTTGAGCGGTAAAAGCTTTCTTCTGACATGAAATTTCAGGTGGCATAACCGTTATTTGGCACACAGTATGCGGTAGTGAGATATAGAGTACATATTGGCTGGTAATAAGTAGGCAGAAGTTTTAGTATCAGAAAAATTCTGAGTGGTTAGAATATGCCTCCTGTTAAGTATTTTTTTGTTTTCGCAGATATCGCCAACTAAAGCAGCAATGGGAAACAAAGTCTGAAGAAGCTGATCTTCTCCTTACAAAACTCCAGCAGAGTTCCTATCACAAACAGCAGGAGGAAACTGAGGCATTGAAGCAAACAATTGGTAAGCACATAGCTATGTAGTTTTGATCTTGGTAAAAGAAAAATGGTACTCCCTGTTTTAGGTCCAAATGTGCTTTTATCTTTTCTTTTACTCCTTTTATTTTTTATTTTTTTTATGTCAGATGAGTGTGAAGAAACTCTAAAGAAGACAAAGGAGATACAGAAAAAGGCAGAAGAGAAATACAAGATTCTCGAGCACAAAATGAAAAACGCAGAAGCTGAGCGTGAGAAAGAACTAAAAGAGGCTCAGCAGAAGTTAGATGCAGCCAAAAAAAAGGCTGATGCCTCCAGTAAGAAGATGAAGGAGAAACAGCAGGTCGGTGCCAAACTTTTGCTACTGACCTATTAACCACTTCAGCCTCAGAAGATTTTACCCCCTTCCTGTGACATTGTACCCAAACAAAATTGACGTCCTTTTTTTCCCACAAATAGAGCTTTCTTTTGGTGGTATTTGATCACCTCTGCGGTTTTTATTTTTTGCGCTATAAACAAAAATAATCAAATTTAGAAAAAAAAAGCAATATTTCTTTCTCGTACATCACGGGACACAGAGCGGCATAGTCATTACTATGTGGGTTATATAGATACCTTCAGGTGCTGGCACTGGCAACTTCCAAAACCGGAAGTACCCTCCCCTATATAAGCTCCTCCCATCCGGGAGCACCTCAGTTTTTTGCCAGTGTCTAAGGTGTTGGCCAAGAAGTAACATGTGTTTTTCACTGAGCTTGCGTACAGGTTCTTTTGGGCCTCAGTAAGCTATTCCGGATCCGACCAAAAAAGCTTCATAGCTAAACGGTCGGTACCCGGGCCTTGCAGAGAAGAGCAAGGTTTTGCCTGTAATGCTTCTCTTAGGAGAGCTGGACCCTGGGATCCAGAGCTCTGGTCATACCCACGACCAAGATGTTTTCTGTGCAGGGTGCTATACAGGTCCAGGGGAGTGGAATCCTTGGGAACCCGGTCCCTGAAGGTTTAATTACAATGCCTGCCGTGATAGGTGAAGTTTGGGCTTCTGTGGACCAAACAGAGTCCTGCGGCGGGGAAAAGGTAAGTGGGGGCCCCTCAGGAACTTGGTTCTATTGAGGGGACCCCCAAGCCTAATATGTCTTTCTGCCTTTTACCTAACGGTATTCCCGCTAAATATTTATGCATGCCTGTAACTACTAAAAAATGTAATATTTTTAATGGTGGTCAAGAAAAAAAAAAAATATATAGACTGCGGTACCTGTGTTAATCCACTAGAGGCCGCTGTGGAACGTTTCTTGTCATGTGGACTAGTTTCTTTTCATCAGAGCAAGTCCAGGCAGATGGTGAGTTCTCTTGTGGGAAACTGCTTCCTCTGCCATGTAACAATGCTCGTCCATCCCCCGGCCTGCGGCAAAAGGGGCCCTGTCTCTTGTCCCTAGTTTCCCTTTTCAAAAAAGAGCGCCGAAGGCGCACGTGCCACTATATATAGAGGTGAGCTGGGGAGGGGGGCGGAGCTTGGGGGATGACGCTCTGTGAGCGCCGCAGCGCTTCTGCGCATGTGTGGGCGTCCCAGCATGTTAAAAAGCACAATTATGTGTTGTGAGCTGGCTATGGAGTGCAGAGACAGAGCTGGCAACATTTAAAAAAGGCATACAGCAAGCGGTTGATGCAGGCATCCCCATAGAAAGGCACATTAGTAGACACCAACTGTTTTTATAGCAGCAATTGTGCTAGACTATTGTCAGTAAGTGGTGTATTTCGGCTGGAATACCTCAGCTTTGGGCTTAGGAATATGCTGTCTTAAAACTCCGGGACTAAAAATCCCAGGAAGCATAGGGGGTCTCCATCGGGCTCTGAGGATCTTGGGCATGCTTTGGCTGCACCAATCTCCCCTGAAGAATCAGAGGTTAGTGACCGTAGAGCACCCTCAGGAGTACCTGGTACTGTAGCTGTCCTCAGTTCACCTGCTCCTGTGTATGTAACAGAGGAGGTTTTTTCCTCAGCTCTGGGAGGGCTGGAAGAGAGATTGTCAACATTGATCGCTGCTTCCCTGTCACAGGGAAAAAGCGCTCGATCTCCGTCTCCTCCCTCAGAGTGCCTGTTAGCGGAGCAACAGTCCCATACAGGGATCGACCTACCTGAAGGGGATCAGGATGAGGTCGATTCTGTTGTAGAGGAATCAACAGTGGAAGAGCCATTCTCAGCATCACATGCTGAAAGATTATGGGTTCAGTCCCTGACTAACATGGTCCGATCAGCATTTAAAATGCCCCTTGCGGAGCCATCATCCACTTCTGTCTCCTCGTTGGGGTCGCTAAAAGCTCCCCAGACTGTTTGTTCCTTTCCGATCCATCCTTTACTGGAAGGGCTCATTTACCAGGATTGGGAGCATCCTGATAAAATATTTACTCCTCCCAAGAGATTTCAGGTGGTCTATCCCATGGAGGATAAGTTCATCAAAAAATGGAGGGTCCCTACAGTGGACGCAGCCATCTCTTGTGTGAATAAATCACTGACATGTCCAGTGGATAATGTCCAAATGTTCAAGGACCCAATAGATAAAAAATTAGAGTCCTTATTAAAATGTGCTTTTTCTACAGCAGGCTTGGTGACACAACCAGCAGTGGCAGCTATTGGAGTCTGCCAAGCAGTGAAGGATCAGTTGAAACAGGTCTTAAGGGACTTGCCAGATCAGCAGGCTCTTGCCCTAGCTGATCTACCTAGAGCCTTATGCTTTGCGGTGGACGCTATAAAGGATTCAATCCATCAGGCCTCCCGCCTTACGCTGTCTGTAGTACATATGCGCAGGCTTCTGTGGCTCAAAAACTGGTCTGCTGAAGCTCCCTGTAAAAAATTGCTGGTCAGCTTCCCATTTCATGGTGAACGCTTATTCGGGGAAGACCTGGACAAATATATCCAGAAAATTTCCAGCGGTAAAAGTACACTTTTGCCGGTTAAAAACAGAGTTAGAGGTCCCTCTTTTAAGAGGCCTGCTTCTCCAGTCCCTAGGACATCGGCTGTGAAACAGTTCCGACGGCCTCCTCGGTCAAATCCCGGAGGTAAAAATCGGGGACAATTGCAGGGTAACAAGAAGCCCTGGATCAGGAGAGGTACAAAACCTCCCCCAAAGTCAAATGCATGAAGGGTTGCCCCCACTCAATCGGGTGGGGGGAAGACTTCAGTTGTTCGCAGAGACCTGGCGGGACACGATCAGAGACAGATTGGTGCTCTCCGCAGTAAGTCTGGGATACAAATTGGAGTTAAAAGACTCCCCTCCTTCCCATTTTATAAGGTCAAACGTGCCAAGGGATCCCCAGAAGAGAGGATCCCTCCTGTTGGCACTAGAACAATTATTGCTCCAAGCAGTAATTATAGAGGTTCCCCTGGAAGAATGGGGGTTCGGGTTTTACTCAAACCTCTTTACAGTCCCGAAGCCAAACGGGGACGTGAGGCCCATATTAAATCTAAAAGGGCTAAACAAATTCCTACATATCAGGACTTTCCGGATGGAGTCGATCCGATCGGTGGCCACTGCCCTACAAGGGGAGGAATGGTTAGCCTCGATCGACATCAAAGATGCTTATTTGCACATTCCCATCTTTCCAGCCCACCAAAAATTTCTACGCTTTGCGGTAGAAGGGCGCCATTTTCAGTTCAGAGCCTTACCCTTCGGTCTGGCCACAGCACCACGAGTGTTCACAAAAATTCTGGCCCCATTATTGGCCAATCTAAGAACACGAGGTGTAACGATAATGGCATATCTAGACGACTTGTTGCTGATAGACCACTCAGTGGAAAAACTAGAAGTGGTTGTTCACGAGACAATCGAGTATCTGGAATATCACGGTTGGATTATCAACCGAGACAAGTCAGCCCTAAAACCAGTCAAAAGTCTGGAATACTTGGGGCTAAGGCTGGATTCAGACCAGAGAAAAATTTTCTTGCCTCAAGAAAAGGGGTCGTCTTTGAGAGATTTGATCCACCTAGTGGGTACAAAAAGACAGCCATCCATACGCCTGTGCATGAGGCTGCTGGGAAAAATGGTGGCATCATTCGAAGCAGTACCCTACGGTCAATTCCATTCAAGGAATTTGCAAAGGGCCATACTGTCAGCCTGGAACAAAAAAGTTCAGGCCCTAGACTTACCAATGTCCTTGTCCCCTTCCGTTCGCAAGAGCCTCCGTTGGTGGTTGGTTCCCCAGAATCTGGAAAAAGGGAAATCCTTCAGTCCGATTTCTTGGAAGGTGGTCACTACAGATGCCAGCCTTATAGGCTGGGGAGCAGTACTGGAGCAATGGTCTCTCCAGGGCAGATGGTCGGATGCAGAAAAGGCCCTGCCCATCAATCTCTTAGAGATACGAGCAGCCCGGTATGCCCTAGTAGCATGGACATCCAAACTCCAAGGGTCCCCTGTCAGAATTCAATCGGACAATGCCACGGCAGTGGCATATATCAATCATCAGGGTGGCACCAGGAGTCGTGCCGCCCAGAGGGAAGTAAATTGCATCCTGAAATGGGCAGAAAGATATGTCCCAGCCATATCCGCGGTATTCATTCCAGGAGTGGAGAATTGGAAGGCGGACTTTCTAAGTCTCCAACAATTATGCCCAGGGGAATGGTCCCTTCATCCCGAGGTTTTCCGGACAATATGTCAGCGGTGGGGAACACCGGATGTAGATCTGCTAGCATCCAGATTCAACGCAAAAGTGGACAGGTTTGTCTCTTGGACAAGGGATCCCCTAGCTTGCGGCTCGGATGCCCTAGTGTTCCCTTGGGATCAGTTCAAGCTGATATATGCATTCCCACCGCCACAATTGTTACCTCGATTACTCCGCAGAATCAGGGTAGAAAAGAAACCAGTGATTCTGTTAGCTCCAGCGTGGCCCCGAAGAACATGGTACGCGGAGATTGTAAAGATGTCTGTGGGGAGTCCTTGGACCCTCCCACATCGTCCGGACCTGTTTTCGCAAGGACCGATATACCACCCTTCCTTACCAGCCCTAGGTTTGACGGCCTGGCTATTGAAGCCCACATTCTAAAAAAGAGAGGGTTCTCTAATCCTGTGGTATCTACCATGATCAATGGCAGGAAGCCGGTATCCAGGCAGATCTACTATAGAATCTGGAAGGCGTACATCGCGTGGTGTGAGGCCAAGAAATGGCATCCACATAAGTACGTAATAGGTAGGAGTCTGGACTTCCTACAGTGGGCTGTAGATAGGAAGCTTGCCTTGAGTACTATCAAGGGTCAGATTTCGGCCTTGTCAATATTTTTTCAAAGGCCCTTGGCTTCGCATTCACTAGTCAAAGCCTTTATACAAGGAGTGATGCGTATTAGCCCTCCGGTTAATATTCCCATATGTCCATGGGACTTAAACCTGGTTCTGTCGGTTCTACAGAAACAACCATTTGAACCATTACAGCATATTTCCCTGGTTCTTCTCACCAGGAAATTGATTTTTCTAGTAGCCATTTGTTCGGCTAAAAGAGTGTCGGAATTAGCCGCTATGTCCTGTAGGGAGCCATATCTGGTTATCCATAAGGACAGAGTAGTGTTACGTCCTCATCCAGCCTTTCTTCCTAAGGTGGTATCGAGGTTTCATTTGAACCAAGATGTGGTTCTTCCTTCCCTTTTTCCCCAAACCTAGTTCGGTAGAGGAAAAGTTATTGCATTCTTTGGATGTAGTAAGAGCAGTTAAAGCTCATCTAAAAGCCACTGCTCAGATTCGCAGAACGGATACTTTGTTTATTCTGCCGGAAGGCCCCAGAAGGGGTCAGGCAGCGTCAAAATCTACTTTAGCCAAGTGGATTCGACAGGTCATAATGCAAGCCTATGGCTTGAGAAGGAGACCGCCTCCGTTCAAAGTTAGGGCGCACTCCACGAGAGCAGTTGGAACTTCATGGGCAGTGCATCACCAGGCCTCCCTGGCTCAAATCTATAAGGCCGCAACATGGTCTTCAGTACACACGTTTACTAGGTTCTACCAGGTGGACGTTAGAAGTCAGGAGGATGTCGCCTTTGGGCGCAGTGTGTTGCAGGCCGCAAAAGATTCCCATGTCTGATAGCGCTCAGCTTATGTATGGTGTACCCCCCCCCCCTCATTGGGCATTGCTTTAGGACATCCCACATAGTAATGACTATGCCGCTCTGTGTCCCGTGATGTACGAGAAAGAAAATAGGATTTTTATAACAGCTTACCTGTAAAATCCTTTTCTTGGAGTACATCACGGGACACAGAGCTCCCACCCCTCTTTGGGGACACTTATTGCTTTGCTACAAAACTGAGGTGCTCCCGGATGGGAGGGGCTTATATAGGGGAGGGTACTTCCGGTTTTGGAAGTTGCCAGTGCCAGCACCTGAAGGTATCTATATAACCCACATAGTAATGACTATGCCGCTCTGTGTCCCGTGATGTACTCCAAGAAAAGGATTTTACAGGTAAGCTGTTATAAAAATCCTATTTTTTTACTATTTGCTATAATAAATATCCCTAAAAAATATATAAAAAACAAACAAATCAGTTTAGGCCGATATGTATTCTTCTACATATTTTTGGTTAAAAAAAATCGCAATAAGCGTATATTGATTGGTTTGCACAAAAGTCTTAGCGTCTACAAAATAGGGGATAGATTTAAGGCATTTTTATTTATTTTTTTTTTTTTACTAGTAATGGCGGCGATCTGATTTTTATCAGGACTACGACATTATGGCGGACACATCGGACACTTTTGACATTATTTTGGGACCATTGTCATTTATACAGTGATTAGAGCTGCAAATAGCCATTGATTACTGTATAAATGACACTGGCAGGTAAGGGCTTAAACACTAGGGGCGATCAAGGGGTTAAGTGTGTCCTAGGGAGTGATTCTAACTGTGGAGGGGATGGTCTCACTAGAACATGACAGAGATCACTGCTCCCGATGAAAGGGAGCAGTAGATCACTGTCCAGTCACTAGGCAGAACAGGGAAATGCCTTGTTTACATGGGCATCTCCCCGTTCTGCCTCTCCTCGCCGCAATCGCAGGCTGCCGGCGAACATCGAGTTTGCGGGGCACGCGCCGTCTGCATATTTAAAGGGAAGCCTAGAATTCCATATTTGAACCCCAGGCTCCACCACACACTGGTCCCATGTCCAATAAGACTGCCTGCTAGGCACAGGCTTGCATTCAGACTGCATTTTTGGAATAGTGTAGTACCAGCCAATGTCTTGTGACTAGTGTTGCCACCTCATCCCTTTAAAACCGAACACACATGACTTACACAGGTTCTGAGGCTAAGTGAATGCAGATAAGGCACCAAGTGAGTTCAATTACCAACTTAATCAGCCACAGAACCTGTGTAATTGATATGTGTTCGGTTTTAAAGGGATGAGGTGGCAACCCTACTTGTGACACGTATTAACCCCTTGCCATCTAAGGGTAAAACAAATGGTAATGCCCAAGCACAATTTGGCAACTTTGACATGTGTTGGTAAAACTGTAAATATCATCACAACTACATTTGTGCATTCAGATGGATTTTAGCCTGATTTTTTCAGGACAAATTGTCCTTTGATTTGGTGGTAAAAAAAAATTCAATGGAAAACTGGCCCAAAATAGTAAAAAAACAAAAACTACTACACGGGTACTACCACAACCTACCACCAAAGAACAACCCAAAATAAATTCTCCTGCTGCCAACAATCGCAGCAATACCACATATGTGTATGTTGTTTTATGTACCCGCAGTACAGCCCAAAAACACTAGTAAGCATTTTTTATTTTTATCCTAACTAAAACACACTGATTCTAATTAAAAGGCTTTAAAAAAAAAAGGGAGTGCGGTTTACCTTAACATTATACATTGCTTACAGCATACGGAATGTGTAAGGTTAAAATGAACCTGTCAATGTATTGAAAATGTCAACATACTTTTCAGGCACCACAAATTAGCTGCATTTTGACTTTGCAAGTTTGATTTATTTGGTCTCATTATAGCTTGAATAATAAAGTAGCTTACTTTGGCAAAAAGCACTGAAGTGCATGAGTGATCAGAGTGCTAATTTGATTTTACTATTGAAAAGTTTTTTTTGTGTTTTTTTTTGTCTTTTCCACAGGAGGTGGATGCTCTTATGTTAGAACTGGAGGAAATGAAGAAAGAACAGACAACCTACCAACAGCAGATTGAAGCAGTGGATGAAGCCATTAAAAACTACCAAGGGCAAATAGACAGCATGGCAGCTGGTGTAGCAAATAACAAGGTAAGCAATAACTACCTAAGCACATACTAATTAGTGGGTAATATATGACACCTTTCACATGCACTACTTTTATATATTTGCCAGGAAATTGTCAAGAAAGCTCAGGAGGAGCTGGCCAGGCAAAAAGAGATCATCATGGGCCATGACAGAGAAATTAAGAGCAAGGCTTCAGAAGCTGGCAAGATGAAGGAAAGCAATAACGACATCCAGCTCAAGATAAAAGAGCTAGAACACAATATCAGTAAACACAAAAAGGATAGTGCTGATGCTACTGCAAGGGTAATTGACTGCTTATCCTTCACAATATGCATCTTTTGTCTTCCTGTAAACACTTATTTAACCGCTTGCTGACCAGCCGCCATCATTATACTGCGGCAGGTTGGCACGGCTGCGCAAATCACCGTAGGTGTAAGTCTGCTGCTTTATGAGCAATAGGAGGCGCGCGTGACACCGATGCACGTGGCCGTCAGTCACAATGTCCGCCAGCCACCCACGATCGCTACACAAAGAGCCAGAATGGGGATCTGTCAATGTAAACAAACAGATCCCTGTTCTGACAGGGGAGTAGAGAGAGATTGTCTGTTCCTAGTGATCAGGAACAGCGATCTCTCTACTCCCAGTCAGTCCCCACAGTTAGAAACACCTCTCTAGGGAACACTTAACCCCTTAACACATATATATATATATGTGTGTGTGTGTGTGTGTATATATATATATATATATATATATATATATATATATATATATATATATATATATACTCTTATAGTGAGTATATAGAGTTTTAAAAAGATACCACTATATATAGAAAAATGTATTGTTTTTGTTTATCAATTGTCAAGTTCAGATAATAACTATGTTTTCTGATGTCTTCTATGCATGTGTTAGGTTGCCAAAATGCTAAATGACTATGAGTGGATTGCCTCCGAAAAGCATCTCTTTGGCCAAGAAAACACAGCTTATGATTTCAAAACAAACAACCCTAAGGCAGCAGGGCAGAGGTTACAAAAACTACAAGAAATGCAGGAAAAGCTAGGACGGAATGTTAACATGAGAGCAATGAACATGTTGACACAAGCAGAAGAAAGGGTAGGTGCATGTGATCATTGTAGCCACTGAGGCAAGTACAGTTGATTCACAATTTTGTATTTTTTTTTAATTTTTTATATATAATACTTCAAGGATAATTGATTTTTCTGTATCCAACGACTTAATAGTACAATGACCTAATGAAAAAGAAGAGAATTGTGGAGAATGACAAGTCCAAAATTTTGGATACTATTGAAGAGCTTGACCAGAAGAAAAACGAGGCTTTGAAAATTGCCTGGCAAAAGGTAAATCTAGGCCTTTCTAGCATGATTGTATTTTAAAGTAGATATACTGTATAGTCAACAGCATATTCTTTTATTTAGCATTGTGATAGAAATGCAATTAATAGTTTTGATGATCCAGTGTATTGCTGCCTTTTTGCTGGCCACACCTTTCCACAACTTCCTAGATTCCCAGCATGCTTTGCAGCTTCTCTCTGCTGTTTACTTTTGATTTCTAAGGCCTATATATCCCGTGGTACCTTGCTGCCTGCAAGCAGTATTTCCTATACTTATTCTGCCTTCTGAAACTCCTCCCCTCAGCACCTCTAGTTCAGAAAGCAGGCTCTGTGATGTGTGTGACACAAGCAACACATGTTTTCAGGGCATAGTGAGTATGTGTCACAGAATTCAAGGAAGCAAATGTGTGGGTATTTGTCAGTACCTTCAAGATCATTCCGATTTAATAGGAATGGGCAAGGAAAAGAATTGAAATACAATGTGGCAATGACTACTGTATATAATGTTACGTTTTGATCATAGGTACACTTTTTTTAAGTTGTAAAGCCTTTACAAATAGAAATTGTTTGCCACTCAGATCAGATGACAACATCTCTTACATTGTTTAGGTGAACAAAGACTTTGGTTCTATCTTCTCAACTCTGTTACCTGGGGCAAATGCCAAGCTGGCGCCTCCTGAAGGCAAGAATGCATTGGATGGGCTGGAGTTCAAGGTCGCATTGGGCAGCACGTGGAAAGAAAATCTGACCGAATTAAGTGGTGGACAGCGGTAATCTTTATTTTCCCATTTCATACAGGATAAGAAGGTTGAGGGACTCTGGATTACGCTGAAGACATATGGACTAAATGGAACTGTACATTTGTTAGAACACAAGAAAGTTGAAGCTCAGACTAAGGTGTACGGGATAACCAATAATTTAATATTTAGGCCCTGTTATTGCAGTGCACAGGAAGGCATTGCATGTCACTGCACAGCAGTGCAACATGCCGGGCTGCCGTGCAGTGACATAAATGACGTGTAACTTTGTGCACTTCAAATAATGTTGACAGAAAAAAAGGGATCTGTGTGATGCGCTGAAACATGCACCACACTGGGGCGTGGCCAAGATGGCGCTGTGAGCGGCTGCTTTTACTGAGGGCTCCGCTGCTTTCTGCTTCTTACCCGGATCCTGGGCAGTTAGAGGCCGATTCATCCACCCCTGCTGACTGGGGGAGTGGGGCGCAGTAGAGAGGGAAACGAGGCAGTCCTCCTGACGGCTGCTAACCCCTCCACAGGCGAATTCCGGCTCCTCCGCGTGTGACTAGGCCGCGGTCTTTCCTGGCGGCGTTCGGGGGTCCGGATCGGGCCGGAGCTGCGCTGAGGCCCCCTGCAATCCGGATTGGTGCACTGGCGGCGGCGGAGGTGGTGGGGGACGCATCGGTTGCTGCTCGCTTCCCCGTCCATCCTGCATCTGGGCCCGCTCGCGCTGCTAGGCCGCAGCCGCGGACTTTCCTGGAGGACATCGGAGCGGAGGAGTGCTGCGGCCCCCTGCACATGAGAGAGGTGGGCTGACGCGGGCTGTGGGCGGCTGGACAGAGGTGGACACACTGACTGCTGACCCATCCATCCATCCATCGGTCCTGCGTCCGGGCCCGCTCGACCTGCTAGGCCGCAGCCGGGGCCTTTCCTGGCGGTCCAACCGGGCCCCTCTCCCCCCCCCCTTTCTCCTCTTGTGACTCTCCAGGGGGAACACGGGGGAACCCCTAAAGCCGCCAACTATATTTTCAGGGCACGGTGAGCACCCTGAATGCGGCGCCGGAGCTCGGGTGCAAGGTCCAACAAAGGGGGCAGGAAACTAACTTCTCAACCGTTACCGGACCCCCCTCCAACGCCCGCTGATCTCCCGGTGCAAAGCCGTACCACCCGGAGCTCCCACAAGGCCTCACAGATAGGCCCCATGGACTCGGCTGAAGCCCGACCGCCCTGGCTGGCGGAAGTCATGGCGGCCATTGCCACATGCCAGTCCACCTTAACCACAAAAATAGAGGCCGTCCAGATGGACGTAGGCCTTATCCGCCAGGACATGGACAAGCTTAGGACCAGGATGGCGGAGACCGAGCAGAGAGTTAGTAACACTGAAGATGTGGTCGCAGAACAGGGCGCAGCGCTCCGCAATCTCCAAACCAAAGTCAAGGCCCTTGAATACAGAGCCGAGGACGCCGAAAACAGAAACCGGCGCAACAACCTCCGCATTGTCGGTCTACCCGAGGGGGTAGAGGGGAGTGACCCTATAGGCTTTATAGAGGGTATGCTGCGTACCCTCCTCCCCGAGGCTCGCATGTCGCCCCAATATGTGGTGGAAAGGGCGCACCGCATTCCTCCTAAGCCGGGACCTCCTGGAACCCCGCCGCGAACCTTCATCCTCCGCCTGCTCAACTTCCGGGATCGGGACGAAGTTCTCCGTGCCTCCAGGCTCGTGGGCGACCTACGATTCCAGAACGTCAAGCTGATGGTCTTCCCCGATTATTCGGTAGAAACACAGAAGCTCAGGAAGTCGTTCGACCAGGTCAAGGTGAATCTGAGGGCGCGCAACATCCGTTACAGCATCCTTTTCCCGGCCCGTCTGAGAGTACAGGACGGGGAGACGACCCGCTTCTTCACTAATCCCAGGGAGGTGTCTGTCTGGTTGGAGTCGCTGCCGCGGGCCCGCTGATTGGATGCATGGTATGTACTATTTGATACCACCCTTGTTTTGAATTTGCCTATATCGGTGGGGGCCGGCGGACTAGCCCCCTGGACGGAGCTCTCACACCTGTTGTTGCACCTGTTGTGTCCGGCTAATCTCCTTGGTGTGTGCAGCTCCGATGGTGACGGCTGGCCCCCGCCGATGTGGGAACCCAAGTTGGCGCCCCTGACGTGATCAGGAGAACACTCCTTTTTCCCCCTTTTTTGGGTCTTTTTATCCCCCCATGTGACACTGGGGACCATACCACGTTTACTCCCTTGTCACTGGATCGACTGTACTGCTGGGACGCGTTCCTGTCTGCTTCCATCCTCCTGAACTCCTGTCCCTTACAGCTTGTTGCATTACCAGCGGAAGTCTCGCACTTAGAGAGTCGCTCAGACAGTTGCTTGGCCCCCCCCAGAATTTATCTGGGGGGCTGAGTTCGCCTCTTGCACGGAACCCCCTTTGCAGCCGGCGAGCTGTTATTGTTTGGGATGGATACCCTCCTCAGTTTTAGGGGGGTGGGGGGTGGGGATTGTTGCCCTTCTGGGGCTATTTTTCTTGTTCTGATCTGTTTTTTTCTTTTTGTTGTTTTTGTTTTCATTATGTTTTTGCTTTACATTCAAAACGTTGATACTTCAGCATTGCTCTGTTTCCAGATGTGTACATCCTGGGTCTGGGGGTCAGGTCCGGGAGTCATGCGGTGTCATCCTGTCCCCCCTATTAATCTGACGGTCCATGTCAGCAGTTAATATCCTATCGTGGAACACCAGGGGGTTGAATTCCCCGACCAAACGCTCCCTGGTGTTCCAATTTATTAAGTCTTATAACCCGCATATCTGTGTCCTACAGGAAACGCACCTCATGGGGAGTAGAATTCTCTCACTTAAAAAGCCATGGGTGGGCCACCACTATCACTCTACCTATTCTAGTTTCTCTAGAGGGGTCAGTATACTTGTGTTAAAGTCCCTCCCGTTCCGGCTCCTGGACCTGATTCTCGATCCTGATGGTAGATACGTCATAATTCATGCCGTGATTCATTCGCTGACCTGGACCATAGTGGGTCTATATCTTCCCCCGCCAGCCTCCCTGTTGCTGCTGAACCACATAACGAGCAGGGTGGCCGAGTTCACCTCTGATAATACTGTGTTTTTGGGGGATTTTAACTTGGTCCCCGATCCAGATATGGATCGCCTGACGCCTGGAGGTCGACACTACTCTGGGTTGGCTGAATGGGCTGATGTCTATGGACTGACGGACGTGTGGAGGTGGAAACATCCTCGGGACTTGGCCTACACCTGCCACTCGGCCTCCCACAGGACGTTCTCCCGCATAGACCTGGTATATGCGGGCAGACCGGTCCTGCAAAGGGTTACAGATGTGAAGATCTTGCCTAGGGGGATCTCGGATCACGCACCATTGCTTCTGGCGCTGGATTTCTCTAGGGGCCATCCTGTTCGCCTGTGGAGACTGTCCAGGTTTTGGATCTCAGACACCTCTGTGGACGACCAGTTCCAAACTGAATTGACCGGTTATTGGGCGGACAATGAGGGCACGGCGGGGACCGGGATAGTATGGGATGCCTTTAAAGCCTCCACGAGAGGACACTACCAGACCATTATTGCCAGAGTTCGTAGGGAACGCAGCGCAGACTTAGTGAGGGCGGAAAGGGAGGCTGCCAGTGCAGAGGAGACCTTTATTAGGACCCGTGACCCCCAACACTATGCCCACCTGCAGCTCCTGACGGGGGAGGTCCTTGGTATCCGTACCTCACTTACCCAAAAAAAGCTACTTGCTCAGTCCCATAGGATTTTTGAACAGGGGGAGAGGTCGGGTAGGATGCTGGCTTGGCTTTCCAGGGTGCAGGAGGGGGGGGTTAGTGTCTCCCATATTACGGGCCCCACGGGGGAGCTGGTAAGCTCTCCGGGGGGTATTAATCAGTGCTTTGCTGACTTCTACCGTGCACTCTATGAGTCAAGGGTGGATTATGGTGATGAGGATCTGGTGAAGTATTTGGGAGACCTTGACATTCCGGTCCTTACGGCGACCTACCGTGAGCGACTTGACGCCCCTGTCACGGTGCAGGAGATCCAGCGGGCCCTTAAATCTATGCAATCTGGCAAGACGCCCGGGCCTGATGGAATTCCTGTAGAGTTCTACAAACACTATGCAGACGAACTAGTGCCCAGACTACATTCCCTATTCGCGGTGTCCGCGCAGCAGGGAGAGCTCCCTGTTTCCATGGGCGAGGCGGTCATAGTGGTGATCCCGAAGCCGGGGAAGGACCCTTCCCTCTGTTCCTCGTATCGCCCTATCTCGTTGCTGAACGTTGATGCGAAGATCCTGGCCAAGATCTTGGCAACAAGACTGAACTCTGTCATTACTGCCCTGGTACACTCGGATCAAACAGGCTTTATGCCGGGTAGGGGAACGGATATTAACATTAGACGCCTCCTCACCCACATTGATGGGGCTGGTGAGGGGTCGACGGGAGTGGTGGCCTCACTTGACGCAGAGAAGGCCTTCGACTCTGTAGAGTGGGGCTACCTCTGGGGGGTGCTCGACAGCTTCGGGTTTGGGCCAGGCTTCCTGAAATGGGTACGCATGTTATATAGCTCCCCATCTGCTAGAATTCGGACCAACGGCTGTCTATCAGACGTCTTCCCCTTGGGTCGCGGCACGAGACAGGGGTGCCCCCTCTCCCCGGGTTTATTTGCCCTTGCTATGGAACCACTGGCCATCCTGTTGAGAGCTGAGACGAGGGTCCGGGGATTGAAAATAGGTCCAATTGAAGAAAAGCTGTCTCTGTATGCGGATGATGCCCTGCTATACCTGGCGGACGCCTCTTCATCCCTGCAGGTGGCTTTAGATCTGATTGATCAATTTGGGGGCTACTCCGGTATTCGCATCAACTGGGACAAATCGGTCTTATTTCCCCTATGTCCCTCGGCCCCGCGTCCCACGACACGAACGCGGCTCAGATGGGTGGACGAGTTTACATACCTGGGCATCAAGGTTGGCAGTAAGATTGGTGACTACGTTGGCAAAAACATACAACCACTCATGACCCAACTAGTGGCCAGGTGCGTGGTGTGGCGCTCCCTCCCTCTGAAGCCAGTGGGTAGAGTCAACCTTTTGAAGATGGTCTTTCTCCCGAAATTCCTGTACTTCTTTCGCAATACCCCCTCGTATATCCCTAGGTCTTTCTTCCGGAGGTTGGACAGCCTGCTGATCTCTTTTGTCTGGGCTGGGAGACCCCCCGGGTGGCGAGGAAGACCTTATATTTGTCTTTGTCCGGAGGTGGACTGGCGCGCCCTAATTTTTTGCTTTACTACTGGGCAGCTGTCCTGGTTACGGGGAGATGGTGGTTCTCCCAGCCTAGACAGAATCCGGCGGTCACACTTGAGGCGGCTATTGTGGGCTCTTATGCGGCCTTGAGCAATCTACCGTTTCGTGGCCTCAGGGCCAGCCCCTGTATGACGACCCTCATGCGGACCACAGTTGAGGTCTGGCAGGAGGCTCGACTAATGTACCGGCGACCCAACTTGGTATCCCCGCATATGCCCTTGTGGGCTAACCCTATGCTGCCTCACATGAATAGTATCCCAGATCCATCCCTGTGGGCGAAAAGGGGAATCGTTACTCTGAAACATATAGTGAAAGCGGGTACGATTATGCCTTTCCAGGAACTCAGGCAGGCGTATCTCCTGCCGGTCTCTTTCCAATTTAGGTACTGGCAGCTGAGACATGCTTTTGAGGCCCAATTCCCAGAGCCTATAACCCTGGAGTCAGACTCTATTGAGCGACTCTTATCCTCCGCCCTCATGGACCGCCCCCTCTCGTCCCTCTACCTGTACCTCACTGTACAGTTTGATGCCAAGCTTACTAAGCCGTGGGAGGAATGGAGGGCTGATATTCCCTCACTGGACGAGGAGGAGTGGAGGGATTGCCTCGCATCTTATATCCCTGTTATGATAGCTGCAAAGGATAGGTTTATACAATTTAAATTTCTCCACAGAGCCTACTACACCCCGCAGAGGCTGGCACGTATTTACCCGCAGCGAGATCCTAATTGTCAGAGATGCAGGCAGGAGATAGGTACGTTTTGGCACATGGTCTGGTCGTGTCCGAAACTCCAGCCCTATTGGGTGGATGTGGCTTCCAGACTGATGGACGTGACTGGCTTAAACGTGCCGACTGACCCCAAGATCCTACTGCTGAATCATATGGAGGACGTGGAAGGGGATAGATATTGTAAACTCTGCCTGACCTTCTCACTATTTTATGCTAGGAGGGAAATCCTGCTCAAGTGGAAATCTGAGGACCCCCCCACATGCGCCGCCTGGCAGCGCTCAGTCGACTCAGTACTTTCTCTATATAAATTGACTTATGAGAGTAGACAGTGCCCCGCGAAGTTCGACAAAATTTGGTCTTCATGGCAGACCACTCGCTCTGACTTGGAACTCCCCCCTGGGTGTAACTGAATGGGCTGTTGTTGGGGATGGCTCCCCCCCCCCCCCCTGCCCCTCTTGGTCCCTGGACTTTACTGCTACTCAGGGTTGTTGTGTGGCCGGGGAGGGGTGAACTAGAGTCGTTTTAGGCACGACCGGGTTTGGGCCAATGTTTGTTGATTATTTGCATTTAGCAACGAATGAGAGGGGTGTGTTCCCCCGGATGTGACGCATTATCCTGTTTGTTTGCTCTGCATTGGAGGATGTGCTATTTACTGGTTGTATTGTAATGCTGATTTGTCTAATAAAAACTCTCTGTTAAAAAAAAAAAAAAACATGCACCACACTACTTCCTACCGCTGGCTCACTGCAGCCAAAATGGACAGCTGCTGGCACACTAAAACCCTACAGTCTAGTGTGTGTGCAGTGTATACAGGCCCTAAATATTTCATACTATCAGCACTAATGGCTTACTCTACCCAATTCTAAACCTAAAAAGCTGTTTTTGACACAATTTCTAAAGACATGCTGCTGAGATGAGTCAGTGCCTTATTGGCTGCTTATATTTTTTTTTTGAAAAATAATTTTTGAGATTTTCTAGATCAGGGTTCGACAAATTCCGGGCGCCAGGTCTCATTTGCGCCTAGAATTAGTGACCTGGCGCCTGGGGCAGCACAGCTGAGGTATTTTGTGTCTCTGTGCGCCCCCACCGCGATCGCGAGATCTCGACGGCCGCGCTGGCCGGTAATTGAGGCCGCGGCTTTGCGGCCTGCTGGAGCGAGGTGCACTGGGGCCCTCTTGTGGTGGCCGGGGCTGCGACAAGCAAGACACGCCCCTAGCTATTTCCCACCGATACGTGATGCTACGGTGACGTCCGTGCCCACAGCGAGCTGCAACAGGAACGGGAGACTTGTTACCTGCAGCGCACAGCCCTCCCCGGTATTATCCGACCGCCACATTGTACGGGGCTCTTGTTCAGTGGAACCAGATAAACGTTACCCGGGAACAGCGGGGTTAAGCGTGCACAGGTAGGAACCGAGTTTCTTGTGTATACCATTTTGTTTTGAATGGATGGTAAGGAACTGTGCAGGAGTTCTGCCATGTTCAGACATAGCCAGCTGTATACTGAGCTCTGTATACAATTATAACACAGCCGGCAGCTGTATACTGAGCTCTGTATACAATTATAACACAACCAGCTGTATACTGAGGACCTGTCATCCACCTGCTCAGCGGGGATTAGTGGAGAAATCTCCGCCGAGCAAGCAGATTCTGCTTAGCAGAGGTGCCCGTGTGCAAGGGGCCTAGGGTGGCATGAGTTACTGAAGCTACTGGATCTCCTATCATCCCCACCTTGCTGCACTGTGAGCCGCTGCCCATCACACCATCAAGCCTTGTACACAAGGGCCGAAAGCCGGGCGACATTGGTCGGTTCAATAAAAACTGGCTGCCATTCGGCCCGTGTGTGTGGCAGCCGGTCCGACAGAAGCCAGCCTTTCGGCATGCTGGAAAAAAAAAACTGGCTCCTAACTTTTCTAGCTGGCTCCTAGATTTCAAGCACATTTGTCAAGCCCTGTTCTAGATCATACAGAACCAGCCCGCGCAGGGGCCAAATAGCTGCCCACGCAGGGGCAGATCCCCTGTTACGGGAACATACCGCAACAGGGCACATAAATAACATTAACAAACAGACTTGTACTATAACCCCAACGTGGGGAGAGGTTCAATTCAAGAGAATCTGTGCTCAAATTGTTACCGACAGGTTAGATCAACATGAGAATAGTTGGGTCAACATACTAACAGAGATGTACTAGAGAGATATTGACAATCTAGGTATCAGTCACTGCATCCGTTGCTGTGGTATTCTCATCCAGCCAACAGGTCCATACCTTCTCAACATTCTGTGGACATCCCCTGCCCGAGTAGGTGGCTTTATATAGGGGCAAGCTGGCATTCACTAGGCTTTTCCAGAATCTGACAGAGTGGAGAGACACTTTTTCCCAGTTCATCGTAATGGCCTTACGGTAGAGCTGGGAGATTTTCTCAAAAAAATAATCTGCGATTTAAAAAAAAAAAAAACGCGATTCACGATTCGAATCAAGTTTGTTTGTTTTTTGTTTGTTTTTTTTTGATGGACACCGCGCCGGTCCTGAGGATCTGCGGGCAGGAGTTTTTAGGCGAGGCAGCGGCTTCGGCCTAGTCTGGCGTCGCCTAAAAACTACTGCCCGCAGCTCCTCGGGACTGGCGCCGGTTCTGGTGAAAAAAAAAATAGATTTGCTGAAATTTTGAATCGATTTGATCTCTCAACTCGATTCAAGATTTAAATTGTTTTTTTTCCCCCAGCTCTACCTTACAAGCATAATATAGTAACAGGGATATGAGTATTTTTCTGGCTCTGATCATGGACATTTGTTCCACCAGCCCCAGCAGACAATATTTAGGATCATAAGGAACACGAGTCCCAGTGACCCTGGCAATCACCCGAAGTACTTCCTTCCAAATAATGTCCTATTGCTGAGCAAACCCAAAAAATTTGGAAAAAGTCACCCGGTTGATGGGAGCAACGCCAGCACGCCGGAGAATGCGCCGGCGACATCTGGTGCAGCCTGTGAGGTGTGTAGTGAGCTCTATGCACAATTTTGTTTTGGACCAATTTGTCTCTTGCAGAGACCAGAGGGGAGAAGGGAAAATCCCAAATCTCCCTCCAGTCTTCCTCGTCCAGCTCTGGTATGTTCCCCACCCATTTCCTGCGGAGGGAGGACAGCCCAGGGCTGGCAGCAACCAACAGGGACCCATAGAGCTGGGACGTGGGTTTCTCCAAGTCCTTCACCCGAAGGGTGGATTCGAGCTCTGAGTATGCCAAACCAACGGGTTGGCCTAAAAACTGGCACCTGTAGGCATGAGCAATTTGAAGATGCCTAAAATGGGCCTGCGCAGGTACATTAAATTTGGTGCATAAAACATGAAAAGGGGTGAGCTCTCTGTTAGTGACAATATGCCTAAGGGTCAATATTTTGTATTTGGCCCAGGCCTACGGATCTGGGATGGTTTGGCTGCTTATATTTAATTCACCTGCGTTCATTTCTGTGCTGATGCGGGAATGAGCCTTAGATAGCTGGTGGCAGTTAGATTCATTGGCATAATATTGTTTTATTGAACCATCTTTATAAATTATTCTTTTTACATGATTGTTCATGTTAGTTTGGCCAGACTATGCCAGCCTTTTCCTGGATGGATTGGGAAGAATGTGGAGCAATGGTGGTTGGCTTATTAAAATCAAAGCTGTCTGGTCATTAACTGAATGCTTTTGCTCTTAGAAAAATATATGAACATCTAGCACCTCCTGCATTAGTTACTATACATATAACACTACTATACAGCGAGATTTAGGCTAACCATCATTAACCTAATTCTTGCTTCTTAATGTATTTATTTTATTTTCAGGTCGCTTGTGGCTTTGTCTCTTATTTTGGCCATGTTACTTTTTAAACCTGCACCAATATATATTCTGGATGAAGTTGATGCTGCCTTGGACCTCTCTCATACGCAGAACATTGGTCAGATGCTTCGGACACACTTCCGACACTCGCAGGTAAAATAGCAGTGGTGACTGGAGTTCGACATGACAGGCTTTAATACGTAGGTTGGTGGGCACTAGACAAATTGCTTATCGAACCATTAAATTAACGTAATACCAGTTCGTTCGTTGTCCTCTAAGGGACAAAGGAATTCCGATTATTGTCATATTTTACTGCCACAGAGGATTGCACACTAGCAAACCAAAATGTGTAGGCCAACCCCAGGATAACTAATTCTGTACCTGGCATACCCCTGTTTTTTTATTGGTGTCCCAGGAGAATGGATATCTTTTTCTCAGATCTCCTGAGAGTCTAAGTATAGCCAGTCTTTGCTAACCTCTTTTTCTTCAGTTTTATTTTTTCCTTTGGGTTCCTCTTCTATTGACTAAAATCCATGAAAAGTGCTTACTACATTGTTGCTTGAGCTGGTCTTTACATAGTGAGGACTTTATTATAGTGAGGAAACTAAATCGGCCTTTGCAAGGCCTGACTTTTTAGTGCCATACCTGAACCCGACTGGACATGTGGGCCTAGCCTGGAATTCAACGTTTGGGCACCTATTTCCATATTGTGACACTGGTAAAAGTTAGCTTCAGAGCACTCTCCAGGTTCAGCCTACAGTGACCCTCATGAGCACCAGCTGTTTTTGAGTAGTTTGTGAGTACCTGAGGCCTTGCATGTTTTGGCCTAGTTGCTTCACTACCACATGGGCACATCATGTCTGCACATAGACACAGAGGGGATAGTTTTATTGCTACGGGTGACCCTAGCTGACATTCTTTATGCAGTTCTGGGGATGTCTGTTCAGTATCCTGTAAGGAAACCAGAGTGTGGAACCTGGCCCAACAGCTATAGGGTCTATATCAGTGATGGTGAACCTTGTGTGAATGAGCATCATGGGAATTGTAGTTCCAAAACATCTGGGGTGCCAAGGTTTGCCATCACTGGTCTATATCATTGGCGTCTTCTTCAGCTCTGCTGGCTGAGGCTCAGTACTCTGTCCTGTCATTAGGGGTCTACTGCAACGCAAGACTTCTTTGGCCAAATTCACTCCATTCCTTGCTGCTTCTGTCCACAGAGACTCTTGGGAGTTGATTTACTAAAACTGGAGAGTGCAAAATCTGGTGCAGCTATGCATTGTAGCCAATCCGCTTCTAACTTCAGCTTGTTCAATTAAGCTTTGGCAAAAAAAAAAAAAAAAACCTAGAAGCTGATTGGATTCTTTGAAGAGCTGCACCGGATTTTGCACTATCCAGTTTTAGTACCCCTAAGTGTGCTCTTGCACTATCCCCTACAGAGTCTACCTCTGACCTTCCCGAAACCTTAGAATACGCCAAGCCACTGGTTGCTGTGATCATCTCTGTCTCATTGAGAGTTCTAGCAGTCTACAGTATCTCTGAAAAGACTCAAGGTAGTCTTCACCTCTTTTTTTGCCCATTCACTGTTTTAGGTCTGATTTCTGAGCAGTCCAATGGGTCTGCCTCTATGGACTAGGTGTAATTGGGAGTCCTTTCTGCAACAGGGGAGGTAGTTTTGCCCTTTGCACTGTCCAGGGCAATGACCAATGCTTTGGGAACCGATTCTCTTTACCCAAAAACCTCTGGACCGAGACAAGAGTTTTGCGCAACTATGTCAGTGGATGGAACACACTTGTTTTCTGTTACAATATCCCTAGCAGAGGATACCTGTATGTCTCGACTTTGTGGGACCTTTCCGCATGGGATGGATCCTCCCCCCTTGGCGACTCCGCAGCCTCTGAGGGAGGTTCTTTGGATATTTTTCCTTGTTTTGCCCTTCATCAGATGAACACTCCTGCCTCTTGCTCCATGGCATCTGATACTTCTGTGGATCAGGGGGGTTAGGAGATTGATTTTTTTTTCTTCCTTCCTTTTTTATTTTTTTTATTTTAGGCCTATAGCTTGGGGTCAGAGTTAAGTAGGTTCTTCAACGTGTTCCTTCTAAAGTGTCCCTGTGGCACCTTTTGTGTGCGAAGACGGATGCATTGGCTTCATCCTCAGCTTTATCTGGTGACTCTCTTACTAGTCTGGGGCTATGTCTCATCTTCTTTCCTGCCTACACTTGTGAGGATGCTCACTGAGGTGTTTGCTGATACAGGTTTCTCCCTGGTAAGTTTGCATAGCGAAAATGGCTTTTGGGCCAAACAACCTCTTTATTTGCAGTGTTTGTCTCTTTGATACAAGAGGATCAGGGGCTCTGAGGAAGAGGCTATCCTCGAAACGCATTAGCCTAAGCCATTGTGATATAGCCCCATGGTATGGGGTCAGCTTTATATGGACTCCTATGGAGGATTGATATGATGTGCTTTTATTCAAGGTTTTTAACCACTTCAGCCCGGACCATTTGGCAGCCTAAAGACCAGAGGACTTTTTACAATTTGGCACTGCGCTGCTTTAACTGGTAATTGTGCGGACATGCAATGTTGTACCCAAACAAAATTTGCGTCCTTTTTTTACTTACAAATAGAGCTTTCTTTTAATGGTATTTGATTGCCTCTGCAAATTTATTTTTATTTTTTTTGCGATATAAACGGAAAAAGACCGAAAATTTTGAAAAAAAATGTTTCTACTTTTTGTTATAAGAAAAATCTAATAAACTCAATTTTAGTCATACATTTAGGCCAAAATGTATTCAGCCACATGTCTTTAGTAAAAAAATGTCAATCGTATATTTATTGATTTGCGCAAAAGTTATAGCGTCTACAAACTAGGGTACATTTTCTGGAATTTACACAGCTTTTAGTTTGACTGCCTCTCATTTCTTGAGGTGCTAAAATGGTAGGGCAGTACAACCCCCCCCCCCCCCCCCAAAAAGACCCCATTTTGGAACGTAGACACCCCAAGGAAATTGCTGAAAGGCATGTTGAGCCCATTGAATATAATTTTTTTTTTGTCCCAAGTGATTGAATAATGACAAAAATTTTTTTTTTTTACGAAAACTCACTAAATGATATATTGCTCACACATGCCATGGTTATATGTGGAATTGCACCCCAAAATACATTTTTCTGAGTACGGGGATACCACATGTGTGGGACTTTTTGGGAGCCTAGCTGCGTACGGGACCCCGAAAACCAATCGCAGCCTTTAGGATTTCTAAGGGCGTAAATTTTTGATTTCACTCCTCACTACCTATTACAGTTTTGAAGGCCATAAAATGCCAAAATAGCACAAAACCCCCCCAAATGACCCCATTTTGGAAAGTAGACACCCCAAGCTATTTGCTGAGAGGCATGGTGAGTATTTTACAGCTCATTTGTTTTTGAAAATTAAGAAAGAAAAGAAGATAATTTTATTTTATTTTTTTTCAAAACTTTGTGACAAAAAGCGAGATCTGCAAAATGCTTTAAAATTGCGCACAAACGCGCAGTGGCGACAAACCACATACATTTTTTTAAAAGCCTTTACAGGTTACCACTTTAGATTAGACAGAGGAGGTCTACTGATAAAATTACTGCCCTCGATCCGACCTTCGCGGTGATACCTCACATGCATTGTGCAATTGCTGTTTACATATGACGCCAGACCGACACTTCCGTTCACCTTTGCGCGAGAGCAGAGGGGGACAGTGGTGTTTTTATTTTGCTTTTTTTTTTTTTTTTTTTAAACTGTTCCTTCCTTTTTTTTTTTTGCTTTTTTTAATATTTTTTTATTGTTATCTCAGGGAATGTAAATATCCCCTATGATAGCAATAGGTAGTGACAGGTACTATTTTTGGGAAAAAAATTGGGGTCTATTAGACCCTAGATCTCTCCCTCCTCTGCCCTCAAAGCATCTGACAACACCAAGATCGGTGTGATAAAATGCTTTCCCAATGGCGCTGTTTATATCTGGCGAAATCTAAGTCATGAAATGCTCGTAGCTTCCGGCTTCTTAGGCCACAGAGATGATTGGAGACGTTCTGGTCTCTGATCAGCTTTATGGTCAGCTGGCGGAACCACCGGCTGCATTCTCGGGTTCCCTGTTGGGACAGGAGAGCCAGAGAAAACCATGGAAGACGGTGGTGGGGGGGGGGTGTCATTCCCTCCCACTGCTTGTAAAAGCAGGCTAGAGGCTAATTAGCCACTAGGATTGCTTTTACATGAAAGCCGACCGCTGGCTGAAAAGAATGATACCTAAACCCTCAGGCATCATTCTGGTATAACCATTCAAAGTCCAGCAACATACCAGTACGTTGCTGGTCCTTGTTGGGCATATATTGTAATCTTTTTTTTTTTTTTTTTCATGCAGCCTGTTGGCTGAACAAAAAAAAGAGATTGATCGGTGGGTATGCCCACCATTAGAATACCTCCCTTCATCCACCCACTTCTAATGATGGGCATACATGCACCATTTATATATGCCGAAGCATGGGGGCATTCTCTCGCAAAAGTTAGGAGCAAATCGCTCCTCTGCCCCCATGCTTCGGCATATATGCTCTTTTTTTAACTGTGGTGGTGAAATCACCTCCTACAGCGTTGGAGTCACGGCTTTATGTATAGTGGGAGCACGAGAGAGAGAGACTCTTTGACTTTTTTTTGCATCTTGGGAGACCCTGTGTAAGTTTGTCCTAGTCTGTGAAATGCTGTACCCTATGCTAATACTGCACTAGTGTGTGGTAGCGTTCAAAACATTCACCAATGCAAAGACCAGGATTGTCAGGACAGCGTGGACAATAATGGGTGTCACGCCTATACCGGCGCTTTCTGCAGACACAATTTTTATTGGGGGGCTTGTTGGATAAGGATACTAGGGATGGCATACGGAAAATGCCTCTCATGCAGCCGGCTTACTGCATTTGGTTGGGGATGGTGAGGTGCAGCACCGCCTGGTTACAGGAGGGCAAGGACAATATCTCCCTGGAATTTAAGGAAAGATCCAGTCTGTCCTGAAGCTCTGTATAGCACAAAAGCATTCAGCAAAGCCAATTGAAACGAGTATAGAGACACTTTTTTGTACCAGCGTCTCGCCTTACAGGCAATGTGATACGGCGCCAACAACTGGTCGTTGAGGTCCACCCCTCCCATATTTTGGTTATATTCGTGGACACAGAGGGGTTCCTCCACGACACCAGTCGCCGTACGAATTTGGACTGTCGTGTCTGCGTGAAGGGAGGCAAGAACGGAAACTTTCTTATCTCTCCACTTCACAGTGAGCAAATTATTACACTTCAAGTAGGCTCTCTCCCCCAGCCTAAGACGAGAATCTACACGCCTCTGGGGTAATCCCCGGCGATTAGGTCGCACGGTGCCACATGCTCCAATCTGATGATCAAACAAGTGACTAAACAGTGGCACGCTCGTGTAATAATTGTCCACATACAAATGGTATCCCTTTCCGAATAAGGGTGACACCAAGATCCACACTATCCTGCCAGCGCTCCATATGTAATCTGGGCAGTTCTCTGGCTCTACGTGACTATCTCTTCCCTCGTAAACCATAAAATTACATGTATAGCCTGTGGCCCTGTCACAGAACTTATCCATCTTGACCCCGTATCTGGCACGCTTGCTGGGAAGGTACTGTTTGAAAGACAAGCGGCCAGAAAATGTAATGAGGGACTCGTCAATGCAGACAACTTGATGGGGAGTATACAAGGCTGCAAAACGTTTGTTGAAGTGGTTTATGAGGGGCAGAATTTTGTAGAGCCGATCTTATTCAGGGTCTTCACGAGGATGACAAAGTTCATTGTTGTTGAAGTGCATCAACCGCAAGATCTGCTCGTATCGTGCCCTGGCCATGGAGGCAAAGAACACGGGCAAATGGTAAACTGGGTCAATGGACCATTATGACCGCAGGTCATTCAATTTAACTATGCCCGTGTCGAGGGAAAGGCCCAGAAAAATCTTAAATTTGGAAATCGTAATCGGTTTCCATTCTTTGGCAAGGGAGGACTGGGAATTAGCGGTGATGTATTGACCAGCATACAAATAACTTTGGTCCACAATAGATCTATAGAGATCTTCCATGAAAAACAGCGAATAAAAATCAAGTGCCGTAAAATCAAGTTTCCACCTGAATTCCGGGTTGGCCAGTGAATGGGGGAAGTACGGGTGCTGCAGAAGTGGTGGGCTCCCAATTAGGATTGGCAAATTCTGCAGGAAGGACACTATGGGCACGACAGGCTTGTCTTTTTGTCTTCTTGGTGGCAGCGGGACACTACTTGTGCTTGCCAGCTTGAACTGCACTTATGGGACTCGCCACGTCACCAAGTGTTACTGCAGTGCTGGATGTACGACCAGGGTGTACTAGGCCGCTGGTGCTTGCCAGTTCACCAGAAGGATGAGCGGCACTAGTACTTCTCTGCTCCATACGAGAGCCCTGCGGTTCTTGCACCTCAACAACAGAAGAAAAAGAATGGGGTCGGGTACGCCTGACCTTAGCAGGGACCTCAACTTCGTTGTCGGTGCTATCTGTCATGGAGCCACTGTCGTCTACAGGATCGTATTCTGAGCCTGAATCTGACAGATGAGTGACTTCCTTTTCACTATCTGTCATGCTCAGAAACGTGTAGGCCTCTTCACTAGTGTACCCTCGATTTGCCATTTTGGGCTCTAAATTTACTGGTACAACTAGTAAGATTCAGAGGTAAAAAAAAGCACCTGACTGTCAGCAACTGTATCAAACGCTATAAAAAAAAAATGTTGGCGATCGCAGGGATCAGGCCTGACTCTGCAAACGCTGCAGTTATGTGTTTAGTAAGTGACAGTGATTGATCGATACTACACTTGGGTGGGCTGGGCCCTGGGGCAAAACGCAGGTGCTAGCAGGTATTATACCACTAAGGGAGGTGTATGCTGTGTGCTTGGGTGTTAGCGCTACTGGCACTAATCTGACGCTGCCTGGGGCGATGCAGACCCTACCTGACCCTAAAACCTAACAGATATCACACCTGCCGGGCGATCAGGGGGTTAAACCTTTATTGCGTAATAAAATGGCAGGTGCCCTGATTTCATAAAAGGCAAACTAACCAGCGTCACCCGTAATACTTATACAGGGATCACTGGTGAAAGGGTTAACTAGGGGGCAATCAGGGGGTTAAAACCTTTATTGGGTAGTATATGGGGGTACCTGACGCTATAAAAACCTGACGGTGAACCTAAATAACTAACTGGCTACCTAGTGTCACCCGCGACACTAATACGGCGATCAGAAGAAAGATCGCTTAGCGACACTGGCGACAGGGGGTGAAAGGGTTACCTGGGGGGCGATCAAGGGGTTAAACCTTTATTAGGGGGGTACCCTACACCTAAAGGGGCCTACCACTAACTGCC
>CM055116.1:636798726-637153726 GCA_029206835.1 Rana muscosa
CAGATCTAAGGACAAAAGAAACCGCATGCAAGTTGATGAATAAGATTTTAAAAGCGTTGTATACAAGAGCCTTTACTATTAATTTAATTTCTTATGTCTGTCTTCCTGCCTTTCTAATGTGCATAGATTCCTTTGTACATATTTTCTTGTCTCGTATCAATGATATGCAATATTAATTTCCATATTCAGAAGCTCAATACATCTACATGATTCCTGTATTAAACCTCTTGTCAAATTTTATGTTTTCTAGAATTTTTTTAATTTTTTTGACTATTCAGGAACATTTTTCAGATGCGCTATATGTGTATCCAAACTTTTTTTATATATATAAATAAAGCATTTACAAACCCTTTTCCGTCATAAACCTGTGTTCTTGTCATTTACATAAGTCATTTTATTTATACTTGCCTTTTAAAGAGTAACTCCACATTCAATCAAACATTCATTCTGGGTGATCAATGTAAATTGCAGGTATTTTAACAAACGTTGTTGCAAATTCCTACCTTTTTGTTATTCTGAAGATATAGATGTTTGTTTTGTCTGTGTCAATGTATAGAGTTTTTTTTTTTTTTTTATCAATCCGCTGCTGCACTTGCAGGGCTCTAATGAGGAAAGTAGCAGGGTCTGCATTTCCCTTTGAAAGCATCTCACCAAAAATGTCATTTTTGTTAAATGGCATGCTCAAAATCTGATTTGTATCTTAGTGTAGACTTCTGGGAAAATCAGTGAGCCAATCTCACAAGCAGGAAATTACATTTCAGGGGGCGTTCTGTACACATCTGTGTACAGAACGCCTCCAGGTGGTCATATTGCATTTTACAGGAAAGGTAATTTTTAATAAAAAATCTATTACAATATGACTTGTGTCGCAATTGTATATGCTACATTTTTTGTTTTCATTTGCAAATATTTTTACCCAGGAAAGTGAAGTTACTGTTTAACCACTTCAGCCCCGGAAGATTTGGATGCTTAATGACCAGGCCATTTTTTGCGATACGGCACTGCTTCGCTTTAACTGACAATTGCGCGGTCATGCGATGCTGTGCCCAAACAAAATTGATGTCCTTTTTTTTCCCCCACAAATGGAGCTTTCTTGTGGTGTTATTTGATCACCTCTGCGGTTCTTATTTTTTGCGCTATAAACAAAAGAAGAGCAACAATTTTGAAAAAAAAACGCAATATCTTTTACTTTTTGCTATAATATCCCAATTTTTTCCTCAGTTTAGGCCGATATATCTTCTTCTACATATTTTTGGCAAAAAAAAAAAAAAACGCAATATATTGATTGGTTTGTGCAAAAGTTATAGCGTCTACAAAATAGGGGGTAGATTTATGGCATTTTTATTTTATTTTTTTTACTAGTAATGGCAGCGATCTGGGATTTTTATCGGGACTGCGATATTGTGGCAGACAGATTGCACACTTTTGACACATTTTTGGGACCAGTGACAATTATACAGCGATCAGTGCTCTAAAAATGTACAGATTACTGTAAAAATGTCACTGGCAGGAAAGGGGTTAACTAGGGGGCGATCAAACTGTTAACTGTGTGCCCTAGGTGTGTTCTAACTGTGTGGGGGGGGGGGGGGGGGACTGACTAGGAGGAGAGAGATCGGTGTTCATATTTAGTATGAACACACGATCAGTCTCTTCTCCCCTGAGGGAACCAGAGAACACAGATCCCGGTTCTCGCTCTGTCACGAATGATCGCGGTTGCCCGGCAGTCATCACGCCCGCTGGGCACTTGCATCGGCGGCGAGCGCCGCTGGGCCAAAAGGCGAAACCGACATAAGGTAACGTCGTTTCGCCCAGGGGAGCCATCCTGCCGCAGTAAAACCCCTTTCTTGGAAATCTAACTCTAAGCTTAAAATGGGGGTGGGAGTAGGTTTAATCTATCTAACCCCATTAAGAAAAGGTCGCTATATTTAACCTATTCTGAAGCCGGTCCGGTCACTAGTGGTGCCCTCTGTGTGCAGGAGAAAGCCGATGGCTGGGCTGGAAAGACTTACTATGGGGCTTCCATTGTTGGCTGCTTCTCCTACATACTGAAGCCACCACTGATAGCTCAGCTTGGGAATGGTCCGGAGCGGCTGCAGAATGGGTAAGTATAGCGATTTTGTTTTTCTTTACAGGGCTTGGAATGGGGGTGGGAGTAGGTTAAAAGTTAGGTTTTGCCTTTACTTCCACTTTAAGGTACATATTGTTTCATATTCATAAATTATATGGTTATATTACCACCTGCAGGTTATTGTACATAAGGCATATAGATCCAAATGCCAGCTTATAGGTACTTTCATTAACCACCCTGCTCAGTTGTAGCATGCAATATGAAACCATACCAAGAAAGTGATTTTACAGGAAATAAAATATTCCCATTCTCTGTCTATTGAGAGACTATTTCTGTTCAAATTTGTTTTATTTATTTATTTTTTGTTATTTCTCTGTAATTTGATAAAATTCAATAAAGCAACGATCACAGTAATCACTACAATAGGTTCAAAATTAGCATATGAAATCATACACACATAGATATCTATATCTCATGGATCAAGAGACAATTGCTTCACTCAATCAGAGTGAGTTACTTCACTTTGTCTAAATAAAGTGTAGACTCAGAATGAGAATTACAATTGAAGCCTTAAAGGTAAACACCTAAGGAGGATAAAGAAATTTATTAAAGCCTCAAAAGGTATGAGACAGAACGATCACTACTATATAACTCTTAAAAATCAAGTATCTGTGCCTAAAAAAATTGAGAGGAACATATGTAAGTATACTTGTTGAACCTATATATATATATATATATATATATATATACAGTCCCTGACAAAAGTCTTGTCGCTTGTGTACAAATTGACCTGAAGTGCTGCTAAAATATATTTCTAATCAAGATTTTGTTACAAGACGGGTCATTTTAATCCCAACAGCTTTTGTAATAATGTTTCAGTGCAAAACGAAACTGACAAAAAGTATTCTAATATTCACAGCTTGGTAAAGCCCATTGAGTCAATTTTTGCCAAGACATAAGTGTTGTCGCCTTGTTATATGAGCTTCACCTGTGACTAATAATGGATCAATTAGATCTCAGGTGTGTATAAAAAGAACACCAGTACACTAGACCTTCTCAACTGCAACTAGACCTCTGCAAACATGCCTAAGATTCACCCGGAGACTAAAGTGTTGATTATCAAGAGGCTGAAGACCAGATCCACTGCTGATGTGGCAGACACCTTCAACGTGTCTCAGCGTCAAGTTCAGAGGACAAAAAAAAGATTTGAAGAGACTGGAGACGTTTTGGACAAGGCCAGGTCAGGCTGACCCCGCAAGACAACTGCTCGAGAGGACCGTTTGTTGGCTCGAAAATCCAAGGCCAGACCATTTTTCCACTGCAGCAGAGCTCCACTAGACCTGGTCACCTGAAGTCCCTGTGTCAACCAGAACAGTTTGTCGGATTCTGTCTCGAAATGGCCCCATAAGCCAGCACTAAACAAAAGACAATTGAAAAACCGTGTGGCATTTGCCAAGGGCCACAGCCTGCTAAAAGGATGGACTCTGGAAAAGTGGCAGAAGGTGGATTTTTCAGATGAATCTTCTGTTGAATTACACCACAGTCGCCGCAAATATTGCAGGAGACCAACTGGAACCCGCGTGGAGCCGAGATTTACCCAGAAAACAGTGAAGTTTGGTGGAGGCAAAATCATGGTCTGGGGTTACATCCAGTATGGGGGTGTGCAAGGGATCTGCAGGGTGGAAGGCAACATCTATAGTCTAAAATACCAAGAAATCTTGGCTACCTCTTATATTCCCAACCATAAAAAAAGGCCAAATTTTGCAGCAGGATGGTGCTCCATCGCATACTTCCATCTCCACATCAAAGTTCCTTAAGGCAAAGAAGACCAAGATGCTCCAGGATTGGCCAGCCCAGTCACCAGACATGAACATCACTGAGCATATGTGGTGTAGGATGAAAGATGAAGCATGGAAGACGAAACCAAAGAATATTGATGAACTCTGGGAGGCATGCAAGACTGTTTTCTTTGCTATTCCTGATGACTTGTCATTAGGGATGAGCTCGGTGTTCGACTCGAACATCGGCTGTTCGATCGTTCGACGAAGATTGAACGATTTGGGCCGTTCGCGCTACATTGGAGTGACGCGAACGGCCCACAATACACTGCGCCATCGCAGTGCGAACCTGGCGCTGTGATTGGCCAAGCATGCACTGTGACCCCGCATGCTTGGCCAATCACAGCGCCGGCAGCGAGGAGAGCAATGATTGGCCACAGGCAGGATGCCTGTGGCCAATTATTGCTGAGGGGATTTAGTACACGCCCCACACTATAAAAGGCCGCCAGCGCGGCGGCCTCGTGTAGTGTGTTCCGGCGCAGGGAAAGAGAAGGATAGGCAGGGACAGTGTCATATTTTTTCTTTGCTAAACCTTGTGTGTAGGGACAGAGAAGGATAGGTAGGGAGAGTGTCAGTTTCATATTCTTTGCTAAACCTTGTGCGCTGAACCATATTGCTAAACCTTGTGTGTAGGGACAGACAAGGATAGGCAGTCGAGAGTGTCAGTGTCATATTCTTTGCTAAACCTTGTGTGCAGGGAGAGAGAAGGATAGGCAGGGGACAGTGTCATTGTTGCTAAGCCTCCTGCACAGTATACACCTGAAGCTAGCCCTTATTGCTGTTTTTTCCTGGTGTGTTACACTGACAGGCATTTGCAGCACTTACAGCGGGCGGAGTGTGCTTCCTGCAAAATAAACACCTGAAGCTACCCCTTATTGCTGGTTTTTCCATCTCCCTGCAGGCCATTAGAATGTCTGGAAGGCAAACAAGGAGAGGCAGACAGTCGGGAGCCAATAAAAGAGGGCAAGCAGGCTCTGTGTCTGGGGGCAACAGTGCTGGTCGTGGACGCGGTGCATTGTCATCAGCACATGGCCATGGGACACGCTTGTCCTTCTTTTCGGCAGCTGGACATGTTGAGCCACATCATGCCGAAGACTTGGTAGAGTGGATGACCAAGCCCTCCTCCTCCTCCTCCTCTCTCACCCAGGCTCAGGGTACTGGCAAAGCAGCTGCCAAAGCATCCTCTTCCCTGGTATCAATGTCATCATCAGTCACTCCTTCCCTAGACCCACCATGTCCTCCTCCTGAGGAGTCCCCCGAACTGTTTGAGCACAGTGTTGGGTACATGCTCCAGGAGGATGCCCAGCGTTTCGAAGGGTCTGATGATGATACCCAGCTAGAGGAAGGCAGTAGCGTGAGAGCAGAGAGAGGGGATGCTCAAGAAGGACACCAATCTGGCAGTCATGTTCCAACAGCTGCAGCATACTGCCAGATTGGCTCCAGTGATGAGGAGGGAGGGGATGATGAGGTCACTGACTCCACGTGGGTGCCTAATAGGAGAGAGGATGAGGAGGAGGCACATCTCCAACGAGGCAGGATGCCCTTGGGTGGCCAGCGTAAGGGCAGCACACCGACGGAATCACACCGCAGAGCTCCGCCTGTGCAGGGCGCTGCCTCTGCCCGTTATTCAAAAAGTTCTTTGGTGTGGGCCTTTTTTGAGGCGAGTGCATCAGATCGCACAGCTGCTGTTTGCAACATATGTCTCAAGCCTATATCGCGTGGCCAAAACATCAGCCGCTTGGGCACCACATGCTTGACTAGACATATGTTGACCTGCCATGCAGCTCGTTGGCAAGCCTACCTTAAAGACCCACACCAAAGAACAAAGCGGACCTCCTTGCACCGCATCAGCTGGGATCTCCAACCCCACTATACCTTCAGTCCTCTCTGAAACCTGCACTGAGAGGAATGAAGGTGTAGAATTAGGTGTGTCACAGCCAAGTACTTGCGGCCACTCTGCTAGCAGTACACCGACGTCCGATTCTAGCAGGCAAATTTCCCTGCCCCAGCTGCTGGACCGTCGAAAGAAGTTCACTCCCAGCCATCCACATGCCCAGCGGTTGAATGCTAGCTTGGCTAAATTGCTAGCGCTTCAACTGCTGCCTTTTCAGTTGGTAGACTCGGCCCCCTTCCGTGAGTTTGTGCAATGTGCGGTTCCTCAGTGGCAGGTTCCCAAACGCCACTTTTTCTCACGGAAGGCGATTCCGGCTCTCTACCGGCATGTGGAAGGCAATGTCTTGGCCTCGCTGGACAGGGCGGTCAGCGGTAAGGTGCATATTACCGCTGACTCATGGTCCAGCAGGCATGGACAGGGACGTTACCTTTCTTTCATGGCCCATTGGGTCACTCTTTTGGCAGCTGGAAAGGATGCAGGACAAGGTGCAGTAGTGTTGGAGGTTGTTCCACTGCCAAGCCTCCAAAATGCTACTACTGGTTGTGACACACCTCTGTCCTCCACCCCTTCCTCTTCTTCTTCCTCCGTGGCCTCTTCCTGTGCTTTGTCCTCGGAACCAGCGGTGCTCCGTAGGCGTTCAAGGGGCTACGCAAGTACGCAGGCAAAAAGATGCCATGCCTGCGCTGGTGTGTTTGGGGGACAGGAGCCACACTGGGGCAGAGGTTCTGTCTGCTCTGCAGGGGCAGGCCAATAGGTGGTTGACGCCACGCCAGCTTAAGCCAGGAATGGTAGTTTGCGACAATGGCACCAACCTCCTCTCCGCTCTCCGACAGGGACAACTGACCCATGTGCCCTGTGTGGCTCACGTCCTTAACCTGGTGGTGCAGCGGTTCTTGGGCAGGTACCCGGGCTTACAGGATGTCCTGAGGCAGGCCAGGAAAGTCTGTGTGCATTTCCGCAGATCTTATAATGCCAGCGCTCGCCTGGAGTTGAACCTGCCCAAGAACCGCCTTATATGTGACATGCCCACCAGGTGGAACTCAACGTTGGCCATGCTGCAGCGGCTGCACACACAGCAGAGGGCCATCAATGAGTACCTGTGCGACTACGGCACCAGGACAGGGTCAGGGGAGCTCGGGTTTTTTTCACCACGCCAGTGGGGCATGATCAGGGATGCATGCACTGTCCTGGCACCATTTGAGCAGGCCACGAGGATGGTGAGCAGTGACAGTGCATGCATCAGTGACACTGTACCTCTTGTCCACCTGTTGGAACATACGCTGCATGGAATAATAGACAGGGCACTTGAGGCAGGAAGAGGAGGACTTCCTTGCCTCTCAAGGCCCCCTTTACCCAGACAGTGTTCCTTCTGTCCCACCCATCGCACAGGAGGAGGAGGAGGAGAAGGAGGAGGAGGTCACTCAGCATCATCAGCAGCAGTCTTTTAGGGATGATTTACAGTCCCAAGAAACCAGTGGACTTGTACGTGGCTGGGAGGAGGTGGCTGCGGATCATGTCGTCCTTAGTGACCCAGAGGACTCCGGACTGAATGCCTCAGCTAACCTACGCTGCATGGCCTCCCTGATCCTGCAAAGTCTGCGGAAGGATCCTCGTATTCTTCGGATCAAGGAGAGGGACCATTACTGGCTGGCCACTCTCCTTGATCCACGGTACAAGGGTAAGGTTGCGGATCTTATGTTACCGTCGCAGAGGGAGCAGAGGATGAGACAACTCTGGGAGGCCTTGCAGAAAGGTCTGTGCAACGCGTTCCCAGAGACTGGGAGGTTACAAACTCCTGGTCCTGGACAACGAGTTGCTGAGGCTTCGGTCAGTCAAAGAAGGAGCGGTGGGGAAGGTGGCCGTCTGACCGAAGCGTTCAGACAATTCTTTAGTCCGCAGCCCCAAGGTATGATCGGTTCCAGCAACCATCGCCAGTGTCTGATATACATGGTGCAGGAATACCTAGGGGCAAGGTCAGACTTGGACACCTTCCCCACCGAAAATCCTCTGGCTTACTGGGTCTTGAGGATGGATCACTGGCCAGAGCTTGCACAGTATGCAATTGAGCTACTGGCCTGTCCTGCATCCAGCGTTCTTTCAGAACGCACATTCAGTGCTGCTGGAGGATTTGTCACGGATCACAGGGTGCGCCTGTCCACCGACTCTGTTGATCGACTGACCTTCATAAAGATGAACCAGTCTTGGATCACCACCAGCTACCAAACACCTGAAGCTGATATAACAGACTAATTTATTTTCAAATGTCACATCCCTTCAAGACTGATGCTGAGAGTTTGTCCTGTTATGTTGACTGACTATCCTCCTCCTCCTCAATGATCCGATTGACGATGATAGCTTGGAAGAACATTTTTGTTTCTGGGTGCCGCCACCAGTGGCTAAGACCCAATTTTTCAGCCCCTGTTTAACAGGGGCGTGTAATTAAAATTTTTGATGCAATATTTTGCAACAGGGCTCATTGCTGTGCTCCAAGTACAGTATCTGTGAGGGGTTGCAGTGTTGTGGCACCAGTGCCTAAGGCTCAATTTTTCTGCCCCTGTTTAACAGGGGCATGTAATTACAATTCTTGATCTAATAATTCACAGCAGGGCCCATTCATGCGCCCACCAAGAGTAACTGTGAGGGCTCACAGTGTTGTGGCAACACCAACATGTAAGGGGCAAATTTCAGCTGAGTATATACGGCAGGCCCCTACTTTCAAACATCCAACTTACAAACGACTCCTCCTTGCAAACGGAAGGATACAACGGGAAGTGAGAGGAAATCTACCCCTAGGAAGGCAAATTCTCTCCTGTAAGAGTTAATATGGGAAAAAAAGTGTCTCCTCTCCACTGATGCTTTATCACCAATTCTTGTTTCAATAAAAACCCCAAATTTTCAAAAAACATTTGTCATTAGGACGGAAAGTGAGGTGAACTGTTCTGAACAGGTGCACACTGCACAGACAGCAAAACAAATGTTACAGGGGTGATAACCCTTCCCTATGTTTTCCAAAAAGCTTAAAAATATATTTTTTGGCTGGAGCTACACTTAAACAATGTACCTGTTCAAAATTACAAACAGATTCTACATAAGAACAAACCTACAGTCCCGGTCTTGTATGCACCGCCTGTATACGGCTGTTCAGAGTATATAGGGCCTTTTTTTATTTTGTGTGCGGGGTTCCCCTTAATATCCATACAAGACCCAAAGGGGCTGGTAATGGGCTGGGGTAAGGGAGGGGGGGGTGTGTGATGGGGTAGCTATGTCATTTTTCTTAAAGATTTTCATCCATATTACCGGGACCAGACATTACATTAAAGCCGCAAGCAGTTTTAAATGGCTTTTTTTCCTTTAGAAATGTAATTTTGTGCAGGAACAGTTCTAAACACGGGAAACACGTGGCACTTCACAGGCATACTTTAGACACCCCCCAGGTACGATATTTAAAGGAATATTTGACTCTTTTTTTTTCACTTTATGCATCATTAAAATGACTGCTCCAGAAAAACGGCCGTTTTTAAAACTTCTTTTTGCATTGATACATGTCCCCTGGTGCAGAACCCGGGTTCCCAAACCCTTTTTAGGACAATAACATGAATAGTCGTTATAATTAGCACTTTAGATTTCGAACGTTCGCATCCATTGTATTTAATAGGGTTCTAAAGTTCGTGCGAACTTTCGGTCCGTTCGCGGGTTCTGGTGCGAACCGAACCCGGGAGTGTTTGGCTCATCACTACTTGTCATCAATAAATTGTATGAATCCTTGCCAAACCGCATGGATGCTGTCCTTCAAGCTCATGGAAGTCATACAAGATATTCAATTTGGATCTCACAGCACCACTACTTAATTTGCTGACATATTTTTGGATTTTCAGTAAAGTTGTTCAATTTCTGTATAGGCGACAAAACTTTTGTCTTGCCACAATTTGACCTGTCTTGATTAAATGATAAATCTTTTTTCAGTGAAACTAATTTATTTCAGTGCATTAAACATCATTTGGGAGGGCTTTAGCTTTTCATATGAGCTATTTCTAACACCAATTGATTATTTAAAAGTCAGGTTAATAGCAGGAGTTTCTACAAAATAGAGAAACGACAAGACTTTTGTCAGGGACTGTATATAAAACAAACAAAAAAAAACATATAAACAAGTGGAGAAAAAGAGAAGGGGAAGAGGAAGTGACCGGAAGAATCCCCGGGGATAAATGCATCAATAGCCATTTGCTTATAGATAGTTACTGCGAGAGAGTGTAAAACATCAAGGCATCAACAAGGTGTCATCAAAGTGGCAAAAACTGAGTTATCCATGGTTGCCAAATATCTTTAAAGGAATTTATTTTATCTTGAAATATGGCTTCCATTTTGGCATGGACCATAGCTTGGTTAATTCTATGCTTGGTTTAATTTAATACCAAATTGTCAGTTCTCCAGGCTTTAGCTATGGTTTGTTTCACGGCTGTTGTGATCTGCAATTAAAGTTTAAATTGTTTATAGGTGAGTGTTGCCGGTTTGAGATTTAAGAGTGCTATTGAAGGTACTGGAGGGATGGATATTGCAAACAAGGCTGAGAGTATGAGAAATATATCACTCCAGAACTTTTGAACTACCGGACAATCCCACCAAGTGTGTAGATAGGAGCCAAGATCACCACAGCCACGAAAACATAATGAGGAGTAATTGGGGGCAAACTTTGGAATGCACCAAATACCAGCGGGTGAGTACTTTGTAATTTAGTTTCCAAAGCTGTTATGTTTTGTGAGGAAGATTTTGTATTATTCCAGATTTCAGCCCAATCAGATATTTCAAGAGTAAGATTCAGATCTGCCTCCCATTTAGCTACATAAGAAGGAGGGTCAGAAACAGGTTTAGTGATGAGTTGAGCATAGAGGTTAGAGATCAGTCCATTTGCATGGGGATCATTTTTACATTTGGTTTCGAAGTGTGATAATTTATTAAGTTTGGTTCTGCTTTGGATACAGGGTGTAAAAAAGTTTTTAATCTGCAGATATCTAAAAAGCTCAGAGTTTGGAAGACCATGTTTTTCACATAAATCTGGGAACGGTATAAAGGTAGTCTGGGACGTCAGGTCATGAAGATGGATTAATTTAGAGTTAGTCCAGGCTTTAAAAGATTTGGGGAATTTCCAGGCAGGATAAAAAACGGGATTTGTAATAAATGATAAAAGTGGAGTGTGAGGAGATTGTAACTCGTTTGTTATTTTAAATCTGTTCCAAATAGTTAATGAGTTTTTGGTAACTGGGTTAGTGATTCTTTTATGATCAGAAGGTCTCAGCCATAAAAGATTGGAGATAGAATAAGGATTGCAATCTATTGATTCTAGAGTTACCCAAAAAGGAATTTCCGAGGTTGCATGGTATTTGGTTAATTGTGCTAGTTGGGCCGCGTAGTAGTAGGTAGATAAATTGGGAAATCCCAGACCACCTTTACATTTAGGGAGGTAAAGTGTATGCTTAGGTAAACGGGGTTCAGATGTACCCCAAACATATTTTGTTTTACTTTGTAGTATTCTTAAGAAGTATGCCGGTAGAGAGATGGGTAAAACTCAAAAAAAGTACAGAATTTTGGGAAGTATAGACATTTTAATAATATTAATTTTACCTATCCATGATATAGGAAGAGAAGACCAATGTGTTAACAAAGGGGTGATATGGCGTAATATAGGTGGGTAATTGGCTGAGAAGAGTCCTGTAATATGAGACGTGAGGTTGATTCCCAGGTAGGGTAGACGCGTAGTGGACCAGGAAAAGGGAAGGGATACCTGTGCTTGTTGTAATTCTGAGGAAGATAAGGAGATATTGAGTGCTGAGGATTTTTGCAGATTAACGTGCAAACCTGAAATACGGGCAAATTGGTCTAACATCTGTATTACATTAGGAGCAGAGATATGGGGAGAGGACATAAAAAGTAAAATGTCGTCAGCAAATAAGCAAATTTTATGCTGATGTCCAGCTATCTCAAGGCCTTTAATAGATGGATCAGAACGGATAGATTGAGCTAAGGGTTCAATGAGAAGGGCAAATAGAATTGGGGAAAGAGGACAACCTTGATGGGTTCCTCGAAGGATGTTAAATAGGTTGGATTTATAACCTGCATATTTCACATAGGCTTTGGGGTGGTTATACAGTGACGAGATCCAACTAAGGAAGTGGGGGCCAAATCCCCAGCGTTGTAGAAAAAATTGGAGGTAGGGCCATGATACAGTATCAAAAGCCTTTTTGATATCTAGGGATAACAGGCAAAGAGGTATCCGTCTTTTTTGGGCAATATGGGTAAGTAAGGCCACTCTACGTACCGCATCTCCAGATTGGCGTTTTGGGATAAAGCCTACTTGGTCCTTGTGGATTAAAGATCCTATTATATTATTTAAATGTGTTGCCAAAACTTTTGCTAAAAGCTTTATGTCCAAATTAAGTAGAGAGATGGGTCTGTAATTGGAGGGAGCTAATTCATCTGAATTTGGTTTAGGGATCATGGAAATAATAGCTGTCAGTGTTTCAGGTCGGAAGGAATGCCCAGAGAGTATAGAATTGAAGGCTTCGGTCAATAGTGGGGTTAATATATGTGCAAATTTCTTATAATACATGGCTGAAAAGCCGTCTGGGCCTGGATGTTTATTTAGCTTAAGAGATTTTATTGCCATGTTAATTTCATCAGTGGTTATAGGGCTTTCAAGGCTATCCCGGTTGACCAAGGGAATAGATGGAAGTGTGATGTGGGGGGGAAAAAAAGGAATCTGCAGAGGCCTGATTTAGGGGTTCTTCTTTATTGTATAATGTGGCAAGATGTTTTTGGAAAGTGTGAAGAATTTTTACTGGTGTAGGTGTCGTGGGACAATTTTAGACATATCGGTTTGGAGGAGTGTATTGATTTTTTTAAGGGCCCGGGCAAGGAGTGTCGTAGGTTTATTGGCTTTAAGATAGCATGAATGCCTAAATTTACTTAGCGTTTTAACAGCAGAGTTTGAGAGAAAAAGGTCAGGGTCTAGACGTGCTCTATCCAGGTGTGATTTCGTAGTAGGATTAGGGTTTGCCTGAAAGAGTGCATGGGTTGAATTAAATTCTGCCTCTAATTTTGTGTTGGAGCAGCCGTTTTTCCTTTTTTATGAGGTATGAGGCTTTTTGAATACATGCTCCACGGAGCACTGATTTATGAGCCTCCCACAATGTCAGAGGAGAGATATCAGAGGTTTTATTAAAATAAATATAATCTTTTAAGGCTGTCTCTAAATCTGCATAGTGGGATGGGTGGGATAGCATGAAGTTATTTATCTGCCAAGTGGGGTCTTGTGCTTTTGGAATTGCAGAGGTGAAAGAGGTTAACACTGCACTATGATCGGTTCATGTGAAGGGTATAATGGAGGAAGAGAGAAGTTCAGGGGCCATAGGTACATTTATAAGTAGGTGGTCTATTCGGGAGAGTGAATTGTGAGGATGTGAGTAGAAAGTAAATTGTCGCTTAGCTGGGTTTGCTTCTCGCCAGGTATCTAATAAGTGATGTTGCTGGAGTAATTGTTGAAATGTGTTTTTACGGGAGATAGGTGTGCTAGGAATAGGGGATTTGTCTAAAAATGGATAAAGGACTTGATTTGAATCTCCACAAATTAGTAGCGTGCCAGTTTTATGAGTTTCAACTACCTGTAACAAGTAAGAGAGGAAGGATGAAGGTGTTTTATTTGGGGCGTAGTATGACACCACAGTAACTGGAGAGTCAGTTATTTGCCCAGTAAGTATGAGATACCGCCCTTTAGGATCTTTGATCTCTGTCTGAAGTGAGAAGGGAGTTGTGCGATGAAAAGCTATCAATACACCACGCTGCTTTGTGTCAGCCGAAGCTGTAAAAACCTGAGGGTACAAAGAGACAAAATATTTGAGCGTAATTTTTAGTAAAGTGGGTCTCTTGGAGACAAATTACATGTGCCTTTGTTGAAGCTAGTGAGCGAAATGCTTTTGTGCGCTTTTGAGGCCTTGCACATTCAAAGATAAGACATTTAAGGGGGCCATTCACATATCGGGAAATCAATATATATGCAAAATATTTAAATATACTTACCCCGGGGAGGAGCCGAGTTCTAGAAGAAAAGATGGAAAAAGAAAAGATAGGAAGAAGAATCATATAAGCATTTAATGATAAATCAAGTATAGAGAATAATTAAAAATATGGCATACTGGGCGAGTAGAATCGCAACAGCCACTTAATCATTTATTGAAAAAAAGAAAAATGAAGAAAAAACTTTTAGCACCCGTCTATATATATATATATAAAAAAAAAATATGTGGTGTAGGGTAGATTCAAGAGTAAAAAAAAAATAATGTAACAGCGAACTTGCTTAAATAGGGATGAACTATAAGTAATAGTGCTGATAATGGCCGATAGGCCTTCACAAAAAGGGGGGGAAAAAAAGGAAAATTGAGCAATCTCAGAGCTCCCGTGGAGAGAAGTTCCAAAATAAAACATGAAAAAGTTGTTTCTCAGTCCATAGTGTCTGCAGGATTCCTGTCAGGCGAGTTGAAGCTAAAGCGTTTAGTAGGACTGTGATGATTTCCATTGCTTTTGGAGTTAGAAGTTTCATTTGCTTTGTAGGATGCAGTTTGCTTGTGTAAAGTATCTGACAAGGAGAATGATCTGTCCAATAGGTGAAGGTCCTGTAGTACCTTTTGCAATTCGTCAGCTGATTTACATCTATATTTTGAACTTAGATGTGTAAACCGTATGGAAAATTGAAAACCCCATTGATATATTTGGTTTTGCTGTAGGATCTGAAGGAGGGGTTTCAGTGCCCGTCTTTTAGCAACGGTAGTTGGAGACAAGTCAATAAAAATTAGATAAAGATTGCAATGGAAAATAAAAGAGTCTTTTATACGGGCTGCGGCAAGAAGCTGTTCTTTTGTACGGAAATAGTGAAGTTTCACTATAATGTCTCGTGGTGGTCCTGTAGCTTTGAGAGGGATCAGAGCCCTATGAATTCTGTCTATCTCCAGGTGGTCAATAGTGATTGATGATCCTGAAATAGGTCAGTTACTGTGGACTGGAGATCAATAATTGCCTCAGGAATTCCACGAATGCGCAAGTTTGAACGACGGGCCCTATTCTCAAAGTCTTCTAAACGCGAGTTTAGGATGAGATTTTCTGCTTTTTAAATCCTCTAGTTCGTGCAGGTGGGACTGTACATCAATTTCCATGTCATCTACTCTATCTTCTAGGTCAGAAGTTCGCTGACCTAATTTCCTTTGACAAACTGCTTGTGATGTGGTCTGAAGTTTTCTTGAGTGCCTTCTGAAGCATGTTTTCAAACTGCTTTAATATGTTTGGGTTAATGGTATCTGTGTTGGTGACCTGTAGTGGGTCAGTATATTCATAGTCATTATCTGTGTCATTCTCCACAAGAGCAGCCTGGGATTGCTGCTTCTGCTGTTTTTGTTTAGCAGCTCGTGAGGTGCTTGTGTGAGGAGAAGGGGGAGGTGCCATTTTCAATGCTGCTCTGGGCTGACTGACTTTGAAATTAGATGTTTTCCTGTTCAAGCGGGCACCCCTTCTAAACATAAATAGACTCTTGTCTCACCAGCTGTTACCACACCTGGTTCCACTGGGAACCGAGCTGAACGGGCGCTTTATTCCGCCGTGGAGTCACGGAGCTTCAGCAGGGCATGTTTGTCTCCGCTGGCGCTGCCCTGCCCCCGAGAGAGACTATTTCATACTCATGAACTGTTGGACGTTTCCAAGCAGTTCACAAAAAAACTGTGGGAAACAGGCAATGAGCCGGAGTAATGGACCCCTTAGCTGCCTGTATGCGGTCGGCCCACTGGCCATTAGGTATCTAATCAAGCAATAAAGTGGACCTCTGTATGATTAACAAAAAATGACTTGTCCCTCAATGTAGGTTTGTTCTCACTACCCAGAGTGCAGGACACAAGCTGCTTTCACAGAATTCAAGGAAGTAAACATGTGGCGAAATACAATGTAGAAATTAATATGATTTTACATTTTGATCATAGATGCACTCTAAGGTTGTGAGCGTCCCACAGGATATGAACCTCTCCCTCATGGTGTACATCAGACAGGTGGGTAATGGGACAAGGGGGCAGGCTAGCACACACTAGGAACTAGGCCAGGATGAGGTTATTCAGTGTTCTTCTCAAAACTCAGCACCTGTCTCCCTATTCTTCCTTTTTAACTACAGAGGGATTTTCAGCCTCTATGGCAGACCTGATGGGGAAAGTCAGTACTCACAGAGGCTGCAAAACATAAGCACCTCCAGTCAGCATTCCCTGCTGAGTCACTGTCTGACTTGTCCATCGTAGCACCATTGATTCCTGATAAGAAGGGGGAGTTAGATTTAGATGTGATAAAGTGAATCCTAAAGCCTCGTACACATGATCCAATTGTTGGCAAGGGATTGTCTGTTCTAAAAGTCCTACCGTTGGTACTCTCCTTTTGAAAATTGTTGTCCAACTTTCTGCCAACAAATGTTGGATGGCACGCACTAGCTTTTCAGCGGACAACGGTAGGTTGTCAGATTTTCTGATGGTCAGTACACAAGTCCGTCACACAAAAGTTGAAAGTACAAACACGCATACTCGGAATCAATGCTCACCAAACACGAAATTAGCAGAAGGGGCCCAAAGGGCGGTGCTCGAGCTGAAATTCCTCGTAGTACGTCACCACGTTTGTTTGTTGGCTGACAATTGTACCGTTAGTATGCAAGACGAGATCCAGACACACACCCTTAAGACAAAAATCTGACGCTCGGTTGGTCAACAATTGGATCATGTGTATGAGGCTTTAGAGCAGTGTTTCTCAACTCCCCAACAGGTCATTTTTTCAGGCTTTCCATTATTTTGCACAGGTGATTGTGTCAGTTTCACTGCCTTAGTAATTACCACAGCCGTTTCATCTGAGGTAAATCCTGAAAACATGACCTGTTGGGGCACCTTGAGGACTGGAGTTGAGAAACACTGCTTTAGAGTCTAGGAACTCCTTCCAGTGAGGATGGGCCGTTTCCCCTAATCTCTCCCAAGCTAAAAAAAAACATTGAGGTTTTGGAGGATGAGGTGGACTGTTTAAAGTTAGAACTATAGCCACTTGGTGCACCCAAGGTCACTAGTACAGGGTCTTTTCCAAAAACAAATAAATCCTTTCTATTTCACCCGCTGTACTGAGGCCAGACAAAATGTATACAGCTCTCAAAAGGTTCGCTAGCAGTACTCTGGTGTAGGTCTACCACAAAAAGTGGAAAGTACCTGTGGTGAATTCGCCAGCCTCAATAAATGCCTTAGACCCTTTTCAGGCGTTTTAGTGCTAATAATAGCGCCTCTCAAGCTACCCCAGTGTGAAAGTCTGAGTGCTTTCACACTGGGGCCGTGCACTTGCAGGACGAAAAAAAAAAAGTCCTGCAAGCAACATCTTTGGGGCAGTGCGGGAGTGGTGTATACCGCACTCTCACCCTGCCCTTTGGAATGCACGGCAGCGCTTACAAAGTGCTTTCTTCGGCCGCTAATTGGGGTTAAAAGCGCCCTATTGGCCGAAAAGCACCGCTACAACAGCAGTAAAGCGCAGCTAAAACTAGCGGCGCTTTACCGCTAACACCTGCACTGCCCCAGTGTGAAAGGGGTCTAAAGGTTCTGGTTAAGTGGAGGGCCTCCTTTGACCTCCGAAAGGTTTTACCCTCTTCATGACCATATTTTTCATTTTTTTTTTTTTGCTATTCAGCCTTGTGCTGCACCGTCATGTAAAAACGATGTACCCAAATACAATTTATATCATTTTTATTTTCACACAAATCGCTTTCTTTTGGTAGCATTTGATCACCACTCTTTTTTTTTTGTGTAAATAAAAAAAAAGATACTGTTATGAAACCTAACAAAATCAAATTTCTTCCTAAATTTAGGGCAAAACGTACCACTAGAAAAGTGTTGCAAATGCTTTATTGAATTTCCCCTGCACTTCAAGCTCAATCACTGGGAGCTACCGCACTCTTTGCTCCATTGGGTGCCTTTCAAATTTCCTACTACTGCCGTTTGTACTGTGGAAACAAGAGGAAGGGTTTGGGACTTTGAGTGAGGTGGGCAAGTGGGGCCAAAGGATCAGTCGTAGTTGAAAAAAGATCATAATTTATTGATATAAAAAGAATCAATGGTAACAAGGTGGCAAACACATTGTTAAAACAATAATCACATGAATTCTACAATTCCAGAAACATGGTGAACAAGGTAACACCACACATATGATGCAGGACAAAAGTCCTTGTTAAGTAAAAAAAAAAAAAAAAAAAAAAAGCCATATTAACCACTTAAGGACCGCCGCACAAAGATTTACGTCGACGGAATGGCACGGCTGGGCACAAGAACGTACAGGTACGTCCCCTTTTCCGCAGATCCGGTCCTGAGCTCCGTGACTGCGCCCACGGACCCGATCGCCGCCGGTGTCCCGCAATCAGGTCACAGAGGTGAGTGTAAACAAACCTTTCTCCGTGGTATGTCAGTGATCGTCCGTTCCCTGTCATCGGAAGACGAGCAGTGACGTGAAACGTGTAGCCACGCCCCCCTACAGTAAGAATCATTTCCTAGGGAAAACTTAACCCCTACAGCGCCACCTAGAGGTTAAACCCTTCACTGCCATTTTCACAGTAATCAGTGCATTTTTATAGCACTGATCGCTGTAAAAATTACAATGGCCCCAAAAGTGTCCGATGTGTCCGACATAATGTCGCAGTCACGATAAAAATTGCTGATCGCCGCCATAACTAGTAAAAAAAAAAAATATATTATTAAAAATGCCATAAAACAGTCCTATTTTGTAGAAGCTATAACTTTTGCGCAAACCAATCAAACGCCTATTGCGATTTTTTTTTACCAAAAATATGTAGAAGAATACGTATCGGACTAAACTGTGGAAAAAAAATGTGAGGTGATCAAATACCACCAAAAGAAAGCTCTATTTGTGGGAAAAAAATTACGCCAATTTTGTTTGGGAGCCACGTCGCATGAACGCGCAATTGTCAGTTAAAGCGACGCAGTGCCGAATCGCAAAAAGTGGCCTGGTCCTTTAGCTGCATAATGGTCCAGGGCTGAAGTGGTTAAAGATGCACATGATAGCCAGACTACTGGATAAAACCATACTGATATAAAAGACCTTTGTAATGTAATTAGACGCGTTTCGTGTATCAAACACTCTTCAGGGGCAATTTGCACCAAAACCTAAAAAATATAATATAAATGGAGATCGATCAGTAAAGTACTATGTGCATTATTGGAAGGTAGAGTGTATATATATATATATAAGGGGAGAAGGAATAACTCATCCCCAATGGATACTCACATGCCAAAAGATTGTGAACTACATGTGGACATTAGCTGCAGGCCATCAATTGAGTCAGGTCGGGGAGCTGAGGGAAGAGCCCAAAGAGGGGATGCCAGGCGCACAAGAAACCCCATGAACTGTGCTGGTGATGATCGATATTGGTAATGTGTGATGATCGGGATTCTAGAAATAATTGAAGTATAATTAAATATGTATAGGGTCTAACTAGGGGTTTGTAGAACCCAAATACATAAGTATGCAACTAATGTGCCAGGCAGTCACCACGCCCCCGCCACTCGCATCGGCGGCGAGCCGCGGGCGCTTCCCTAGTGGCCACAATGGGAAGCGACGTAAGGCAGCTTTGATTTGCCTAGCCGAGCCAACCTGCCGCAGTAGGCTCGGCAGCTGGTTAAAAGGGTCCTCTAGTTGGACATTCACTCAATTTTTGGATTGAATTTTATTTCTTTATATATTTTTGCTCAAAGTTATATTTATATATAAATTTTCACCAATTTATAAATTTACACATTCATCAAGTTTTGAGGATTGTATGCCTTTTTGCTGTTTTAAATATTATTGATTAGCGCACCTATTTTTAATTATTTAGGTTTGTGTCAGGGGTTCGGACCTTTTTGGTTGCAGCTTTTCTATCTTTTCTATATGGTTTCAATTATTAAATAGTCACCTCTGTCATTTATTTTGCCCCACCTAGGTGGGAAGATAAGCACAGGACTTTCCCTTTTTTTTTTAACCTGTTTTTGATTACCTTCTTGATGGTTCAGGTTTGGTGTTACATTCTGTGTGGAGCCATTCTCTCTAGGGTTAACCTTTCTCCCTCTGGTCGTGATGGCAACTTTCACCCACCATCTGGTGGGGACCTTGGCTTTATCTGGGGACCAACAGCCATTTCTTCCACATCCCTTTTGCCGGGCCGATTACCTTGTTTCCCTGAAAATAAGCCCGGATCTTATATTAATTTTGGCAACCAAAAACACACTAGGGCTTATTTTCGGGGGATGTCTTATTTATTTACGGTATGTACAATGATCTTAAAGTGGTTGTAACCCTAAAAAAAAAAATAATTCTATAAAGATGGATTTTAAGATGCCTTTTATGTCAAAATACTGACTCCTGTGTCCCGTCTTCTCCCCCTCCCCGTCAGTATTTTGACATAAAAGGCATCTTAAAAAATCCATCTTTATAGAATTATGTAGTTCGTTTTGTAGGAATTGTGCCGGTGTGGGGTGCAGTGTGTCTCCCTTTGTGGGAAATACATTTGTTGCAGCTCCCCTGGGTGTTGCATGGTCTGCCTGGGCTCCTCTTCTCTGCTCCGGAATCCCCGCTGGCGTCCGCCCGCTCCGTGCACTGTGGGGGGGGGCTGTGGGCCGGTGTCTCGCTGGTGTCGGCCCGCTCCGTGCGCTGAAGAGGGAGGGGCCACAGGTATCGGTCGGGAGCCGCTGTCCCCGGCCCGCTCCGTGCGCTGGGGAGGGGGGGGGGGCGGGCATCAGCCAGGAGGAGAGAAGACCTCCGGCGATTCTGTAAATAGGGTGTTTTGCACGGTGCAGTTACAAAGTGAGACATGCACACCTTATAGCGGTGTAATCATTCTGCAAGGTGGATTAAAAATGTTTTTAACGAATTTTACTAGGGCTTATTTTCGGGGTAGGGCTTATATTGCAGCCCTCCCTGAGAATCATGCTAGGTCTTATTATCGGGGAAACTCGGCAGCAGTTGTTGCTCACACCTCAGTTGGACTGTTTTTACATGTCCCAGTGTCTAAATTTCTGTGTTCCACAATGGACAAGAAAAAGATTTTTGTACTTATTTTTAAGTCCTTTTCTTGAAGTCCAATGGGAGACATCTGTCCTACCCCTCTATCTTCATGCTCTTTGTACCGCTTTCTACACACAGAAGGCAGCAATACAAGATCAGTATCTGATTTATTCCTCAACAGACAAGAAAGAAATTAAATTTTTACGTTTAAAATGTACTTTTCCTCTCATATTTTGTACAATACCTTGATAGGTGGATATCTGCCAATTGTCCAGTCCGGCTCTTCCAATTTTGTTCCATCTTGGTATGTTTATTACTAATTCAGAATGTTATATGCTAAAATATAAAATAGCCTTTCAAGTGTGGGGCCCATATTGTTCCCAATTTTATTTTGTGCTTAAAAAAACGTGTTGGCGACATGCCATTTTTTTGCTCTCAGTCTTGATCCGGAATTCTTTAAAGTTTCCCATGCTTTTCCTCTTTCTATTTAATCTAACAGTACAAGTGTACAGAGATTATAAGCCAACAGTATCTGGAATTATGTGTTTGTCAAAATACTCCAATAAAAAGGTACGTTTAAAAATTCTCAGTTTTGTGCCCATCAATCATGATCTACCCGTTGACCACGGGCAGGTGATGGGTAGATTGCAAACAGGTCCCTGCTTTGCCAACCCCCGTCACTCTCATCTTCATGGCATAGCAGAAGGCAGCACAGTTCAGGATGGATGGCGGGAGTTGGCAAAGGTAACTTTTCAGGTTAACTGGCAGATGATTGCTTGCTAGGACACAGGGTAGTCCTAGCAACCAATCATTAGCTTGTTAATTCGAAAGGTTAACTCTGGAAGCTCCCACACGCTGTCCTAATAAACTGTGCTGCCTTCCACTCTCTCCTCTGTGTACACATCTAGGTAGGACACGGTTTGTGCTCGTGTGGGAGGTTATGTGAAAGGGGCAGAGGACTCTGCTATGGAGTGTAGACGGGGGGCAGAGGACTCTGCTATGGAGGGTAGGCGGGGGGCAGAGGACTCTGCTATGGAGGGTAGGCGGGGGGCAGAGGACTCTGCTATGGAGGGTAGGCGGGGGGCAGAGGACTCTGCTATGGAGGGTAGGCAGGGGGCAGAGGACTCTGCTATGGAGGAAAGTGTGGAGGGGGGGCGCAGGACATTGCTGAAGGGAGGTAGGGAGGACACTACTGTGTGTGGGGTGGAGGGGGTGATTTGAAGAGCAGTAGAAGACCCTGCTATGGGGTAGCAAAGGGCACTACTGTGGGGGGGGGGGGAGGGGACACTGCTATGGGCAGGGCTGGTGCCAACATAAGGCTGCTTAGGCATAAGCCTTAGGGCACCAGGATGGGAGTGGGGGTAAAATCTGAATCTCCGGCCACTTGCTGGAAATGCTGATTTTTAAAAATGCCCGTCTTCCAACGTTCCCCTGCATCAGCTGAAAGCCAGCTTCTCTTCTCCCTCCCACCAGCATTCAGCCTCTGCAGGAGGGAAATACAGGGGATCGGTTCCAGTAAACGGCTCCCCCACTGCCCCACATGTCCTTGTTCCTCTATTTGCTGCCTGGCTCCCTGTGTGCTCCCCTTTCACCAAAGCCCCCCCAACAGGGCTCCTAAAAAAGTGTAAAAAATTAAAAATATTGTAAAAAGATTAAAAGAAAAAAACTAGACACCAGCCACTGCTCTACTGACGACACTGTCCACTTTTAAGGCAGGCGAAGTATATATTTTTACAGTGACATTTGTTTTATTATATTTTTCGAAGTTTTCCTTACTATTTAGTTAATTGCTCGTTAATTTCTTTAAGAAAAAAAGGGCACCGAACCTCAGTGATCTTTGATCTCTTTCATGTTGTTCACCTCTGCTCTAGGCAAAGCCTGTTTTTGACTCTTGAGTAGGGAAGGGGTTAGACCCTCTGTCAAGTTTTTTATTGGAGCCTTTGTTCCCACTGCGGAAAGTCACCTGCTTGTACTTGTGACTATTGTTTCCTAGAATTAAAGTGAGACAAAAGCCAAAATTTGTGTGTTTTCTCTAGAACATGGAGGTGAGGGAAATCTCATGAGAAGACCTGTTCTGGGGACAAATTTCAAAGAGGGTAAAGGCCCTTTGCTTTGGCAGATTTCCTGTGGTTCATCTGGCACAGGTAGTGAAGGGAAACAAAAAGAAAACTGCCAGGGGGTTTAACCCTTCCCTACCTTATCCAAAACTAAAAGGCTTGGACTAAATATAAAATTTCACAACTATATTTTCCAAATGTGATGTGATGTCATATGTAAATGCAAATTAATCAGTGCACATTTCCTGCACAGAACACTCAAACACACTGTAGATAGGCCTTAGGCAATTTATAAACAATTATAGATGAAGATTAGAAAAAATGTACAAGAAAATAATTCATGGACATTTATTGTAGGCATGGAATGATGCATGCTATAGAACATATGCAAACTTGGAAAGAACAGAATTCAAAATCCACAGCACATGAATCGCACAGTAATGTAGACAAATTTTAGTTTAAGCTCTCTAATCGTTTCTTTAGTAATAATCCTTTGTCTTTCAGATCAGGCCTGCTATCCTGTTCCATTGTAGATAAAGAAATAATTAACAAGTGTCTGTTTTCTACTGTAAGACTTTCCCACTGTTTTGAATCTGGAAAACAAAATTAAGAGAGTTTACTAAATAAAAAAGAAAATCAAGCCAACTTAGCAAGAGAAGTTGTACATATAAATATTATTTTAAATGGATTGGACAGATTTTTCTCGAATAGCACAACACTTTTGGTACGGTAAGAACCATGGGATTCAAATACACAAATCTTAGTCTAAAACATAAAAATGATTAGACGTGGATAACATGCAGTGTTTTACTTGTCAAGCTAAATTTGTAAAAGGTACCGCTTTTTAACTGGCTTAATAAAATTCAGGCATTTACAGGTACTTTGGGCACTCCAACATGCCAATTTCAATGTTTTTTTGATGAAGTCAAGTCCTGGCCTACCCCCTCCCACACCTTACTGGCTTTTGAGGTTACTGATCCGAATTATAGGCCAATATGGTGAAACATAACATACTGCATGTGTATTTGCATTTATATCAGAATGCTTTCCATTTTAGGACACTTAAAGTGCTTGTTATGATGACTAAAATGCAAATATCCAGTGAGTATCATGAGAGGGATTGGCTACCTTAGTGTATCACTACCATAGAAACATAGATCTTTTAAATTGACTTTAAATTGAGTCTATGTCTCCAGGACCAGGAAGAGACTGGCGACCTTAGGCTGGGGATCTCTGAAAGTATGACAGCAACATACGGACATTACGGATCTGCCATAATTACAACTCAATATTTGGGCTTGGCCATTACCTCTTTCTTTAAAATATTCCTGTCTTTTTTTTAGTAATTTTTTAGCAAAGTATATTTTTACACTTCTTCTGAACTACAGCTAAGGTCTGCTTTAAATACTTTTTATGGGTTTGTGAACACCACCTAAATACTGCAGTCCCAACACAGACAATGCAACTAAGTCTGCTTTTCAAAGGTGCCAGTTCACATTGGTGTGTGCTGGAAGAGAATGAAACATGCTGCATTTTAGCACAGCACAGATTGTTACAACACATTACAACTCTGTTACATTGCTTTTCTGACAATAATTACAAGTACATCTTACTCATACAACGGACTCACCTTCGAGTTTCTTTATTAGTAGTTCCAATACAGAGAGAGCTTCTGTTCTTACGGATGAATAACTCTTATTTTCTAACAAAAGTAAAAGAAAAACATTGATGCTTGATAAAACATTATAATTATCTACATAAATTTTATGTTCTAAAATATGAAACAAAAAACGCAGAGAACAAATAAAGCACTATTTACATCTAAAATGGACCAGATAACCCCAATGTAATCACAGGAGGACAGAAAAAAAATACGACGGAAAAATATATTACTGGCCTCAAACTCCAGCTGCTATATGCATGTCAATTTATTAAAAACATAGGAACCAGTGTGTGCCATTCCCCCTACTTAGCAGTGTAACAGGTTAGTATTGAGGGGACTATGGAGGGAGACTGGGAGTACTCTTCTTTTTTTTTATGGAAACATATTTAACAAAAAATAAAAATAAAATAGGCGATGTGAATGGTTCTGCTATTAGTGTATATAGAATATATTTTTTTGTTAAACTTTCAAATAGCATGGTATCAAAAAGTCTGATCCGTCCTGCTGTACTGACGGCCTATTTAATTTCTCAAGGCCCCAAAATGCCAGGACAGTACAAATAGCCCCCAAATTACTCTTATGCCTCGTACACACGACAGGTTTTCCCGACGAGAAAACTGCCATTTTTTAGATTGGTCGGGAAAACCGGTCGTGTGTATGCTCCATAGCAGTTTTCCCGGCGAGAAAACTGCCCGCAAAAAAATTAGAACCTGCTCTATTTTTTCCCGTCGTGTTTCCCGTCAGTCTTTTTCTCGTCGCGAAAACCGCTCGTGTGTAGGCTTCTCCGAGGGGAAAAAAACATGCATGCTCAGAATCAAGTATGAGACGGGAGCGCTCGTTCTGGTAAAACCAGCGTTCGTAATGGAGATAGCACATTCATCACGCTGTAACGGACTGAAAAGCGCGAATCGGCTCTCAAACTTTTACCAACACAAGGATCAGCAAAAGTAGCCCAAAGGGTGGCGCCATTTGAATGGAACTTCCCCTTTATTGTGCCGTCGTATGTCACCGCACTTTGGTCGAGCATTTTTTTGCCTGAACATGTGTATGCAAGGCAGGCTTGAGAGGAATCACGTCGGGAAAAACGTCGGTTTTTAGCATGTCAGGAAAACCGGTCGTGTGTACGAGCCATTAGAAAGTAGACAGTCCAAGGTATTTAAAGTGGTTGTAAAGGCAGAAGTTTTTTTTTTATCTTACTGCATTCTATGCATTAAGATAAAAAAGCCTTCTGTGTGCAGCAGCACCCCCTATTACTTACCTGAGCCCCATCTCGATCCAGCGATGTCCACGAGTGCTTCGGCCATCCGGGACTCTCACTCCTGATTGGCTGAGACACATTGGTTAACTGACTTTGACAGCAGCGGGAGCCAATGAGGAGATAGAGGGAGTAGGGCAGAACCGCAGCCCTGTGTCTGAATGGATACATGGAACTGTGGCTCGGGTGCCCGCAGAGCAAGCTGCTTACTGTGGGGGCACTCAACAGGAGGGAGGGGCCAGGAGCACCGAAGAGGGACCTGAGAAGAGGTGGATCTGGGCTGCCCTGTGCAAAACCATTTCACAGAGCAGACACGTAGGTTTGTTATTTTTTTATAGAAAAAAAAACAAGACTTTAGTATCACTTTAAAGGCCTGTACACACAATCGGATATTCCGACAACAATTTTCGGATGGACGTGTTGTGTCGGATAATCCGGCCGTCTGTATGCTCCAACGGAAAATTGTCAGAATTTCCGACAACAAATGTTTGATGTTTATTGTAGCGGATCTCCAATGTCCGCTGGGAAATCCTTGAAGCTGAGGAAGTACTAAATTATCCAAGGCAACCTGTTACCCCCCAGTAACTGGACGACACACAGTTCTGGGAGTCAATCAACCCTTTATTTAGCCACAGTTGGCTTTTTATATCATTCCCCATGCAAGGGGTTTCTCAACTCATTTTCTAGGGGCATTCCCTTCAGCAACTAACAGATGACAGTGATTTAATTACCTGGAGCGATTTCTAACAGACCTGGTATGCATGAGAAGTTTGTTACCGCATGGACAGTGCTCCACCTATTTACCCATAACAATAAAACTATGCCAGACACATTACTAGGATTGTAATTACATCCCGTAGCAGATAATAGGTGGGGTCATTAACACATTGAACAAAAGATGAATGGAAAGCTGCCTCAGACCCCAATTAACCCAATTTACTTATTCAGACATCAGTAGACATTCTGTCTCTACATTTCCTGAAATGAATATTTACTGTCACATTTGAAGTGATCCCAACCATATTCTCAGTGTTCAGTATTTTGCTACACTGCTCCCCCTTACCCACAAGCTGGCATACACAGTCTATTCCTTAACAGATAGGCTTGGGGATGTCCGGGGAGTACTCACGGATCACTTTGCCACGATAATCCGTCAGCATTGCCGTTCTGTTTCCCGGGTCAGTAGCTGATGGTGAAGTTGTAAGGTCGCAGGGCGAATAATGGAATTCAGTTCTGGAACAGTCACTTGCTTTGCTCTCTCAATGGCTCCCAAAACTTGCTGCTGATGCTCTTGGGAGAGGTACGGCAAAACCTGGGCGCAAATCCCATTTAACCTTTTGACAATTTCAGCCTGTTTGTGCATTTCAATGTTCAAGCCATGGGACATCTCATAATACATGACGTAGTGTCGTTGCATCTCCGATTTCTCACTGACCAACTTGTCACATTCCAATTTTAGACTGATATTGTGCCTGATCTACACAGTACCTGTGGGGGAAGATAGTCTTACCCGGGTCTCAGCAGCATGCGGGTCGGTACCAGCAGCACGGGTCTGGGCACAGGTAGTCACTGGGTTGGCTTCAGCGGGGCCCATTGGGGCGTAAGCAGAAATGAGGGGGGCCAAATCATTCCCCAGTAGTACATCCACTGGCAAATCCTTCATCACCCCCACATTCACGTGTCCCGAACCAACCCCCCAATCCTGGTGAACACGGGCAACGGGTAGCCGGAAGACCGTGCCTCCCGCTACTCTTACGGCTACAGTGTCTCCGGTGTGTTGGCTCTCTGGGATGAGGTTCATCTGTAGTAGGGTCATGGTGGCGCCAGTATCACGTAGGCCATTGGCTACCTTTCCATTGACCCATACAGTCTGCCTGTGTTGCCGCCTGTTGTCCCGGTTAGCTGCTTGTATTGGATCAGTCTTGTGCAGAACGCCCCAATGTTCCTCCAATTCTTCAGCTCCTCAGTTGTCTGGGGCCACTTCCGTGTGATAGCAATGAGCGGCAGCCCGTGCTGGAGGGGGTGGCCCTGGTTGAATCCATGCCGCTTGGTCCCCGTTCTGAGTGCAGTCTCTCTGATAGTGCCCAAATTTCTTGCACGAATGGCACTGCACTCCCTTGCGCCCGAGGTATCGATTTGCAGGGGGGTTAGGGATTAGCCCGGGTCGTTGTGTAGCTGGTGGCCCTGGGTTATTGTTCAGCGGTCTGGTGTTTGGTCGGAAGCTAGTCTGTGATGGCCTGCAGGCATCTTGATATTCATCAGCTTGCCTGGCCGCTTCCGAGAGAGTGGTAGGTTTGCATTCCCTTACACACTCCTGTACCTCTGGGTTTAATCCATTAAAGAATTGCTCCAGTAAAATCAGCTGGGTGATCACATCTGCTGTGGTTGCCCGACGGGCTTGCAGCCAAGCTAGGGCTGCCCTCTGCATTCGGCAAGCCCATTCGATATGGGAGTCCTTCTCCTGTTACTTTGTTTCCCTGAAGCTTCTCCTGTATGCTTCTGGGGTGATGGCATATCTTGCCAAAATAACTTCCTTTACCCTGCTATAGCTAGCGATTTCCTCCTCTGGTACGGCTCTCTAGGCTTCTGCTGCACGGCCTGACAGCTTACAAGCTAAGATCCGTACCCAGTCTGTCTGGGGTACTTGGCACAGCTTGCATTGCCGTTCAAAATCTTGCAGGAAGCTATCGATCTGTTCCTCTGCTTCCACAAACTTTTTAAAGGCATCATGGGGTACTTTTAGTTTTGTCTCAGGTGCCGATGTAGTCGTTAGCCGTCTCTCAGAGGCACGCTGTTCCACCAGCCGGAGTTGGTTCTCCCGCTCTTCTCTCGCTGTGATAAAGGCATCCACTTGGGCTAACGTTGCCTGTACCAGCTCTGTCGAGGGGTTCTCTCCATAAAACGCTAGCCTGCGTTTCACTTCTTGGTCAAACTCGGTCTCCATGGCTTCTGTAGCCATACTGCGTGCCCGATCCCCCTCGGTCAGTTCTGCAATCAACTCGGCTTTGGTTTTATTGCTGGCTATCTTCCCTCTTGCTTCCAGCAAATCCTTTAACGTTGCTCGTTTTAATCCAGCATAGTTTGTCTCCATTCACACTTCCATTCGTGTAACCGAATTTGCACGAACGCTGCTTCCTCTTGCTGCAAGGCTTTAATCCCACCGCTGCCAACCAGTGTAGCGGATCTCCAATGTCCGCTGGGAAATCCTTGAAGCTGAGGATGTACTAACTTATCCAAGGCAACCTGTTACCCCCCAGTAACTGGACGACACACAGTTCTGGGAGTCAATCAACCTTTTATTTAGCCACAGCTGGCTTTTTATATCATTCCCCATGCAAGGGGTTTCTTAACTCATTTTCCAGGGGCATTCCCTTCAGCAACTAACAGATGACAGTGATTTAATTACCTGGAGCTATTTCTAACAGACCTGGTATGCATGAGAAGTTTGTCACCGCATGGACAGTGCTCCACCTATTTACCCATAACAATAAAACTGTGCCAGACACACTACTAGGAGTGTAATTACATCCCGTAGCAGATAATAGGTGGGGTCATTAAAACATTGAACAATAGGTGAATGGAAAGCTGCCTCAGACCCCAATTAACCCAATTTACTTATTCAGACATCAGTAGACATTCTTGCTCTACATTTCCTGAAATGAATATTTACTGTCACATTTGAAGTGATCCCAACCATATTCTCAGTGTTCAGAATTTTGCTACATTTATGCTCTCAAATTGTCCGACAATAAATGTGTTCCGTCTGATTATCCGATCGTGTGTACACAAGTCCGTCAGACTAAAATCCAAAGTACAAACACGCATGCTTCGAACCAATGCTAACCATAAGAAAACATTAGCAGAAGTTGCCCAAAGGGTGGCGCTAAAGAGCAATAAAACCACGTAGTGTATGTAGAACAAGTTCACGGACAACGCCCTTCAGACAAAATTCCACAGATTTGTCCGATGGAAGTCCGATCGTGTGTACGAGGCTTAAGAGGCATGGTGAGTTTTTTGTAACGTTGTAGTTTTTTGGAAAATGCAGAAAGAAAGAGATTAACATTTTTACACAAAGTTGTCAAATTAATAAGATATTTCCCACACCTTTACAGCATGGGCATACTGAGAATTACCACCCAAAACACATTCTGCGATAGCACGTGTGAGACTTTAATATTTGGACTGATTATGTTTTGGATATTATATCTTGTGTATCGCACAAATCAACCAATTGTAACAAAACCAATGTACTGTAATAGCTGCCTCTATACGAATGGTCAGGGAATATAGCCTAGTGTAGCGTCACCTATAGCAGTTTCAGTTCCTATATTCCAAGCAATCCTAGCTTACTGGCAGATGGCTGCCCCCAGGAATGCCATGTTCACTGGCCAGGAAGTACAGGAGGTAAAGCGAAGGAACGAACAAAAGGGTTCCTGTGGTTCCAGGAATGCAGTTGTCTGCAGGGGATGGCTGGGACTGGTGTCTTACAGGAACATCTTCAGTCAGATGTGTCAGTTCAGGACACAGGCAGCGACATGGTCACCAAACAAGCAAAGGATCGGTCCAGGTAACAGGAAGAAACATGGTCAATAAACAGGCCAGGAATGGAACAGGTGGCAGAGGCAACACTGCACGGGTGTGGCAGTGATCAGGAACACTGTTGCTGGCTTACACTGATCTTGTAATACTGGGGACTAGTATGGCAGCAATTAGGAACAGACTTGCTGGCTTACACTGGATGGTTGACACTGGGACTGGTGTAGCGACAATCAGGGCCACAGGTTGCTGGCTTACACTGGTGTGGCAGTAATCAGGGACACTAACTGGTATAGTGATCAAGGATACTGGAACTGGTGTGATAACCAGGGACAATAACTGGTATTGCAGTGATCAGGGACATTAACTGGTGTGGGCAGTGATCAGGGACAATACTGACTGGTGTGGCATGGTGTTGATTAGGGACAACGATTGCCAGCACTGGTCTGGTTACACTGCACTGCTGTGGCAGTGATCAAAGACAATGGCTGGCAGCACTGACAAAGTGAGCAGCCAGACATTGTACATGATCACCTCCACAGCACAACGATGTCCAAAAATGTTTTATTACATACTTTTACCAAACCAGTGCAGTGTCATCATAGTGACCTAACCAAACCTTAAACTGGGCATTTTATTTTTTTTTATAATTTTTTTCTATTTTTTTCATTTCTGCAAGGACAGAGAAAGATGCAATGCATCTTTCGCAACCATTCACACAGACGGAAAACACAGGGGGCGGGCTTTACAGTGACTATTTACTGTCATAGCCAATCAGAGGCTATCACAGCGAGTAGGTAACCCGGAATTGGACGCTCCGGGTCCGATCGTTAGAACGGGGTCCAGGGCTCTCGGTGTGCTCCTAGCACAACTGGGGGGGGTTCACAAATATGCGGCCCCACGGCAAAATGGCCATTGCAGTGAGGCAGCATATTTGTGTTACGCCAAAAAAAAGAAGGAGTTATAGTTTGGGGGAAAATACCACAATATTTTCTTTAGTTGAAGACAGCAAACCTGGCTTTAGCATCTGAACATGAGGCAGAGTGATGTTAGAAGCTGTATACACTTCATTCAATAAAAGTAAGCGTCTACTTATATGCAACATTGGAAAATCCAAATACAGCGATGAAAAAGCATCATCATATCCAAGACACCTTAGACAGGGGGAGGGGAGAAGGAAGATCCAGGATCCACACTGAAGTGGCTTCCCGATTCTCTTGGCTGATATCTCAGGACTTTATTACATAAGGCTGGTTAATGGTTTTTGTACTTTTACTATTTTACCTGATCCCTTTAGCCCACTTGTTGTTTATCACACTTTTGTTTCACATTTAGCGCTTCTGTTTATTTGCTCTTTTTTGGATTTAGAATCTGCTTAATTTTTCAAATGTGGTTTCCTTATAACACCTTATATTCAGAGACTACTGGTTTAACAATTTTTTAATTACCAGTAATTATTCAGGATGTATTATATTTTCCCTCACTATGATTTGAAATGGTGTCCTGAAACCAAAATGGATGTAAAAATAGAATGCAGTGGTATGTGCCAATATGGGTCACTAACAGAAACAATGTAAATATCTGCAGACTACTGACAAATTTAGGCAAACATAAAAATTTAGAAACAGAAGTAAAATGTCAGTTCCAAGTTTAAAACCAAACAACTGTTCAGCCAGTGTAAGGCACTGCAGTAGAAAATGTTCTAATCTGTTAATATGGACAAAGCTTTATGGCGACCACAATTTGTCACGTCTTGTGACAATGAGATCCGCCTATTATTGAGGTGTACTCCATGCACAATATACAGTTAGGTGCATATACAGTGGAAGCTCGGATTACAAGCATAATCCGTTCCAGGAGAATGTTTGTAATCAAAAGTACTCGCATATCAAAGCGAGTTTCCCCATTGAAGTCAATGGAAATGAAAATAATTTGTTACGCATTGACTTCAATGGCATGCAATACCGCATGCGGCCAGAGGCGGGGGCGCCGGAGAGCCTCGGAAACAGCTGGAAAGGCCCGAGGACAGCTCGGCTGACCTCGGAAAGGCTCGGGAACGTAGTATTTCCGAACGGCGCCCCCCCCCACCTCAGGCCAAACGTGGTACTGCACACTGCATTGGCCTGAATCCTGCTTGTTCTGCGAGACAACACTCGCAAACCGAGTTAGGATTTTTCAAAATACAGTGCTCATATTGCAAAACGCTCGTTAACCGCGTTACTCGCAATACGAGGTTCCACTTTATATATTTGAACACAGGCACAATTTTATTTATTTTTTCAGGTATTTACCAAAATGTATTCAAGCTATAGTTATACAATGGATATGGGCTGAAAGTGCACACTCAGGTTTAATTTGAGGATATGTACATCCAAATCGGAGGAAGGGTTTAGGAATTACAGCTCTTAAGAATAGCCATCCCCCTTTTTCAAGGGACCAAACGTAATTGGACAATTGAATCAAAAGCGGTTTCATGGCCAGGTGTGTGCTACTCCTTAGTTATTTCTTCATCAGTTAAGCAGGTAAATGGTCTAGAGTGGATTCTAAGTGTGGTATTTGCATTTGGAATCCATTGCTGTGAACCAACATTATGCGTTCATGCAAGTAAAATAGGCCATAGTAAGGCTCCAAAACTAAAGAAACCCACCAGAGAGATAGCAGCAACATAAGAAGTGGCCATTTGGAGGAAAGAACAACGCACTGGTGAGCTCAGCAACACAAAAAAGGTCTGGACTTCCATGGAAGAAAACAGTGGTGGATGATCACAGGATCCCCTCAATGGTAAAGAAAATCCCATTCACAACATCCAGACAAATGAAGGACACTCCAGGAGGTGGGCGTGTCATCGTCAAAGTCTTCAATCAAGAGAAGACTTCACAACAGCAAATACAGAGGGTTCACCACAAGGTGCAAACCATTCATAAGCCTGAAGAATAGAAAAGCCAGATTAGACTTTGCCAAAAAAATCTGAAAAAGCCAGACCAGTTCTGGAAAAGCATTCTGTGGACGGCTGAAACTAAGATTAATCTGTACCAGAATGACAGGAAGAAAAAAAAGTGTGGAGAAGGCTTGGAACAGCTCATGCTCTAAAGCACACAACATATGTAAAACATGGTGGAGGCAGTGTAATGGCATGGGCATGCATGGCTTCCAGTGGCACCATGACATTGGTGTTTATTGATGATGTGGCAGAAGACAGAAGCAGCCCAATGAATTCTGCAGTGTTTAGAGATATACTGTCAGCCCAGATTCAGCCAAATGCAGCAAAGTTGATTGGACGGCGCTTGACAGTACAGATGGACAATGATCCAAAACACACTGCAAAAGCAACCCAGGAGCTTTTGAAGGAAAAGAAGTGGAATATTCTGCAATGGCCAGGTCAATCACCCGATCTCAACCTAATTGAGCATGCATTTCACTTGCTGATGGCAAAACTAAAAGGCAGAAAGACCCACAAACAAAGAACAACTGAAGATGGCTGCAGTTAGAGCCTGGAAAAGCATCAGAAAGGATAATGTCTATGGGTTTCAGCCTTTAGGCAGTCATTGCCAGTAAAGGATTTGCAACAAAATATAAAAAAATTAAAAATGAACATTTTATTTATGAATATATTCATTTGACCAATTACATTTGAGCCCCTGAAAATGGGGACTATGTATAAAAATGGTTGCTGTTCCCAAAATGTGTACTTAATATTTATGTTCAACCTCTTGAATTAAAGCTGAAAGTCTGCACTTCAATTTCATTTGGATTGTTTCGTTTTAATTTTATTCTGGTGGCATAAAGAGCCAAAAGTATGAAAATCATGCCTCTGTCCAAATATAGAAGGACCTAACTGTAGATACAGCAACCTTCGGCTCATGGGATACTACATGTGGTACCCTTTTCTTAAAAAGGTATCAGCTGATAATTGATCACTGGAAAGGTTTTAGAACATGGAAACATTTAGATAACCCTGTGTGAATTCAGAGACTGACACGATCGTTCGACTTAAGATTGGGCAACCACCACTAAGCGGTGATTTTTCAACCTTAAGGCCAACGATAATATTCACAGCAAAGAAAACAACCAAATGGACAACATGAAGTGCTGAGAAGGACAAAAGACAACTGCACACAGAATAAAGATGCAATGAGAGGTAACTGGCTATACCTAGAGAATGCGCTATCGCTGGACAGGCTTCTGAGAGGATTTCTGTAAGGGCCACAATGTCTGAGTGCTCCTTTTCTAAAATCAATAACCTATTAAAGGAAGAAAAAAAGCATGCAACGTTTTTATCAGTTCAATACATGTCACATGCTAAGTAAACCACTTTGAAAACAAATTAATGCAATATTTTTCCTCTTATGTTATAGATAATAGACAAATCTTTGAATAACTATGCTATTCACGCAAGTGTAGGTTTGAGATATTTAAAGAAGCAAATTGTGGCAACAGCTGCTTACAGCTTCTCATTAAAACACAAACACATCTGGTAGAACAGCTACTCCAAGGGGAAGTAGAGTAGTAGAGACCCCAGTAGCATCCCCAAACCTCCTTTTGCATGCCAGCATTGCTTTCAGCAACAGGAAACGACCCAGTGGCTAACAGGAATAGAGAATACAAATGGAGGTAGGTTTTAATCCTGCCAGGTTTCTACTGCTGTATACATATTTAGGAAGGTGGCACAGTGCTCCCAGTCCTAATTTGAAAGCTAGGACTTCACCACAATTTAGGTGACAGAGGAACCAGAAGATTCAGTTTACAGTCATGCAATAGGATGTTAGCTCATGATCATGGGTGGGGGAAATTTTCCTACAGCAGTAAAACAGCCAGAGAGGAATTGCCTACCTCCTTTGGGTGTAGTTCTATTTATGCAACTGTATGTAAATAAATGTATTTATGTAAACTGTGTGAGCCACAGCACAGAGAACAAGACAGTTATAATATATTCCCCTAAAACTTACTGGGTGTGTTATTCATACTGCAGTCAAACTTACCCCTGAAAGTAGGCAGTCAAAGACTGAAGCACAGCCTGCTGGACTTTCCATGTGCTCAGTTTTAGTCTTTCACACATTAGCTTGCACACTTCGAACCGATAGCAGCCTATTAAAATGAAAAACAGGTAACACATAGTTCACTTACTTTTATACTTTTTGGCATTTCTGAACTAAAATTGTCTGTTGGCTGTTTCTATCCTTCAAAAGATTTTCAGTGCCAGATGTTCCCATGATAGTCTGTGCACCCCTGAAGACAATACTAGGGTGTTACACTGTGGTAGGATAAATTACCATTTATCCTATAGTTCGAATCAGGCAAGGCAGCAACGTACTATCAGTAATCCATAGGACAGAGTTGGGATCTCTAGCCACTACAGTCTCTGAAACACATCTACAAAAACCTCAAGTCTTGCATGAAGTTTGACTTTATATTTCTGTCTTTGTACAAACTGTAATATGAGGTTTTCCCTTAGACACCAAATTGCTTTGGATCCCAAATGTGCAAAGCTGCTGGTATACAGAAAAAGGCCTTACACTGAGTAGCAGGGTTCCTGGGCCAAGCCTTGCCTAGAGTTGAGAAGGCACACAATAGGGACTCTGTCTGTAGCTCTTTTGCTTTCTCATCCGCATCGTCTTCCTCTTTTTGTGACCGCGCTCCCACAGTTTCTAGTGAAGTCTATATCAAAACAGATAACCATGAGTTAACATTTTATCCAACATGAACATTGGTCTTCATACAGATAACGGTGTATAAAACCAAGACTTATGTTCACCTCGGTTTGATTCACAGGTCTTGCCAATAAGACCTATTAGTACAAAACCGCTAACATAAGTAGAGAACACCACAATATTTACATTTTAGCTCTACTTTTTCACAGCAGCCAAAATCTGATTTAGAGGACTGTTTATACTGTAAATATGCCACTGTATGGTGTGCAAAAATCCTCCCTATTTTGGCAAATGTCTCATCTATTTTTTTTGTATCATGATCGGCACAAGATGTTATCTCTTGATGACATAAACAAAGAAGTATAGGATCTACAAAGGAAAAGCTAAAAATTGAGAGCGCACACAATACACTGCAATGGCTAAGGCCGGCCATACACAGTTCAAATCTTGGCCGGTTCTTGCTGAACCATTAATAGGCAGGCTAAATGTACCAAGTTGATCAATCTTGGGTCCAACCAGCTTGCCAGATTCTCTTGCGATCATCACTAGCGGCCGCTAGCGGATAGCAGCTAGCAATAATCACTGTCCGCCACCGGGAGAAGACAATGGCCCTGCAGAAGGGATTCCTGCATTAACACTGTCTGAATTTCTTTCCTGCAACCACGAGAAATTTGCTTTGTGTATGGCCAGCCTAACAGTGTCTAGAGTTCTTAACACAATGCTAGATAATAAAAACAGTATGAAATGAAGACAGATATTCACTGTATTTGGCATCGATGAGTTGGGCTTCATGTACACGGGACGTTGTTCAACCTCTCCTAAACAATTTGACAGCTAGAAACCAGTGTCTAAAAACAGCCGTTAAGCTGTGTTTGCATGCCGCATTAAGCAGCGTTTGCGTCTAGAAGCATTTGAGAAAAAAAAATAAATGATATATATATATATATATATATATATATATATATATATATATACACATACATATATATATACACACACACACACACACACACACACACACAGTATATATATATATATATATATATATCATTTTTTTGTTAAAATGAAAACTGTCTGTAAACGAAACGCTGCTAAACACGAGTTGCCGTGTTTAGCCACGTTTGGCGCTTCAACTGCCTCTAAACACAGCTTCTGAACGCATTTTTTTGGGTTCAAGAAAAAGCCTCTAAACACAACTGCCTAGAAACTACTATAAACAAACTAGTGTACATGTACTGATAAGATAAGATAGAGTAGAGTTCAGAAGCAGTTGAAAAAAAAAATGCTTAACTGCTCCTAAATGCCCGTTTACTAGGAGCAGTGTACATGAGGCCTTTATGTTCAACTCAAATATCGCCATCTGGATAAAATAACTGGAAGCTTTACAAGTCCAAAATCCAAGCCAATACATCTGGTGCCCCTTTTTTTTTACTTTTTTCTTGTTCCCAAACAAGAACTAGACTGCAATAATTAAAGGCAAGTATTTTTCCTTTTAAAAACAAACATGTTATACTTACCAGCTCTGTGCAGTGGTTTTGCACAGAGCAGCCCTGATCCCACTCTTTTTGGGTCCTCCGCCAGCCGTCCTGGCCCCTCCCTCTGCCCCCAGAGCAAACATTTTGCTGTGGGGGCATCCAAGCAGGCTCACTTCCAAGCCACTGATCTGCATGTCCATTCAGACACAGCTTGCCCCCCCCCCTTCTCATTGGCTCACTGGCTGTGATTGACAGCAGTAGGAGCCATGAGTAGGGAGAGTCCTCAGGGAGACGATGCTCTTGTGCACATTGCTGGATCATGATGGGGCTCAGGTAAGTATCGGGGGGGACTGCACACAGATTTTTTTTTAAACTTTAGCCTTTAGAACCACTTTAACCAACAATTTGATATTAAATATTTAATCCATTAGAACAAAACACTGCACTGTGAATAACCCATACATATTTTTAATTTTTTTTTCTGTTGGTTGAACTGGATGGACTTGTGTCTTTTTAACCAGATGAACTATGTAATTATGTGTAGGTATACAAGTAAATATACCTTTTTTATCAAGGGAAAGAGGATATCTGTCAGTTCCTGGAAGCGATCCTCCTTAGTAGATTCAAGTACATCAGCAGCACACTTGAGAGCAACTATCTTGTACTTGACATTTTCTTTCCGACATTCTTTTAGTACAGCCTGAATTATATCATCTATAGTGGGCTGTTCATGAGCACCTTCCTTCAACTGTTTGCTGTGGAGGGCAAGAGAGACAACATAAACAACCCGATTTAAATTTGGCAAAGCAAAACATAAATGACAAAAAACGTGTCAAATATTTCATACATTTAGCATTTTCTTTATGGGCCGCAATGGCAGCCTGCACATTTATGACAAATTTACTTTATATTCATTTATGTCGTTTCCAGAGAAAGACTTTGCAGCAGGCAATATAACATGGCAGCAAGTTTTTTTTTTTTGTAAACAGTGCTTACCTACAACTGGAAACCACAGTTCCAATAGCTTTTAGAAGTTCTTCCTGTAAAATAGAACACATTAAAGTGTGAAGTATTCTAAAAATACAGACACAGAAAACAACTAAAATACTTAAAATATTAAAACAGCTTGGCTAAAAATCATGTATATAAAATAACAACACTTGGACATACTGTGTAAAATTATAACTAAATGTTAACATAAAATTAGTTTATTCTGCCTTCCCTGGAGAGAGATCTGCTAATCTGTCCAAGCTGTCCTCAAAGGTTAAACATTAAATTAACCACTTCAAAACAGGGCATTTTCACCCCGTTCCTGCCCAGACTGCACAGAATTTTTAGTTTTCAGCGCTGTCACACTTTGAATGAAATCTTTATTTTCCCCCACAAATAGAGCTTTCTTTTGGTGGTATTTGGTCACCTCTGCAGTTTTTATTTTTTGCGCTATAAAAAAAAAAAGTGACAATTTAAAAAAAAAAAAAAAAAAACACAATATCTTTTACTTTTTGATTTAAACACTTCCTTACCGAGTCATTGTAAAATGACGTTGGCAGGAACCCCCCCCCCCCCCCCTCCTCCGGGTGGATGTCATATGACGTCCTGGGTTTCCTGGCCGTCTGGGGGGGCACGCGCCCGCCGCATTGCTCGGGATCCGGTGAGCGTGCCCGCGATGTCCGCCGGGCACCCACGATTGGCCGAGATCACAGCAGGACCATGGATCTGTGTGTGTAAACGTTTTGTCAGAGGTGAGGAGACCGATGTGTGTTCCCAGTACAGAGGAACACAGGATCGGTCACCTCCCCTTGTGAGTCCCCTCCCCCTACAGTTAGAATCACTCCCTAGGTAACATATTTAACCCCTTTATCGCCCCCTAGTGTTAACCCCTTCCCTGACAGTCACATTTACACAGTAATCAGTGCAGTTTTATAGCACTAATCGCTGTATAAATGTGAATGGTCCCAAAAACATGTCAAAAGTGTCCGATATGTCCGTCGCAATGTCACGGTCACAATAAAAATCGCAGACGTCCATCCGGAGGAAGGGAGGGTTCCTGCCGACGTCATTTTACAATGACTCGGTAAGGAAGTGGTTAAGGATGCACCTTAATATTTTATTGTATGGTCTCAAGAAATATTTGTGCACTTTTATAATTATATGCAATTACTATAAATTTTGTATTCCAATACAACAGAGAGAAAAAAAAATATATAACTATGACACAGCCACAACTTTATTTGCTCTTATTAGTGTATATGACATGTGAAGCAGTTCACCCCTTGCTCCTACACTCTGCCATTTGCAGTTCCAGCTGGCTCCTGTTTCCAGCGTTTTCGACCCTCCTGGTAAGCAGTTGCAGCCCTTCTCGGACCTGCCCCTATAGTGCTGTATTTATTTTTGGCGAGTAACCACTAACTGAAAAAGAAACGTCATGCTTTGAAACGTGTCCCTATCTCCCAGCACACTCCAAGCAGCATCAGGCATGCTCTCCATCCTGGCTCCAGCTTCCATCCCTGGTCAGGTTGTCTCTCTGCAGCAGCAGCTCCCTACTGCCTGTGCTCTTCTCCCCCTTGCTCACGGCCAAAGCAGGGGAATTCCACAGCGGCTCCAGGCTTCAGAGGCAGCAGCTTTGACTTTTACTACTCTACACAAGCTCCCCTTTTGTGAGTGTGTTTTTAATCATGAATAAATATTGTTTACCTTGTTTACTACACTTAGGGGGTTGCGCTGGTCTTTTCTCTTCTGTTTTCACAGGATGCACCTTAATGCAGAGGTAGATTTGTCTGAGGTTTTGGCAGACTGTGGCTGGATTGGGAGCCAAGCTTGGTTGGGGGGGGGGGGGGAGGTTCTCGAAGAGGGGGTTGAAGGAGAAACGAAAGGAACGATAAGGAGTAGGAAGACTTTGCACTGTATTTCTTAGGCTTCTTAGGCTGCTGAGAAAGACGGATAGTTTCGCCACCAGTAGGATCATTGATGATGGTGGTCCGAAGGGACTATGTCCTTTGAAGGCCATGTGGATCAAATGCTTTTTAGGCAAGGGTTTCGCAGCACAGCCAAAGTGCTCAATGCACATGTTTGGACATGAGGCACACACGAAAAATTAGATGGGAGGCTCCTAGCAAACTGTCACAACTGAAATTTTTTAGCTACAGCAATCTGTTCCATGCATTTTATAGTTGAGGAATCAACCTCAGCAGTGGTCAGATTTCTACCAGCTTTAGTTTGGCAAAGTAAGGCCACAGCCAGAATCAGATGAAGTTCAAGGCCTACTAATGAGAACAGAACTCTAGAAGGGGCTTCTAGGCACTTATCGTTGTTTTTTTTTAAAGACAAGCACATCATTTACTGAATTGTAGGCGCCCGATTGGCCTACTCACTAACAGTCTTCAGAGACAGGGCAAGAGCTGAGGCTCAGATTCCTCCTGTATTGAATTGTAACTATACTGTTTGCCCCAACATCGTAAAGTGCTGCACAAACTGTTGGCGCTATATAAATCCTGTATAATAATAATTGTCAATGGTTCTGCACCTGAAATGCATTTAACGGTTTGCTTTTACCAGAGTCAAGTCTGAAAACTGCCCTATGTGGAACCCAGTGCCTAAAGGTCACTTCCAGCCTTTCCATGCACATCTGATCCGGCGGGGGTCATGACAGTTACTCTAAAAGCCAGGCTGGTGACTGTGGCAGAATGTTGAAAATACAAAGCTATGTGTAAGCGTGTTTGGTGCCTTGTTATATATAGAAAACCTAGTAAAAAATTATTGAATCCACAAAGCTACAGTAGTGAAAGAAAAGTATTGAAGGGGCTGGCCTTCAGTTTGTTTGCCAGTGTCTAATGGCAGCTTCTTCCCTGCTGCAAGACATCCTTTCCCCATTGGAGTCTACCAAGCTGCCTACATGCTGGACAGGATACCACCAGGTTACATCATAATAGATCAAAGCTGGGTTTTTCTTGCCATCTGGTGAGTGTATAGATTGGTGGAGGGATTTCACAGGGGCTAGAGCACCTTACAGCACCTGAGGTCAAAGTGTATATACCTTATTAATGGAAACTATTTTCCCTCTGGTGAGTGATTTGGGCACACTACATTAACCCAGCATTTATTGGATTCAGAGAAGATCTCTGTGGTCACGCCACTATTTCATTTATGTAGTAGGTTGTATACCTTACCCAGCCAATCTACTAAAAAATGTAGTTCTTACTGTCCATGCTCTCTAACCCATCATACAACCAGTATGCCTCCATTTTGAAGCTTAGAGTATCAAGAGCATTATAATAAAGAGGGGTGCGCCTGTGTCCCTCAATGGGCTCACTTCCCCAAATCATATTTTATTTTTCATTCACTGTGGGACACAGGATCCACACCATTGGGTTTCCTAAAGCAGTCTGAGGAGTGGGCAACAGCAAAAAAAACACTAACAGGCTTATTGTGAACAAGAGATGGGGAATGCCTGCAGCTCAAGAGCTGTCTAAATGAATCTGGCACCAGATGAGGCCAACCCCTCATCTGGTAAGATAACACAAGGAGGAGAAAACATGTGGAACCAAGTCCAATGCCCGAAGACCAAGAAGAATTGCAACTTAACAAGTGAGGAATTTCTTAATATGGAAGTGAAACACCGAACCATAGACCACAGGCGTGGAAGTCTCTCTCCATGGAAACAACTTACAATCTGAACCATGGTGAACAATTGGACCGTTTTTAGAATTAGGACCGGACGAAGGAACTTAAAAACAATATCCTGGAAGGAAGAAAGACTAGAGCCTCTCCAAGAAGAGAAGGTCCTAAATATCAAATCTCACCTTATGCCACACAGATCAAAGAACTCTGTACAGACATTCACCTCACCAAGGTGAGAATTATCAGGGAGGAACCCACGGATGACTTAAGACAGAAGAACCACTGGACAAGTGAAACTGTGCTTCCTGAGCCAATGTAGAGAACCAAGGTTCAATACCACAAAGACAACATGACTAAATGGGATAGGTAGGGGATGGAAGGTAGTTTTATCATCATAAGACAGCAAGAACTACAAACCTGACTGAGCTTAAGAGCAAGCTCAATATACCGATCAGTAATGAGGAAGAATTACTGGGTGTGAAGCCTTCTAGAAGATGGGAAGAGATATTTTTGCCAACCTCAGACGACTAACCCACTATATGGGAACTACCTATTTTTCAGGGACAGACAGTCTGCTTAGAAACTCGATCAACCTCAATGTAAGCGCTTTAGTTTCTTGAAAAATCAATAAAATACATGTACAAGAAACTTGATCAACAACAGCAAAAAATACCTGAAGTACTCTGAGAAGAGATTGTAGTAAAACAGGATGCCTTGAAGAGGATGAACCCCTTGATGCACAATTCTCCTGCAACAGCTAAGAAATGGGTAACTCCCTGGCCAAGGGAAAGGGACATGAATGTGAACAAGTTGTAAGATTCCTCTACTGCAGAACCAACAATTCTGGTTAGAGCTGCCTGCAAGCAAATGAAAATTTTTAAGCACTGCTTTCTGATACAAGATTCAGTCTCAACATTCAGACCATCAGGAAGATGTTGTCCACTAGCGTCCAGACTGTTTTATCCACAAGACATCATGCCATTAGACAATGTAGGTGCCATGAGAAGGCACTAGGGCAAACCCTGGGACCAGCATCCTGGAGAAAACTTAAGATGCAGTAGTGAAACTAAACGGAGCGGGGCGTGGTCTGGAGCCGCATGGAGTAGGACGTGCTGAGTGAGAGCTTTGCTCGAGAAACATCCTTTTACCCGATCCTTGGGGCTCCATTCCCCGCAAAAGTTGCTGAAAAGCCCAGCACTGCTCACCTGACCCTTAACCTGCCATGTCTCCGGGGAAAAGATCCGGCGCCATCGCCAAACTTGACAAATACCATCATGAAGAGCGGGACCCGGAGGAGGAAGATGGCGTCGCCCCGCTTCAGGAGGATGACGATCAGCCGTCCGGCGACACTACCAGGGTACTAGAGGCCATCGCCTTTTGTCAATCCACCCTCACCTCCAGGATTGAGGAGGTGAAGGTCGACATCTCCCTGATCCGGCAAGACATACACAAGCTCCGGGAGTGGGCGACCGAATCCAAATGCCGGATTAGCCACATGGAGGAAGGCCTGCATCCACTCCAGGTCACCACGGAGCAGTTACAACATCAGCTCAACACAGTTCTCTCCAAGCAAGACGATATGGAGAATCGTCTTCGGAGGTGTAACCTACGCTTCGTGGGGCTGCCTGAGAAATCGGAGGGTGCGGACCCCCCCACCTACCTCGAAAACCTGCTGGTCCGGACCTTTGGCAGAGAGGCCTTCTCCTCGACATTTGTGGTGGAGCGTGCGCACCGCCTCGCGGCGAAGCCTCCGCCTGCTGGGGCCCCGCCGCGGACCCTCATTGCCAAGTTCCTCAATTACCGCGACAGGGACACTATCCTTCGACTCACCCGGGAGAGGGGTAACATCCCATTTGATAATGTGACCGTGGCGGTGTTCCCGGACTTCTCTGCCGAGGTCCAGAAGAAGAGAGCGCGCTTCACGGAGGCAAAGAGACAGCTCCGTGTACTGCACCTGCCATACGCAATGCTTTTCCCGGCTCGGCTCAGGGTGGTGTGTGATGGGAAGACACAGTTTGAGGATCCGCGAGCTGTCCTTTCCTGGCTGGAGCGGCGCGACACGGCTGGCCCGGCTCATGTTTAGAATCCTGCCCTTCGCTTGCTGCCGCTTGTCTAGAGCCGGAGGAGTGCTCCCACCGTTCTCCCATTCCTCCTGAACCGTGAGTTGACTACCAGCCCTGCCTCTCCCAGTACCCCCCCCCTCTTTTTTCTTCCTCCCCATTCACCTCCGGAGCCCTTCGTTCTTCCCCTTCTTGCATTGGCCGACACCGCCTTCTCCCCACCCCAAGCTATTATTCTTGCAGCTCGTGCGGCTCGCCTGCACCCACACTCCCCAAGACTGGATACCCCCCTGCACCGTTGTGCGCTCTCCAGTTTGGTCGCCCCCTGTGATCCCCTCATGCCCCAGGCACTTGTGCCTCCCTTGACTGCCACAATCATGCTACTGTTTCCCTGGCCAGCCTCTGCCTCCCTGCTCGCAGTGGATGGCAGTGTGTTAAACCTGCTATGCTGGTCCAGCACCAATGCAGGCTGTTTGTTATACTGTTACTTTGGTTTTTCACTTTGCCTTTTTTGCTTTTATGAATCCGCACTGATGTACTGCACGAATTACAATGTCTATACTATCATACTGCTGATGTTACTGTATGCCGCATGTTTGACTGGGTCTGTTCTGCCTCACAGTGGCGAGATGCGCACCCTTTTGCCCATGAGGTCTTCACTCCTCGTCCAACATGCTATAACTGGCCTCCCAGGCCCCTATGTGTCTCCTGTGTATATATGCTATATAAGACAATGTTCACCGCTGCCTATATTGCACTGCTTTGCCCGATGTTTCCCGGGGGTTAATCTGCTAGCAATAGCCCCTCCCTGCCCACCATGGCCTCCCTGAAAATTGTCACATGGAATGTCCGGGGTCTTGATGAACGGGCAAAACGGCAGGCAGTCCTCTCCTATCTCAAAGAGCTGATATATCGGTCCTTGTTGAGACCCACCTGGCAGGCCAGAAACAGATGAGTCTCAAGAAGCCTTGGGTGGGATGGCTGTACCAGGCCCCACACACCTCTAACTCCCGCGGGGTGGTGATCCTAGTGGCTAAAACGGCGCAGTTTCAACTCCACTCGCTGCGGTCTGATCCCCAGGGTAGGTCACTGTTCTTACATGCCATGGTTGGAGGTTTGGAGGTTCTCCTCTTGGCCTTCTACATCCCCCCGCCATTCCAGTTCGCTGTGCTACAGATGGGGGTGGATTTCATGGCACAACACCCCTCCGTGCCGGCCATTTGGGCTGGCGATTTTAACATGGTCATTACCCCACATCTAGATAGACTGAGCCCAGCTGCCCCTCCATCCCCCCTGCCCAGCACCACCAGATTTGGGAAGTTCCTTACAGGAGTTTGCCCTTACAGATACGTGGAGGCATAAGCACCCGACATTGTCACGATTCTCGTGTTTCACCCCCTCCTGATCTGCTATGTTCCGCATAGTTTTCATCTTCCTCACCCCCCCTCCTCCCCCATCTCCTCGATGTAGGATTTGAAGCCAGGGTGCTATCTGACCACTCTCCATACTGGATCACACTGCGACCCCCGGCTCCCCCTGCGGTCCGGATCTGGAGGCTGAACCCCTTCTGGTTGTCCACCCTCATGGATATGGATGTTATCCAACTGGAGTGGGAGTACTATTTCCGCACGAACGACGGCTCGGCTCTGGTCGGATCCGTGTGGGAGGCCTTCAAAATCCATGCTCGCATGATCCTGTCTGAGCGCATTAATAGACATAAGGCCACCTCCAAGTGACTGCTCTGCCAAGCAGAGGAGCGCCTACACGCCCTTGAACTGACTTTTCAAACTGACCCATCAGACACTAACGCATCCCTTCTACGCCTGCAGACTAGACTCACAGACCAATTGCATGTTGAAAAGGCACGACAGGGCATTTTTTTCAGCAAGCAACGAATGTATGAAAATGGCGAACGAGCTGGAAAGCTCTTAGCCTACTTGGCCCACATGGATTACAAGCCCCCGGTTGTGGTGACTCTGCGGGCGGCGTCTGGGGTCATGCTTACAGACCCTGACCTGGGGGTGGAGGAGTTTAGGTCCTTCTACTCCTCCACCGCCGGCCATTCCCAAGATGAACTCTCAGCCTTTCTGCAGGGTATTACCTTCCCCACACTTACCCCCCCTCAGATTGCCCAGTTTGAGGCACCCATCACTGTGGAATGCATAGCTGCGGCCCTGGCGCAGCTTCCTATGTCCAAGGCTCCCGGCTCAGACGGTCTCCCTCTTGAGTTCTACAAACAGTTCGGCGAGACCCTTATTCCTAAACTCTGCAAACTATACGCGCATACTGTATCTTCGACACAAACACACTACCGTCGTCCATGGGCGAGGCACTCATAGTTCTCATCCCCAAACCTGGCAAAGACCCGCTGGTCCCGGAATCGTACCGGCCCATCTCCCTACTCCAGCTAGACTTAAAAATACTTGCCAAAATCCTTGCCATGCGACTAAATAAGGTGATTCTCAACCTTGTGCACCCCGACCAGACTGGATTCATGCCAGACAAAAACACAGCCTTCAACCTTAGGGGGCTCCACATGAACCTTCAATCCGAGCACTCAGACACGGGATCCAGGGTGGTGGTCAGCCTAGATGCTGCTAAGGCCTTTGACTCCGTGGAGTGGAGATACCTGTGGGAATGCCTCTTCAGATTTGGCTTTGGCCCAAGATTTATAAAGTGGCTCCAGCTCCTCTACCAGAACCCTAGGGCTCGCATCCAGGTCAATGGCAGGATCTCCCCCTCCTTCCCTCTCTCCCGTGGCACACGACAGGGCTGCCCCATCTCACCCCTCCTATACGCATTGGCCGTGGAGCCCCTGGCTATAGCTCTCAGAAATCACCCGGACATCAGGGGACTGCGGTGTGGTCGCTTGACTGAGGTGGTCAGCCTCTATGCAGACGATATGCTCCTCTACCTCGCAGACGCGGGTCCCTCACTTCAGGCGGCCCTGCAGCTCATAACAGCCTTCGGGGCATTCTCAGGGCTGCAGATAAATTGGACCAAGTCCCACATTCTTCCATTAGATCTAGGCGCCCCCAGTGCCGATCAGGCCGCACTCCCCCTTGTCAGGGTGAGCACCTTCAAATACCTGGGTGTTCACATTTCCAGATCTCTCCTAGATTATATTCCCCTAAACATTGAGCCCCTCTTTGAAGTTTTAAAATCTAAAACGCAAGTTTGGTCCCGTCTCCCCCTAGGGGTCATGGGCGGCTGAATCAACCTTGTCAAAATGATTCTCCTCCCCAAGCTCCTTTACATTTTTTGGCAGGCCCCGCTGTACATCCCTCCGCGCTTATTTAAAGCCATGGAATCTATCCTTAACTCGTTTGTTTGGGGCTCCTCACGACATAAACTGTCGTGGCGGGTCCTAAAGTGCCCGACTAATCTGGGAGGCACTTCACTCCCTGACCTCTTCCTCTATTACTTGGCATCCCAGTTGTCCCACTTTTATTACTTTAACCAGTCCGACAGAGACAGATACTCCACCCTAGTCCCCTCCCAGATTCCTGGCCCGCTCTCCCACTCCTTCCAGATTCTGTTCTGTGGTCCTCGCCGCCCGTTGCGAGCGGATGACAGGAGACGCATGTTATTCCACCACTGCAAGATTTGGCAACTCGCCATGCAGTATGGCGAGGCGCCATCCCCCCAAGCCTACACACCCCTCTGGGATAACCCACACATGCCCGAATTAGCTACTATCCCCGATCACGGAATATGGGTAAACAAGGGTGTCATCTACCTGACACAGGTGGTTGCTAGCGGGGCGGTCAGGTCTTTCCAAGATCTCAAGGATAGCTTTGCCCTTCCCAATCACATGTTCTTCCGCTACCTCCAGCTCCGACACGCGCTCAACACACAGTTTGCTAACTCCATCCCGGCCCTCAAAATCCCACTACTAGTGGACATTGTCCTTGGTAAAGACTCTAAAAAGTTGATATCACAGTTCTATGCCTTTCTCATACTACCCTCAGCCACCAACACCGCCCAACAATTAAAATCCCGCTGGGAACCTGACCTGGGTACTGTGTCAAAGGACGACTGGGAGGAGGCTCTTGCCAACTGTAGAATGGTCTCCCCCAAGCTCTCTGACCGCCTCACCCATCTATACATCCTACATCGATCGTACTGGACGCCCCACCGTATCTCTAAGTACAGAGCAGGACACAGCCCTGACTGCCCCGGATGCGACCACCCCAACTCCTCTTTTTACCACCTTCTTTGGTCATGTCCCCGCATACAGGGGTTCTGGTCCCAGGTGATCCGGTTCCTCCACGATCGCATGGGCTCCCCAGTCACCCTCTGCCCTCGCCAATGTTTATTGGGACTTCTATCACTTTCTGAAGCCGAAAAATACCTGAACATATTTTTGCAAGAAACATTATTCCTTGCCAGGCTTCAGATAGCCAAGACGTGGTTGAGGGGTCCCCCCCCCACGTTGCAGCAATGGATTAGAGCTGTCAATCACACCCTTCCCTATAAAAAGTTACTTTACATTCACAGAGGCTGCCCGGATAAATACTACAAGGTTTGGGACAGATGGCTGGGGGACGCCTCCACCTGTGATGCGGACAATTAGATACTTCCCTTTATGACCTCCCGAGGACTCCTCATGGGCCTCCCTCTCTCCTTTTTCCTATGTCGACCATTTAGCGCCATGTCACACACTCAGCAGTACTCTGTACCCCGCCTCACAGCAATTTGGTATGTTTCAATGTATGTCAATTGTATTGATCCGATGATGTAGTGCCTGTTGCACTGTTTACCCGTATGTCAATACTTTCTACATGCTCAATAAACGTCGTTTTGATTCAAAAAAAAAAAACTAAACGGAGCCCCAGGAGGATAGTGGTCGGTCAGTATGCATCCTAGCTGACCACTAAGATAAGAGAGTTCTTCTGACAGCAAATCTAATGAATTCCATGCAAAACTGTTTAGCCAACATATCCCAAAGGGACATATGTATCAGAGAGAACGGAGGACAGAGGTATGTCTGCTGGTCTGTGCAGTGGCACAGAGATGCAAGAAGGCGAGGAGCTAAAGAAAGTGCTGTTGGTGAGGGTTCAGTCTAAATTCTGAAAGGGCACTTTCTGCAGCTAAATGCCTGAAGGGCAAACTACCCAAAGAGTCCTCTCAATGATAAACATCTCCTTCTTGCTACAGACATTGCATGTGGCCGAAGAACCAGGCAGGCATCAGGCATAGAACACCTAGGTGTGCCTACTCCAGAAGGAAAGGAAGATGACTTAGCTGACCTTTCAATAGACTTCTTACATTGAGACCTTGATAATGTGTCCTCATTCCAGCCCTTTAATCAGACTTCTCTGTGCACAACTGACCCATATGAGAGACAATTAAAGATGCCTCTAGCAGGCCATCACAGCTGAAATGTAAAGCTCCAGACATCTGCTCCACGTGCTCAATCAGGAAAGGTTCCACAGATGCGGTGGAGATCCCTTGAGGAATTTAGACCATTCTGACAGGATCTGACAGACCCTATCAACAAAAACTATGTTTTAAAGAGGCATTTTAACTGTTGGTTGGCAGAATCCTTGAATGTGAAGAAACCCTCTACTGATCTCCCTATTAAGGTGGATCACTGGAAGATTTATAGTAGGTATAGATCATGGTTTAGAAAAATCATTCCCAAATGAGAACAACTCTAGTAAGCACTAGAGTGCTAATGGTAGGGGGTGTTCAAGACCCACTGGGGTGCTTTCAGTCCCTGTAGAGGAATACCTAGAGTAATGGATGTAACGGGAAAGTGTTTGTAGCTGTAGGAACACTTAAAGACCAGAGAGTGTAGACATTAGACTAATCGACCAAATGCAGGGCAGTATGTGCAACATTGATAAAAGCCGAATTTTTTTTTAAAAATCTGCAGCTATACCAGAAGAATGCAATTCACTAAAGCGGAACTACACTGAGCACCACAATCCAAAATTGTTTATTTTTTTAATAATCAAAGAAAACGCGCCCATTCAACCATGTCTCCATGCTTTATTCTGCTGAGAAATCATTTAGAAAAACAGTCCCTAGCATTTCTGGCCATGGCAATCTTGAGTAAGGGCAGTCTATTCATGTAGCATTTACTTCCTGGAATCAACCTGCCCTTAGCTGAGGCATGGAGGCAGGAGGATATGCTTAGCTGAGGAACCGCCACTCTGATAAAAGTGATCCAGTGGCTGACTAGCCGCTGGATCACTTTTAGAAGTGTCAGGAGGGGTTGACCCCCCCCCCCCCGGACGCTTTCTAGTGGTTTTCAGGCTTGACTCATCAGCAAGCTCGAGAACCGATCCGGTGGTTGCTGCAGCGGCTGGCCATAGAGATTAGCAGAAGGAAGATGGCCTCCGCTCATCGATATGGCCTAGGAGGCGCCAGAGCGACGTCCTGACGTTGCTTCCGGTTCACAGCCGATGTTAAAGCATTAGATCAATGTTTTTTTTTTGATCTGATGCTTTCCATTGTAGAGGAGAGATGTGGGGGTCTTATTGATCCCAGTTCTCTCCATAAAGAGAACCGGTTGTGCCTTAATTCTATCACAAAGGGATGTTTACATTCCTTGTGAGAAGAATAAAAAAGTGATAAAAAAAATAAATTTAAAAAAAGGGACAGTGTAAAAATATCAAAAATGAAATAAAAAAATAAATCTTTAAATGCGCCCCCATCCTCCCGTGCAGTACTCATAGGTAGGTCACGCCCACATATGTAAACGGTGTTCGCACCACACAAGTGTTGCCACAAACTTCAGAGCGAGAGCAATAATTTTAGCACTGGACTTCCTCTGTAAACTGGTAACCTGCCAAAATTTTTAAAGCCAAAAAAATAAAAATAAAAAAAAATAAAAAATAAATAAAAAGGGAAGGATTTTTTTTTAAAACCTCGCCTATAGATTTTAACCACTAGAGGACCGCGCTATAGCCGAATGACGGCTATAGCGCGGACCTACAATGCCGGGAGGCCGTCAAATTACATCCACCCCTTTCCTCGTTCCCCGAGCGTGCATCAGGGAACTTCTGTGCCCGCCGTGTCACGTAGGTGCCGATGCGTGTGCCTGGCGGCCACGATGTCTGCCAGGTACCCGGCGATCGGCATTTACAGAACAAGGGATGTGGATCTCTGTGTAAACAAAAATATGTAGAAGAATACATATCGGCCTAAACTGAGAAAAAAATATATATTTTTTTTTTTATTGGGATATTTATTATAGCAAAATGTAAATAGTGTTTTTTTCAAAATCGTCAGTCTTATTTTGTTTATAGCGCAAAATATAAAAACCACAGAGATGGTCAAATACCACCAAAAGAAAGCTCTATTTGTGGGAAAAAAAGGACGTAAATTTTGTTTGGGAGCCACGTCGCACGACCACGCAATTGTCATTCAAAGCGTGACAGTGCTGAAAGCTGAAAATTGGCCTGGGCAGGAGGGTTTAAGTGCCCAGTAAGCAAGTGGTTAAAGTACCATTCCACAAGCCTGAGAATTTTTAAAGCTTGGCAGGTTAGGTATCTATTTACTTGGCGTAACATCAGCATTCATATTTTACAAACAAAATGGATTATATATTTTTTATTCGTTAAAGCATATTTATTCCTGTGAAAACACTGCGCAACATAAAATTCCAATTTCCGCCATTTTATTCTCTAGGGCCTCTGCTATATATATATATATATATATATATATATATATATATATATATATATATATATATATATATATAGCAAAATATGTTTGGGGTTCTAAGCCATTTTCTAGCAAAAAATACTGACTTTTTACTTGTAAACAAATAGGCCTGGTCCTTCAGGGAAAATGGTCACTGGAACCAATGGCCCAACTGTGGCAGATTAACAGCAGACTGCAGAGAAAAGAGCAGTACTACATCTGAGGTGATCAAAGTCACTATAGGGGCTGTAGGAACGGACTGAAGATTGGAGTTCCACATGGTTCTTTGCAAAGCAACAGATGAAGTCAGCACATCTTTAGCATTAACCCCTTCCATGGTAGAATCTGGCAGACAGTGGGGATTTTAAAGGAGCCTAGTGGTCGAACTGATAAGTTCACTCCCACTGCTCAGCCTACTTCGGTCTTCAGAGACATTGCAATACATAAAAAACAAACCATTAGAAAGATAGATTCAGACCTTGCCAGCCCACGTTCTTCCTGGCAGACCCTGCAGAAGCGTGTTGAGAACCATTCCCAAGTGTGGAGGAACCAAGGAACCACTTTGTTGTTTGGCTATGGAAGCAATGGCAGCAGCACCCTGTGCTTTCATCTTCCAAGATGGAGACTGCAAAGCTTTCTGTGTAATGTCAATTAGCTCCTTCATGTACAAACGAATACCACCACTGATACTTCCTGTAAGCATCACAAAAAAAAAAGTTAGCCAACTGTTAGTATGCTAGATGGATAATGTCAAAGAAGTGGTGACATTGCAGACTTTTTCCAAGCAAGTCCTATGTTATATTAAGACGTTATGAAAATATTTTATTATGCTCATATAAAAACTACATAAGTGAAAGCTGTAGCTTTAAAGAACTATTCTATTTTTATAATTTTACATTTACTTTGTATGCCCATTGAACATAGTAAATTCTGTGACTTTAAATTACATTTTGTTCGATAGGCAACTTCTTCTCTTCCCCCGCTAAACATGCAAACAATTATTTATTTTTCAGCAAAACAATGCTGCCATGTTGATTTCCAAGAGCCTTTCTATACCTTTTGTGTAGGGAAAGGGATCTTGAGAAATATAGTTTTGAATTTTCCAATGTCTGCCTCTGCAAAAATTTTAAAAGCTGATGATGTCACAATAGATATAAACAAGGCCAGGGATAAATCCAAGGAAAAAAAACCAAGCTTACTTACTGACAAGCCCACAGACAACCGAATCAACCTGTCTAACAGTATGCATGCACTTGCAAATGCATGCGTAAGCTACAGAGCCTCGCCAAGGCACCCTGTGTGTAGACTTAACCCCTGTTTTTAACGCATACTGTCAGACAGGTTGATTCGGTTGTCTGTGGGCAGGTCGGTAAGTAAGCTTGGTTTTTTCCTTGGAATTATCCTGGGCCTTGTTTATATCTTATGTGCCCTCCAATGCTGCTTACTGCAAAGGCCAGCTATAGGTGGGGGCAGTGGTCACCTTTTTTGTACCACTGTGTATTGGTCAGGCAATGCACCGACACCTTCTGAGCCACTCAGCTATATGCTGGGTGCTCAGTGTGCTATTGTACCTTTAAGAAGGGATGGGGCTCCCCTTCAGACCATCTGCCCTACGCCTATCAATCAGAATGCATGTGCCTCCACTGTGGGGGTCACTCAGTTAGTGATAGGAACTACAGATACCAGGGTTCCTTTGCAAGGCTCTGTAGCTTACACATGCATTTGCAAATGCATGCAGACTAAACCCCTGTTTTTAACACATACTGTTACAGGTTGATTCGGTTGTCTGTGGGCTGGTCGGTAAGTAAGCTTGTTTTTTTCCTTGGATTAATCCATGGCCTTGTTTATATCTTATGTGCCCTCCAATGCTGCTTACTGCAAAGGCCAGCTATAGGTGGGGCCAGTGGTCACCTTTTTTGTGATGTCACAACGTCACAGGGAGCAAAAAAAAAAAAAACAGTTTCTCACTACAGGAACAAAGTAAAAGAAAAAAATTAATTTTGGGACGTGCTCTAGTGGGAGAGGGGAGGTTTGAGGTAACATTTGTGTAATACTTGGACATACACTTTAAAAACGGTGAAATATTACCCGAATGTATGTCAGTTTATTATGTCCACAAAATTATTGTGCTGCATTATGTTTTAAAGGATATTATAATGGCAAAGATGACCATGGGGCACAAGCATAAAATGGTATTCCTCCCTCTTCTTAGGGAAGCATTTAATTCACCCTTCATGCCATAAACATAGAAAAAGTAAAGATTACTGTACCACCCCTAACATTGCATGAAATGAGCTGTGGCCTTTTTACAGTAAGCGCCCAACTTTGACCAATTCATGAAGCATTACCTGCTTCAGCTAGCATTTTGAGTGATATTGATCTACCTGCTCTATTGAGGCACACCAGACACTTGCATTCTGAAACATACAGTGCTGTGAAAAGTTTTTTTCTTCTTCATTTCTTTGCATATTTCTCACACTTAAATGATTCAGATCATCCAACAAATTTTAATATTACACAAACATAACCTGAGTAAATCCAAGATGCCGTTTTTAAATTATTATTTCCTTTATTAAGGGAAAAAAGCTGTTCAAACCTGCCTGGCCCTGTGAAAAAGGAATTGCCCTCTCCCATGCTGAATCATGAATGAACTGTGATTAACCACCATTTTTTGGAAAGCCGAGTTAAATTTCACTTTCCACACCCAGGCCTGATTACTGCCAGACCTGTTGAATAAAGAAATAAAAAATAATAAAAATATATATATATATATATAGATATATATATATATATATATAGATAGATAGATAGATAGATAGAGAGAGAGAGAGAGAGAATATATATATATATATATATATATATATATATATTTTATATATATATATATATATATATATATATATATATATATATATATATATATATATATATATATATTGTGAGGGGGTTAACTCGGTAGCGGGGGTGTGTGATCCCCTGGATGGGCTCCCCACACAAAAACAGGCCCAGCAGACGGAGGTTGTGGTTTTCAAGATCAAAAAGGTGCGGTTTATTCCTCTATTTACAGTGACAAAAAAAAAAAACACAGCAAAGCAAAAAGAAACAAACAAAATAAACCCTGGTCAGCTTGACCTCTGACTAAACATGCAGGTTTCCTAACTAACAACTGGGATCAGCCTAGTGCTGTCCTAGTCCCTAAGTCCCTGGTTTAGTCAATGTCCAAACAAATAGCCACACAGGCTTTTTCTCACCGCACAGGGGTTCACTCTCCCTAGACAGTCCACACAGGTCTGGTTCCAGGCATGAGCTAACATCTAATGAAGCTGGGAGTTCTTATAGAGGCCTAAATGAGCTGACAAGGTTCAGCTGGTCTCCTCATCTCTGTCTGCACGACGCCCCACACTCTCCCTAGAGGTATGAGTCATCCATGAGCCCACTAGCCTTATACAACTCTCCACCTAGTTGTATAAGTCGGCGTAAAGCCTGAATCTGGGCGAAATATATCTACCCCCCTGGATGCAACCAGGTGACTTTACCTTCCTGCTGTCACATACCCCCCCCTCTTGTTTTAACCTCGGGGTTGGAACACCAGCAATCAGGCATTCATGTACTCGAGACAAAGCATCCACATTCCCCATTTGAACGCCAGGGCGATGCTTTACTGTGAAGTTGAATTCCTGGAGGGCCAGGAACCACCTATTCACTCTTCTATTTGTTTCCTTGTTTTGAGCCATCCACTTTAACGGAGCGTGATCCGTAACCATGTCAAAGTGCCTACCTAGCAGGTAGTACCGAAGGGAATCTAGAGCCCACTTCACCGCTAAACACTCCTTTTCAACGGTGGCGTAATTTACCTCATGGGACTTCAACTTCCTGCTGAGGTAAATGACTGGGTGCTCTTCCCCATTCCAGACCTGGGACAATACTGCTCCTAACCCCACATCTGACGCATCACTTTGTACGACAAAGTCTTTAGAGAAGTCGGGTGAGTACAACACTGGCTGGCTACATAAGGCTTGTTTCAAGAATTGGAATGCTGCCTCAGCCTCGGGGGTCCATTTAATCATGACCGACCCTTTCCCCTTCGTTAGGTTGGTTAGGGGCACAGCCTTAGAAGCAAAGTGGGGAATGAATCGCCGATAATACCCAGCGATTCCCAGAAAGGCTCGTACCTGCTTCTTGCTGTTGGGACGTGGCCAACTCTGGATGGCCTCGACTTTGTTGAGTTGGGGTTTTATTACTCCCCTCCCAATGGTGTACCCAAGATATTTGGCCTCCTCCTGCCCAATGGTACACTTCTTGGGGTTAGCCGTAAACCCCGCTTCCCGAACAGAGTCCAGGACTGCTTGCACTTTTGGCAGATGTGAGGCCCAATCTGTGCTATGGACAATTACGTCATCCAGGTAAGCCGCAGCATACTTCCGATGGGGCCTCAGCATCTGGTCCATTTTCCGCTGGAATGTGGCCGGCGCATTCTGTAACCCGAACGGCATTCTTTTATATTGGAACGCCCCGTCTGGGGTTACAAATGCGGTTTTCTCTTTGGCCAATTTGGCCAGGGGGATTTGCCAATACCCTTTTGTGAGGTCAAGAGTCGTCATGTATCGGGCTGTTCCCAGCCGGTCGAGCAACTCATCTATACGTGGCATGGGGTAGGTGTCAAATTTTGTAACTTTGTTCAACTGACGAAAATCGTTACAAAATCGCCAGCTCCCATCCGGTTTAGGCACCAACACAATGGGACTAGACCAATCACTTTGGGACTCCTCTATCACCCCTAAGTTCAGCATTTTCTGTACTTCCTCCCGTATTGCCTCCCGTCGGGCCTCTGGGATCCGATAGGGTTTTAACTTCACCCTTTCACCGGGCGGGGTAATGATGTCATGCTCTACCCCAAATGTTTGTCCCGGCAGCTCAGAGAATACCTCCTTGTTGCGAAGCACAAACTCCTTAACCTCCTGTTGTTGGGGTTGTGACAAGGTGGCTGCTATTCCAACCTCAGGAATCACGCAACCAGTTTGAGCTGGTGACCAAGTGTCTGCGACTAGGGACTCTCTATCCCTCCAGGCTTTCAACAGATTAACGTGATAGATCTGTTCGGGCTTTCGCCTTCCTGGTTGTCTGACCTTGTAATTCACTTCGCTCACTTTTTCCATTATCTCGTAGGGGCCTTGCCATTTGGCAAGGAATTTACTTTCAACCGTAGGGACAAGTACCAGTATCCTATCCCCCGGGGAAAAGGTACGGGTCTTGGCTCCACGGTTGTACACTCTCTGCTGTGCTAACTGCGCTTGGGCCAAATGTTCCTTCACGATGGGCATTACCTGTGCAATTCGGTCTTGCATCAGGGCGACATGCTCAATCACACTCCTGTGGGGAGAACTCTCACTTTCCCAAGTTTCCTTGGCAATATCCAACAGCCCTCTTGGGTGTCTCCCATACAGTAACTCAAAGGGGGAGAATCCCGTAGAGGATTGGGGCACCTCCCTAATAGCAAACATCAGATAAGGAAGTAGACAGTCCCAATCCTTTCCATCTCTATCCACCACTTTCTTCAACATTTGTTTTAGGGTTTTGTTGAATCTTTCAACCAGCCCATCGGTTTGGGGGTGATACACAGATGTACGTAATTGCGTCACTTTGAACAATTTACACAGCTCCTTCATAACCCGGGACATAAAGGGTGTACCTTGGTCCGTAAGCAGTTCTTTACAAATACCCACCCGGCTAAACACAAGAGATAGCTCTTTGGCTATGGTTTTGGCCGAGGTATTTCGGAGAGGGATCGCTTCTGGATAACGGGTGGCATAGTCCATTATAACTAATATGTACTGGTGCCCCCTAGCGGACTTGATTATAGGACCTACCAAATCCATGGCGATCCTCTCAAACGGGACCTCAATGATGGGTAGAGGGACCAGCGGGCTACGGAAATGTGGCATCGGGGCCGACCTCTGACACACAGGGCAGGAGGAACAATAATTTTCTATGTCCTTCATCACCCCCGGCCAATAGAATCTCTGTAATACCCTCTCTCGGGTTTTCTCTGTCCCCAGATGACCTCCAAGAATGTGCCCATGGGCCAACTCCAACACCAACTTCCTGTAAGGTTTGGGCACCACAAGCTGCTCAACGGTTTCTTCTGCCCTTTTTGCCACCCGATACAGTAGGTCCTTCTCTACGCTGAAGTATGGGTAAGTGCAGGTATTATCTGGGTTCACTAACTCGCCATCTATTTTCACTACGTTTTCCCGTGCCTTTATTAGGGCGGGGTCTTTCAACTGTTCTGTGGCAAAGTTTTCCCTGTGAACCTCAAGATCAGAAAACTCCACAGACGGTAGGTTTTCGTCTGAGGAGGTGGGCTCCTCTCCAGTTTCTTGAGTCTCCCCTGCCAATACTGATAAGGGAAATTCCGGAGAGTCCTCACCACTCTCAGGGGAGTTCTGGCTATCACATTCCTGGTACATAGGGGCACCAGTGGGGGGCTCAGGATCATCCCACAGTTCCCAGAACTTCGGAAAATCCCTTCCCACAATGGCGTCATACGGTAACTGAGATACTAAGCCCACTGGATGAGAGAGGGTACCTTTGGGGGTCTCGAAACACACTGTAGTCACTGGATACTCTCGGGTGTCCCCATGCACACAAATAACAGCTACCTTGCTATTCCCAGAGACCTCTGTTTTAACTAACTCAGCCTTTATCAGGGTCACAAGGCTACCTGAATCCAGCAATACCACAACATTTCTACCATTAACACACATTTTGCATAAATGTTTCTCAGTTCCTCGAATGGCAGTGCATGCGACTGTCGCACACAGCGACTGACGTCTGCCCGTCAGAAAGTCACACTGCATGGGTTCCTCCACAACCGGGCAATTGGCTGCAATATGTCCCGCTTGCCGGCAGCGGTAGCAAACGATCCTTCTTGCCGCCTCTTGAGCCGCTGATTTCCCAGGCTGTTCTCGCCAAACTTGGGGTAGAGCTCCCACCCTCTCACTCTCTCCACCCTTACCCCTTGGAATCCTCTTATCCGCCCCTGGGGATGGTCTGGTCTTAGGGTGGAAAGTCCGAGTGTCTCTGGAAGAGGCCGTCAGGTTCTCTGTAGCCAAGTATTTCTCCACACGATCCACAAGACCATCGGCCGTCTCTGGGTCTCCATGGCTTACCCACTTTTGGATGGCAGTAGGAAGAGCTCTCAAAAACCGATCCATTACAACACGTTCCACAATCTTTGGTGCGGACAAAGTCTCTGGCTGTAGCCACTTTCTGCTCAGGTGAATGAGATCATACATTTGAGACCTGGGGGGTTTTCCAAGCTGGAAAGTCCAGTTATGCACACGCTGAGCCCGGACAGCCTGGGTGACACCCAGCCTTGCCAATATCTCAGCTTTTAGCATCACATAGTCTTTTGCTTGGTCAGGCTCTAGGTCATAGTAAGCCTTCTGCGATTCACCAGTTAACAGAGGAGCCACCAGTCCAGCCCACTGCTCCTCAGGCCACTTTTCTCTTTCAGCAGTCCTTTCAAATGTGGTCAAAAATACCTCTGGATCATCCTCTCCAGTCATTTTTGTCAATAAACGACTCACCCCAAAGGATGCGGTATTAGTGGGACGGCTTTCCTCACTGGTCTGCGGACGTTGCTGCATTACTGCTTCCATTTGTTGTAGTCTCTGCTCTTGCTTCTGTAACAGGTCTATGAAGCGGGCCTCAGATTGCTGCTGGGCTTGTTGCTGAGCTTCCAGACTCTGTTGGTGAGCTTGCTGCTGGGCTGCAAGGCTCCTTTGCAAACCTGCATTTGTCTGCTGTTGATTGGCATTTGCTAGAGCCAGCTGTTTCAGTATCTCCTCCATGCTGGCTTAAAAAAACTGCCACTGGTTCTCCACCAACTGTGAGGGGGTTAACTCGGTAGCGGGGGTGTGTGATCCCCTGGATGGGCTCCCCACACAAAAACAGGCCCAGCAGACGGAGGTTGTGGTTTTCAAGATCAAAAAGGTGCGGTTTATTCCTCTATTTACAGTGACAAAAAAAAAAAACACAGCAAAGCAAAAAGAAACAAACAAAATAAACCCTGGTCAGCTTGACCTCTGACTAAACATGCAGGTTTCCTAACTAACAACTGGGATCAGCCTAGTGCTGTCCTAGTCCCTAAGTCCCTGGTTTAGTCAATGTCCAAACAAATAGCCACACAGGCTTTTTCTCACCGCACAGGGGTTCACTCTCCCTAGACAGTCCACACAGGTCTGGTTCCAGGCATGAGCTAACATCTAATGAAGCTGGGAGTTCTTATAGAGGCCTAAATGAGCTGACAAGGTTCAGCTGGTCTCCTCATCTCTGTCTGCACGACGCCCCACACTCTCCCTAGAGGTATGAGTCATCCATGAGCCCACTAGCCTTATACAACTCTCCACCTAGTTGTATAAGTCGGCGTAAAGCCTGAATCTGGGCGAAATATATCTACCCCCCTGGATGCAACCAGGTGACTTTACCTTCCTGCTGTCACAATATATATATATATATATATATATAGTGCCTTGCAAAAGTATTCGGCCCCCTTGAACTTTTCATTCTTTTGCCACATTTCAGGCTTCAAACATAAAGATATAAACTTAAAATTTTTTGTGAAGAATCACCAACAAGTGGGACACAATTGTGAAGTGGAACGAAATCTATTGGATATTTTAAACTTTTTTAGCAAATAAAAAACTGAAAAGTGGTGTGTGCAAAATTATTCGGCCCCTTTACTTTCAGTGCAGCAAACTCACTCCAGAAGTTCAGCGAGGATCTCTTAATGATCCAATGTTGTCCTAAATGACTGATGGTGATAAATAGAATCCACCTGTGTGTAATCAAGTCTCTGTATAAATGCACCTGCTCTGTGATAGTCTCAGGGTTCTGTTGAAAGTGCAGAGAGCATCATGAAGACCAAGGAACACACCAGGCAGGTCCGTAATTTTGTTGTGGAGAAGTTTAAAGCCGGATTTGGATACAAAAAGATTTCCCAAGCTTTAAACATCCCAAGGAGCACTGTGCAAGTGATCATTTTGAAATGGAAGGAGTATCAGACCACTGCAAATCTACCAAGACCTGGCTGTCCCTCTAAACTTTCAGCTCAGACAAGAAGACTGATCAGAGATGCAGCCAAGAGGCCCATGATCACTCTGGATGAACTGCAGAGAACTACAGCTGAGGTGGGAGAGTCTGTCCACAGGACAACAATCAGTCGTACACTGCACAAATCTGGCCTTTATGGAAGAGTGGCAAGAAGAAAGCCATTTCTCAAAGATATCCATAAAAAGTCTCATCTAAAGTTTGCCACAAGCCACCTGGGAGACACACCAAACATGTGGAAGAAGGTGCTCTGGTCCGATGAAACCAAAATCGAACTTTTTGGCCACAATGCAAAACGATATGTTTGGCGTAAAAGCAACACAGCTCATCACCCTCAACACACCATCCCCACTGTCAAACATGGTGGTGGCAGCATCATGGTTTGGGCCTGCTTTTCTTCAGCAGGGACAGGGAAGATGGTTAAAATTGAGGGGAAGATGGATGCAGCCAAATACAGGACCATTCTGGATGAAAACCTGTTGGAGTCTGCAAAAGACCTGAGACTGGGACGGAGATTTATCTTCCAACAAGTCAATGATCCCAACATACAGCAAAATCTACAAAGGAATAGTTCACAAATAAACGTATCCAGGTGTTAGAATGGCCAAGTCAAAGTCCAGACCTGAATCCAATCGAGAATCTGTGGAAAGAGCTGAAAACTGCTGTTCACAAACGCTCTCCATCCAACCTCACTGAGCTCGAGCTGTTCTGCAAGGAAGAATGGGCAAGAATTTCAGTCTCTCGATGTGCAAAACTGATAGAGACATACCCCAAGCGACTTGCAGCTGTAATCCCAGCAAAAAGTGGCTCTACAAAGTATTAACGCAAGGGGGCCGAATAATTTTGCACGCCCCACTTTTCATTTTTTTTCTTAGTTAAAAAAGTTTCAAAAATACAATAGATTTCGTTCTACTTCACAATTGTGTCCCACTTGTTGGTGATTCTTCACAAAAAAAATAGGATTTTTGTACTCACCGTAAAATCCGTTTCTCTGACGTCCATGGACCGACGCAGCTCTCATACTGATTACATGTGGGTATATGTCCCTGCTCGCAGGAGAAGACCTAGGCAGAATGTTAGAGGTTAAAACATTCTAGAACAAGCCAGAGCTGAACAGCCCCGCCCAGGGGGGCGGTCCCTCCGGACATTACCCTTCCACCTGCAGCTAATCAGCCTCAGTTCGTAACAAAGCAGTACAAACTTAAAAGGAAGGGTGGGTGCTGCGTCGGTCCATGGACGTCAGAGAAACGGATTTTACGGTGAGTACAAAAATCCTATTTTCTCTTATCGTCCATGGACCGACGCAGCTCTCATACTGATTACATGTGGGACGTCCCAAAGCAGTATAAGAAAAGGGTGGGAGCAAAAAAAGTAAGGAACAACCAAAACTTCACTCCAAACCAGCAGAGCCCCTCAACGGAGGAGTTGCAACATTAGACAGCGGCCTGCAACACTTTACGGCCGAAGGAAGCATCCGAAGATGCAGCCACATCAACCTTGTAGAACTTGGAAAAGGTATGAACGGACGACCAGGTCGTCGCCTTGCACACTTGTGCAACCGACGCTTGATGTCGGAAGGCCCGGGAAGCACCAATTGCCTTGGTGGAATGCGCCGCAACCGGAAAGGGAGGCGCCCGCCCCTTAAGGGCATAGGCCTGTATGACGGTCTGCCTGATCCACCTAAAGACGGTGGCAGACGACACCGCTCGGCCCTGTTTTGGACCAGTCACAGATTTCCGAATGGAAACAGTAGCAGACAGGTACACTCGTAAGGCTTGTACCCATCTTAATGCAGGAAGCGCAAACTCTCAGGGAAGCGATGGGTGAGGACACAAGGACGGAAGAACAATGTCCTTCTTAAGGTGAAAGGCCAAGACCATCCTTAGAAAAGAAGGATGGTCGTGGGCGCAACACCAACATATCCTTATGGAGGACCAAGTAAGGCGACTTGCCAGACAAGGCTGCCAACTCAGACACTCGTCTAACCGAAGCAATGGCCAATAAGGCCAACTTCCGGGACAAGGTCAAGAGAGGAATCTCTCTGATATTCTCAAAGGGATGTTCTTGGAGAACCGAGATGCATCAAAATCAGATCCCAAGTAGGGAGAGGAGGCTTGACAGGGGGGACCACATGGCGAACCCCCTGCCCAAAAGGTGCTAATCAAGGAATGGCCCGGCAGCGGTCGTTGAAAAAGACAGTCCGGGCCGAAATCCGACCCTCAAAAAAAAAAAAGGTATGCAAGGCCAGCTTTTGGGTCACACCACGCTGTAAGAACAGCAAAATCCTGGGAACGGAAAACATCCGAGGATGCCACTCAAGTTCCTCGCACATAGCGATGTAAGCCTTCCAGGTACGGTGAGATATCTTTCTGGAGGAAGATTCCCGTGTCAACAACATAGAAGAGATGACCGAATACGAGAGAACTCGGTCCTTTAGCACCTGGCTTTAAACAGCCATGCCATTAAAGCCAAGGACTGTAAAGCAGGATGAAGAATGCTCTGCGAAGCCGGCGAGGCAACAACAGTAGCAGAGGGTAAGCATATATCAGGCGATACTGCCCCCACGGGCTTCCAACGCGTCTAACGCATCCGCCCAGGGGTCCCTGGACCTGACCACGATCTTGCCACCTTGCGAGTGAGTCGAGAGGCCACAAGGTCCACTTCCGGTGCCCCACCTCCGGCAAAGAAGGTGGAAACACCTCCGGATGCAAGGACCCTTCGCCTGCAATGCACACGGCCGACAGGACCGTCTTGCAGCGAGACGTATGAAAATCCCAAAGAGACTCCGCAATGTATCGGAGAAGGGAGGCCCCAGTGTACAGGGTGCCTCAAATGTTGGCCAATAAAGGCAACTTGACGGAACTTCCCTAGAAACTCGGTCAGAGGACTAGTACCTCAGCCTCCACAGGTGGCGCAAACCCACCCCGGGCACAGAGACCCTAAAGGCTAAAGCAGTTGTAGTGCACCTGCTAGACGACTGATGAAGGAAGCAGAGGCTTTTGCCCAGTCATTGAGCTACAAAAAATGCCAGAGACGCAGCCACTAACGGGCGCAACGCCAACCCCAGCCTGGCGAACACAGTCCAAGCCAGCGCTTCTGATCACCACTGAAAGCAGGTGGAAAGTGATACCCCTGAAACCAGGGATCCTTGTGACAATGCTCCATCCAGCAGCTACCCATTGATAGGTGCTGATTGTGCAAACACATAGTTTATACTATGTATTGCGTCAAACGCACAAATGGAGAGTGTGGGAGGAAACCCACCCAGCCACAAAGAGCATAATACCACCACATACGGCGTATGTAGTTTAGTATTTGTGGATAAACCTATTAAACGCGTATATAATGTGCCAGCGACGAAGGCGTGCACATCATCGGGGCCTGGACGTAAACCAGCCACACAGATTGCGTACACAACCGTGTAGGTATGTTAGCCTGCGAATAAACAAATTGCACATGTTTATACTGTGCATAGCGCTGAGAATGCGCACACCATTGGAACGCAGGGGAGAAACCTGAGCACCCGGATGAAACCCATGCAGACTGCATACGCATACCGTGTATGGTATTATAGTATGTGTGCTAAACATTTTGCACAAGCCCATGTGTGCATAGCACCGAAGGCGCGCACACTGTTGGCGCGTGGGAGGAACCGAAGTACCCCACGCATACTCAAAGAATGCAATACCTACAGCTACTGTAAATGTATTTAGTGTAGTGTATAGACAATGTGTATGTTTACACCGTGTATTGCACCAAAAGGCATGCATGTCATGTAGCATGGGCAGAAACCCACGCAGATTGCATACGCATACCGTGTAGGTATTATAGTGTGTGTGTGCTAAACCTTTTGCACAAGCTCATGTGTGCAAAGCACCAAAGGCGCGCACACCGTTGGCGCGTGTGAGGAACCGAAGTACCCCACGCATACTCAGAGAATGCAATACCTACAACTACTGTAAATGTATTTAGTGTAGTGTAGACATAATGTGTATGTTTACACCGTGTATTGCACCAAAGGCATGCATGTCATGTAGCATGGGCAGAAACCCACGCAGACTGCATACGCATACCGTATAGGTATTATAGTGTGTGTGCTAAACCTTTTGCACAAGCTCATGTGTGCATAGCACCGAAGGGGCGCACACCGTTGGCGCGTGGGAGGAACCGAAGTACCCCACGCATACTCAGAGAATGCAATACCTACAACTACTGTGAATGTATTTAGTGTAGTGTATAAACATAATGTGTATGTTTACATTGTGTATTGCACCAAAGGCATGCATGTCATGTAGCGTGGGCGGAAACCCACGCAGACTGCAAAGACATACCGGGTAGGTCCAATCGCACAAATTTAGACTGTGCATAGCGCCGAAGCGCCCACTCGGAAGAACTCCACGCAGACCGCACACAGATACCGTGTAGGAATGATAGCATGTGAATCAACATAATATTGCACATGTTTATGCTGTGCATTTCCATTGGAGCGTGGGGGGAAACCGGAGTACCCGGAGGAACCCCACGCAAACAGTATACCCATACTGTAAACATGTATAATATGTGCAATAAACATATTGAACATGTCTATACTGTGCAGAGAGCCGAAGCGCACATACCATGAGAGTGCAGAAGGACACCGGAGCCCCCGCCAGCCCAGAGAGTATGATACATACATATACGGTGAATGTATCTGGAATCGTGCATAAACATATTTTGTACGTTTATATCATGTATGGCACTGAAACACAGCATTGGAACGTGGGGACAGCCACGCAGACACAGAGACCAATAACACATACATACACTGTAAATGTATGCAGTGTAGAGGTATAGGATGAGTTTAAATTATGGCGCAGAGGCGCATAATCTTCTCTGTATCATTCCAACCTGCTTGACAGTGCTGTTGAAGCAGCATACAGGTAACAGTTAACCTCTGATCCTCAGACCGTGTGTCTGTCAGAGCTCAAATCATTCCCCAGGAAATGGCGGGAAATGTTACCTCAGGTATCACACACAAGGCTCACAGGGATTAGAGACATAAATGAATAAAGTCCTCCCTCATCCATGCTGCTCTTGAGGCAGCGTGTGAGGAAAACTGAGGAAACTGTGTAAAAGAAAAGCTTGTCACAGCAATTTCAGCCTGAGTGTGATTCTCACATCATCAATGAGATCACTTACAAGCGCCCTGTCATTCACTGACACAGAACTGGAGTCTTCCTCACAAGGGAATGTCTTGTTCATAAACATTAAATATTCAGAGGTAGGGTCCTGAGCCCAATAGCTAGGCCCATATCTGACTCAGAGCACTCCTTCACTAAAGATTTTTGTGGGGGGAGGGGGCTTATAGCTCCTTTTGCTCGCACACCGCTTCCATTCTGACAGGAATGATTCCAGGACTGCTGACAACTGGTCCATAAGGACCGCAGGTGCAGGAAACATATGAACATGTTTAACTGTGCAGCACTGCCAGTTGCCCCAGGCAATGTGGAGAGCAGGTGTATCAGACTCCATAACGCCACCCTCTGAGACCTTATACACTATACAGTGAATATACAGTCCACCCACTGGCTACGCTGAGGAGGGGATACCCGGGAGGACCCACCAACCCTTAAGGACTGCTCAGTCTGTGAGGAGATTGTGAGGGGATTCGCGCCGCCGCCACAAATAAATGCGCGGCGGCCACAAGAAAATGGGCGCTGGCCGCAGCTATAACTGCGCCACTGAACGCCAAGATGGCCGCCAAGCGCAAAATTCAAAGCTCTAATGCGCGCCAACGGCGCACGCAATAACCACCTCAAACAGCGCCAATGGCGCACACAATAATCACCTCACACACCAGAAAAAACTGCAGACATGAGCGCCCAGCCAGGCCAGAGTGACCCCCAAGCACCCCACAGCACAGCACCAGTACAGGGTGCAGAGAGCAGCATAACAGGGGGGAGACAGGGAGAAACCCCCACACACAGAAACACAGCCAGCATGTACTCACCTGCAGTAGGAGAGACTACTTACCCGTCCCTTTCAGGGACCCACTGGCTTGTTTCAGACAGACCTATCACAGAGTCGTACTGCGTAGCTGTCGGCCCGGTCCACCGCGAGAGATACAGTCAGTCAAGTACTGTTCATCTTGAGAGGACCGCGGGAGCATGAAAGCAACCCGGCCACCCCTGGAGTCATGGGGCATGTCGTGAACTGAGTCTCACGCATGCAAGGCGAGGATCAGCACGCTCGATGGTCGGACAGGGAAGACTACGAGGATACCAGTGTACCCAACCTGTTGCCCAGCCGACAGTTGATTGAAGGTCTCAAAAATAAAATAATAAAATTCCCAAAGGAATAAAAATCAAAAGTAAAATCTTCCAGGAGACTGGCTCCTGAGAGCCACGTCTTCTCCTTCTGCTAGGCAGAAAAAAACTGAGGCTGATTAGCTGCAGGTGGAAGGGTAATGTCCGGAGGGACCGCCCCCCTGGGCGGGGATGTTCAGCTCTGGCTTGTTCTAGAATGTTTTAACCTCTAACATTCTGCCTAGGTCTTCTCCTGCGAGCAGGGACATATACCCACATGTAATCAGTATGAGAGCTGCGTCGGTCCATGGACGATAAGAGAAATTAAAATTTTATATCTTTATGTTTGAAGCCTGAAATGTGGCAAAAGGATGAAAAGTTCAAGGGGGCCGAATACTTTCGCAAGGCACTGTGTGTATATATATATATATATATATATATATATATATATATATATATATATATATATTGTGAGGGGGTTAGCTCGGCAGCGGGTGTGTGTGACCCCCGGGATGGGCTCCCCAGACAAAAACAGGCCCAGCAAACGGAGGTTGTGGTTTTCAAAATCAAAAAGGTGCGGTTTATTTTCTATTTACAGTGACAAAACACAGCAAAGCAAAAGAAACATAAATAAAATAAATCCTGGTCAACTTGACCTCTGACTAAACATACAGGTTTCCTAACTAACAACTGGGATCAGCCTAGTGCTGTCCTAGTCCCTAAGTCCCTGGTTTTAAATGTCCAAGCAAATAGCCACACAGGTTTTGTCTAACCGCACAGGGGTTCACTCTCCCTAGACAGTCCACACAGGTCTGGTTCCAGGCATGAGCTAACATCTAATGAAGCTGGGAGTTCTTATAGAGGCCTAAATGAGCTGACAAGGTTCAGCTGGTCTCCTCATCTCTGTCTGCACGACGCCCCACACTCTCCCTAGAGGTATGAGTCATCCATGAGCCCACTAGCCTTATACAACTCTCCACCTAGTTGTATAAGTCGGCGTAAAGCCTGAATCTGGGCGAAATATATCTACCCCCCTGGATGCAACCAGGTGACTTTACCTTCCTGCTGTCACAATATATATAATATGTCTGACAAAGTGAAGCACGCCAACAGATCACAAAAAGCCACACATCATGCCACAATCTAAATAAATTCAGGAAGAGATTAGAAACAAAGTAATGTACATGTATCAGTCTAGGAAGGGTTTTAAAGCCATTTTCTAAGGCTTTGGAACTCCAGTGAACCATGGGGAGAGCCATTATCCACAAATGGAGATAACTTGGAACAGTGGTGAACCTTCCCAGGAGTGGCTGGCCTACAAAAATTATTCCAAGAGCATGACGACGACTCATCCAGGAGGTCATAAAAGAACTCGAAACAAAAGAACTGCAGGCCTCATTTGCCTCAGGTAAAATTAGTGTTCATAATTCAACAATAAAAAAAATACTGGGCAAAAATGGCATCCATGGGAGAATCCCAAGGCCAAAGCCACTGCTGACCAAAAAGAACACAAAGGCTCATCTCACATTTACCAAAAAACATCTTGATTATCCCCAAAACTTTTAGGCAAATATTCTGTGGACTGATGAGACAAAAATCTTATTTTGGAAGGTGTGCGTCCTGCAACATCTGGCATAAAACTAATACAGCATTTCATAACAAGAACATCATACCAAAAGTCAGACATGGTGGTGGTAGTGTGATGGTCTGGGGCTGCTTTGCAGCTTCAGGACCTGGACGATTTACCATGATTGATGGAATATCTGAGCTCTACCAGAAAATCCTAAAAGAGAATGTCCGGCCATCAGTGCGTGACCTCAAGCGCACTTGGGTTATGCAGCAGGACAATGATCTGAAACACAACAGCAAGTCCACCCCCAAATGGTTCAAACAAAGCAAAATGTAGGTTTTGGAGTGGCCTAGTCAAAGCCCAGACTTAAATCCAATTGAGATGCTGTATCGTGACCTTGCACACCGTTCATGCTGGAAAACCCTCCAATGTGGCTGAATTAAAACAGGTTTGGACAGCTTTTTTGCCTTAATAAATGAAACCATCATTTAAAAACCGCATTTTGTATTTACTCGGGTAATCTGTGTGTAATAAAATTTGTTTGATGATCTGAGTCATTTAAATGTGACAAATATGCAAGAAAATTAAAAATCAAAAAGGGGGCAAATACTTTCACACAACTGTATAGTTCAGTTTTGGAAATAGTAAACTTACCTGGCACATTCTCTTGCCACACTTCTCTCCAAAGGTTTGCATCATCTTTGTCTCCCTTTTCTTCATCGGACGCCTCATGCATAGCAAGAAATGCCAGTGGTAACACAAAACCTGAGTGGTTCTTCAGCACATCAGGACTGTAGCGACTGATAGCATGAATGGTTAAAGTGCATCCACTTCTGTATACTGGTTCTGTGGAAACAAAGCAGAAGAGAATGCAATAAGATGTGTGAATACTACAATGTCACTGGCAAGTGTTGAAGTTATCATCAGTAGTTTTATTTTTTTGCGCTCCTGGCTCCTCCTCTTCTTGAGTCCCCAGTCGGAAAAGCGCCCTCCCTCGGGGCACCCGTGTCCTGCTGCTGCGTCTATTGACACAGATGCGTCATTGGATTTAATTGACAGCAGTGGGAGCCAATGGCTGCGCTGCTATCAATCAGGACCCGAGACACCAGCTGGAGCGGGTGTGCTCGTCCCCGGCGCAGGAACGATCGGGCTCAGGTAAGTAAAAGGGGGGCTCTGGTGCACTACAAGAGGTTTTTCACCTCAATGCATAGAATGCATTGAGGTGAAAACCACAAGGGTTTACAACCCCTTTAACCACTTCCCCGCCCGGCCTATAGCAGAATGACGGCCGGGCGGTGGTTCAGTTATCCTTACTGGGCGGGCATATGACATCCAGCAGGATAACAGCCGCCGCGCACCCGTGCGGGCGTGCATCGCGACGATTGGTGGTGCGGCGTGTCAGTCTGACACACCGCTACACCGATCTCGGTAAAGAGCCTCTGACAGAGGCTCTTTACCACGTGATCAGCCGTGTCCAATCATGGCTGATCATAATGTAAACAGGAAGAGCCGTTGATCGGCTTTTCCTCACTCGCATCTGACAGACGCGAGTAGAGGAGAGCCGATCGGCTGCTCGCCTGACAGGGGGGTCTGTGCTGATTGATTATCGGATGCCCGTCCAGGACCACCAGGGATGGCCACCCACACTGGACCGCCAGGTATGCCACCCTAAACCACCAGGGATATGCCAATCAATGCTCAGGCAGCTACCAATCAATTCCCAGGCAGTTGCCAATCTGTGCCCATCCACAATGCCTGCCAGTACCACCAGGGATGCCCATCAGTGGCACGTATCAGTGCCCATCAGTGCTGCCTATCAAATCCACCCATAAGTACCCATCAGTGCAGCCTTTCGGTGCCCAGTGTCACCCATCAGTGCCCACCAGGGCCGCCTATCAATGCCCACCAGGGCCGCCCCACCAGTGCCGCCCCATCAGTGAAGGAGAAAACTTACTTATTTACAAAATTTTATAACAGAAACAAAAGAAACATTTTATTTGTTTAGCAAAAAATAAAAACCGCAGAGGTGATCAAATACTACCAAAAGAAAGCTCTATTTGTGGGAACAAAATTATAAAAATTCTGTTTGGGTACAGTGTAGCGTGACCGCGCAATTGTCATTTAAACAGCGACAGCGCTGAAAGCTGAAAATTGGCTTGGGCAGGAAGGGGGTGTAAGTGCCTGGTTTTGAAGTGGTTAAGAATAAAAGGGCAAAACATGTTTCATTTTACTTTTTTTTTTAACATTGCACTTTTCTTTTTAAACTGTATTTTCTTTCCGTGTGCCCAGCAAGTGCACACTATGAAAACTTGACAGCTAGAGCCAGAAGATGCTTGTTTACCATCAAATTTCTTTCTCGTACATCACGGGACACAGAGCGACATAGTCATTACTAATGGGTTATATAGATACCGTCAGGTGCTGGCACTGGCAACTTCCAAAACCGGAAGTACCCTCCCCTATATAAGCCCCTCCCATCCGGGAGCACCTCAGTTTTTTGCCAGTGTCTAAGGTGTTGGCCAAGAAGAAACATGTGTTTTTCACTGAGCTTGCGTACAGGTTCTTTTGGGCCTCAGTAAGCTATTCCGGATCCGACCAAAAAAGCTTCATAGCTAAACGGTCGGTACCCGGGCCTTGCAGAGAAGAGCAAGGTTTTGCCTGTAATGCTTCTCTTAGGAGAGCTGGACCCTGGGATCCAGAGCTCTGGTCATACCCACGACCAAGATGTTTTCTGTGCAGGGTGCTATACAGGTCCAGGGGAGTGGAATCCTTGGGAACCCGGTCCCTGAAGGTTTGATTACAATGCCTGCCGTGATAGGTGAAGTTTGGGCTTTTGTGGACCAAACAAAGTCCTGCGGCGGGGAACAGGTAAGTGGGGGCCCCCAGGAACTTGGTTCTATTGGGGGACCCCCAAGCCTAATTTGTCTTTCTGTCTGTTACCTAATGGTATTCCCGCAAAATTCTGTGCATGCCTGTAACTACTAAAAAAATGTAATAATTTTTAATGGTGGTCAAGAAAAAAAAAAACAAAAAATTTTTTTTTTTATATATATATTTAATATATTAGACTGCGGTACCTGTGTTTGTCCACTAGAGGCCACTGTGGAATGTTTTCTTGTCATGTGGACTAGCTTCTTCTCAGCAGAGCAAAGTCCAGGCAGATGGTGAGTTCTCTTATAGGAAACTGCTTCCTCTGCCATGTTGCAGTGCTCGTCCATCCCCCGGCCTGCGGCAAAGAGGGGCCCTGGCTCCTGTCCCTTGTTACCATATTTGAAATTAGCGCCGAAGGCGCACGTGCCCGCGCGCGTGCGCGCGCCTCTATATATAGAGGTGAGCCGGGAAAGGGGGCGGAGCCTGGGGGATGACGCTCTGTGCGCGCCGCAGCGCTTCTGCGCATGTGCGGGCGTCCCAGCAGTTTAAAAAAAACACAATATTGTAGTGAGCTGGCTATGAAGTACAGAGACAGAGCTGGCAACATTTAAAGGCATACAGCAAGCGGTTGATACAGGCATCCCCTAGAAAGGCACATTAGTAGACACCAACTGTGATATAGCAGCAATTGTGCTAGACTATTCTCAGTAAAAGTGGTGTATTACGGCTGGAATACCTCAGCTTTAGGCTTAGGAATATGCCGTCCAGAAGCTCCGGAACTGAATCTTCCAGGAAGCGAAGGGGGTCTCATCGGGCTCGGAGGATCTTGGGCATACTCCTGCTGCACCAGTCTACCCTGAAGTTCAGAGGTAAGTGACCGTAGAGACCCCGCAGGGGTACTTGGTACTGTGGCTGTCCTCAGTCACCTGCTCCTGTGTATGTAACAGAGGAGGTTTTTTCCTCAGCTCTGGGAGGATTAGAGAGAGATTGTCAACATTTATCGCTGCCTCCCTGTCAGGGAAAGCACGCCCGATCTCCGTCTCCTCCTTCAGAGTGCCTGTTAGCAGAGCAACAGTCCCATACAGGGATCGACCTGCCTGAAGGGGATCAGGATAAGGTTGATTCTGTTATAGAGGAATCAACAGTGGGGGAACCTTTTCTCAGCATCTCAAGCTGAAAGATTATGGGTTCAGTCTCTGACTAACATGGTCCGATCAGCATTTAAAAATGCACCTTGCGGAACCATCAACCACTACTGTATCCTCGTTGGGGTCGCTAGAAGCCCCCAGACTGTTTGTTCTTTTCCACTTCACCCTTTACTGAAAGGGCTCATTTACCAGGATTGGGAACGTCCTGAGAAAATATTTATTCCCCCAAGAGATTTCCGGTGGTCTATCCCATGGAGGATAAGTTCATCAAAAAAAAAAAAAAAATGGAAGGTCCCTACAATGGACGCAGCCATCTCTTGTATGTATAAATCACTGACATGTCCAGTAGATAATGTCCAAATGTTCAAGAACCCAATAGATAAAAGATTGGAGTCCTTATGAAAATCTGCTTGGTGATACAACCAGCAGTAGCAGCTATTGGGGTCTGCTAAGCAGTGAAGGATCAGTTGAAACAGGTCTTGAGGGACTTGACAGATCAGCAGGCTTTGCCCTAGCTGATCTACCTAGAGCCTTAGGCTTTGCAGTTGATGCCATAGAGGATTCAGTCCATCAGGCCTCCCGCCTTACGCTGTCTATAGTACATATGCGTAGGCTCCTATGGCTCAAAAACTGGTCTGCTGAAGCTCCCTGTAAAGAATGGCTGGTTAGCGTCCCATTTCATGGTGAACGCTTATTCAGGGAAAACCTGGACAAATATATCCAGAAAATTTCCAGCGGTAAAAATACGCTCTTGCCGGTTAAAAGCAGAGTTAGAGGTCCCTCTTTAAGAGGCCTGCTTCTCCAGTCCCTGGGGCATCGGCTGTGTAACAGTTCCGACGGCCTCCTCGGTCAAATCCCGGGGGTAAAAAACAGGGACAGTAGCAGGGTAATGAGAAACCCTGGGTCAGGGGAGGTACAAAACCTCCCCCAAAGTTAAATTCATGAAGCCCCCACTCAGTCGGGTGGGGGGAGGACTCCAGTTGTTCGCAAGAGACCTGGCGGGACACGATCAAGACAGATAGGTGCTCTCCGCAGTAGGTTTGGGATACAGTTTGGAGTTAAAAGACTCTCCTCCTTCCCATTTTTTGAGGTCAAACGTGCCAAGGGATCCCCGGAAGAGAGAGTCCCTCCTGTTGGCACTAGAACAACTATTGCTCCAAGGAGTAATTATGGAGGTTCCCCTGGAAGAATGAGGGTTCGGGTTTTACTCAAACCTCTTTACAGTCCCGAAGCAAATGCGGACGGGAGGCCCATATTAATTCTAAAAGGGCTATACAAATTCCTGTATATCAGGACTTTCCGATGGAGTCGATCCGATCGGTGGCCACTGCCCTACAAGGGGAGGATTGGTTAGCCACGATCGACATCAAAGATGCTTATTTGCACATTCCCATCTTTCCAGTCCACCAAAAATTTCTACGCTTTGCAGTAGAAGGGCGCCATTTTCAGTTCAGAGCCTTACCCTTCGGTTTGGCCACAGCACCACGAGTGTTTACAAAAATTCTGGCCCTTTATTGGCCAATCTAAGAACACAAGGTGTAATGATAATGGCATATCTGGATGACTTGTTGCTGATAGACCACTCAGTGAAAAAACTAGACGTGGTCGTTCACAAGACGATCAAGTATCTGGAATCTCACGGTTGGATTATCAACCGAGACAAGTCAGCCCTAAAAACCAGTCAAAAGTCTGGAATACTTGGGGCTAAGGTTGGATTCAGGCCAGAGAAAAATATTCTTGCCTCGAGGAAAGGTGTTGTCTTTGAAAGATTTGATCCACTTAGTGGGTACAAAAAAGACAGCCGTCCATACGCCTGTATATGAGGCTGCTGGGAAAAATGGTGGCATCATTCGAAGCAGTACCCTACGGTCAATTCCATTCAAGGAATTTGCAAGGGGCCATACTGTCAGCCTGGAACAAAAAAGTTCAGGCCCTAGACTTACAATGTCCTTGTCCCCTTCCGTTCGCAAGAGCCTCCGTTGGTGGTTGGTTCCCCAGAATCTGGAAAAAAGGAAATCCTTCAGTCCGATTTCTTGGAAGGTGGTCACTACAGATGCCAGCCTTATAGGCTGGGGAGCAGTACTGGAGCAATAGTCTCTCCAGGGCAGATGGTCGGATGCAGAAAAGGCCCTGCCCATCAATCTCTTAGAGATACGAGCAGCCCGGTATGCCCTAGTAGCATGGACATCCAAACTCCAAGGGTCCCCTGTCAGAATGCAATCAGACAATGCCACAGCAGTGGCATATATCAATCATCAGGGGGGCACCAGGAGTCGTGCAGCCCAGAGGGAAGTAAATTACATCCTGAAATGGGCAGAAAAATATGTCCCAGCCATATCTGCGGTATTCATTCCAGGAGTGGAGAATTGGAAGGCGGACTTTCTAAGTCGCCAGCAATTAGGCCCAGAGGAAGGGTCCCTTCACCCCGAGGTTTTCTGGACAATATGTCAGCGGTGGGGAACATCGGATGTAGATCTTCTAGCATCCAGATTCAACGCAAAGGGGGACAGGTTTGTCTCTCGGACAAGGGATCCCCTAGCTTGCGGCTCGGATGCCCTAGTGTTCCCTTGGGATCAGTTCAAGCTGATATATGCATTCACACCGCCGCAATGGTTACCTCGATTACTCCGCAGAATCAGGGTAGAAAAGAAACCAGTGATTCCGGTGGCTCCAGCGTGGCCCCGAAGAGCGTGGTACGCGGAGATTGTAAAATTTCAGTGGGGAGTCCTTGGACTCTCCCACGTCGTCCGGCTTTCGCAAGGACCGATATACCACCCTTCCTTACCAGCCCTAGGTTTGACGGCCTGGCTATTGAAGCCCACATTCTAAAAAAGAGAGGGCTCTCTAATGCTGTGGTATCTACCATGATCAATGCCAGGAAGCCGGTATCCAGGCAGATCTACTATAGAATCTGGAAGGCGTACATCGCCTGGTGTGAGGCCAAGAAATGGCATCCACATAAGTACGTAATAGGTAGGATTCTGGACTTCCTACAGTGGGCTGTAGATAGGAAGCTTGCCTTGAGTACTATCAAGGGTCAGATTTCGGCCTTGTCAATATTTTTTCAAAGGCCCTTGGCTTCGCATTCACTAGTCAAAGCCTTTATACAAGGAGTGATGCGTATTAGTCCTCCGGTTAATATTCCCATATGTCCATGGGATCTAAACTTGGTTCTGTCGGTTCTACAGAAACAACCATTTGAACCATTACAGCATATTTCCTTGGTGCTTCTCACCAGGAAATTGATTTTTCTAGTAGCCATTTGTTCGGCTAAAAGAGTATCGGAATTAGCAGCTATGTCCTGTAAGGAGCCATATCTGGTTATCCATAAGGACAGAGTAGTGTTACGTCCTCATCCAGCCTTTCTTCCTAAGGTGGTATCGAGGTTTCATTTGAACCAAGATGTGGTTCTTCCTTCTTTTTTCCCCAAACCTACTTCGGTAGAGGAAAAGTTATTGCATTCTTTGGATGTAGTAAGAGCAGTTAAAGCTTATCTAAAAGCCACTGCTCAGATTCGCAGAACGGATACTTTGTTTATTCTGCCGGAAGGCCCCAGAAAGGGTCAGGCAGCGTCAAAATCTACTTTAGCCAAGTGGATTCGACAGGTCATTATGCAAGCTTATGGCTTGAGAAGGAGACCGCCTCCATTCAAAGTTGGAGCGCACTCCACGAGAGCGGTTGGAACTTCGTGGGCGGTGCATCACCAGGCCTCCCTGGCTCAAATCTGTAGGGCCGCAACGTGGTCTTCGGTACACACGTTTACTGGGTCCTACCAGGTGGACGTTAGAAGTCAGGAGGATGTCGCCTTTGGGCGCAGTGTGTTGCAGGCCGCAAAAGATCCTCATGTCTGATAGCGCTCAGCTTATATATGGTGTATCCCCCCCCTCATTTGGCATTGCTTTAGGACATCCCATTAGTAATGACTATGTCGCTCTGTGTCCCGTGATGTACGAGAAAGAAAATAGGATTTTTATAACAGCTTACCTGTAAAATCCTTTTCTTGGAGTACATCACGGGACACAGAGCTCCCACCCCTCTTTAGGGACACTTATTGCTTTGCTACAAAACTGAGGTGCTCCCGGATGGGAGGGGCTTATATAGGGGAGGGTACTTCCGGTTTTGGAAGTTGCCAGTGCCAGCACCTGACGGTATCTATATAACCCATTAGTAATGACTATGTCGCTCTGTGTCCCGTGATGTACTCCAAGAAAAGGATTTTACAGGTAAGCTGTTATAAAAATCCTATTTTTATCTGACCAACATGTAACAGCTATCATGGTGATCACATGACCAGGTAACATGCTAAAGGTTCCCAGTGGGTAATGGGGAATAGAGTTGTCAGTGGCATCCTTGTCTGGAAGCTAACCGATAGCAGCTCTAATGTAGTCTTTAAACGTGAAACATCAATTACCCTTCCCTTACATGGGGAACCATGCCTGGGAACGTGAATCTACAGACTGTGGATGCTTAGCAGTTAAACATATAACAGTATATATCACATAGTGATTTACAATCTAATAAAGATACGGTAACAGCTGACAAACAACAAGGCATTCACTTCAAAAATACCTAAAAACCATGAAATGCAACTATACGATGTACTGTATTTACCTACAGAATTGCCTGCCTGTACAAGTTTCACCTACTTTTCTACACTCTTGCTCACCTTCTTTTTCCATGTACCAGGCACTTAACTTCTGGAGTAATTTTTCTGTGCTGGTATCCCGAGTAGTCTGTAAAAAGAGTTAAAATACAACATAAATTTAAACTGGCATGCTATATACAGTGAGTACGGAAAGTATTCAGATCCCCCTAAATTTATCACTCTTTGTTATATTGCAGCCATTTGCTAAAATCATTGAAGTTCATTATTGTCCTCATTAATGTACACACAGCACCCCATATTGACAGAAAAACACAGAATTGTTGACATTTTTGCAGATTTATTAAAAAAGAAAAACTGAAATATCACATGGTCCTAAGTATTCAGACCCTTTGCTCAGTATTTAGTAGAAGCACCCTTTTGATCTAATACAGCCATGAGTCTTTTTGGGAAAGATGCAACAAGTTTTTCACACCTGGATTTGGGGATCCTCTGCCATTCCTCCTCGCAGATCCTCTCCAGTTCTGTCAGGTTGGATGGTAAACGTTGGTGGACAGCCATTTTTAGGTCACTCCAGAGATGCTCAATTGGGTTTAAGTCAGGGCTCTGGCTGGGCCATTCAAGAACAGTCACGGAGTTGATGTGAAGCCACTCCCTTTGTTATTTTAGCTGTGTGCTTAGGGTCATTGTCTTGTTGGAAGGTAAACCTTCGGCCCAGTCTGAGGTCCTGAGCACTCCGGAGAAGGTTTTCATCCAGGATATTCCTGTACTTGGCCGCATTCATCTTTCCCTTGATTGCAACCAGTCGTCCTGTCCCTGCAGCTGAAAAAAAAAACACAGCATGATGCTGCCACCACCATGCTTCACTGTTGGGACTGTATTGGACAGGTGATGAGCAGTGCCTGGTTTTCTCCACACATACCACTTAGAATTAAGGCCAAAAAGTTCTATCTTGGTCTTATCAGACTAGAGAATCTTATTTCTCACCATCTTGGAGTCCTTCAGGTGTTTTTAGCAAACTCCATGCAGGCTTTCATGTGTCTTGCACTGAGGAGAGGCTTCCGTCGGGCAACTCTGCCATAAAGCCCCGACAGGTGGAGGGCTGCAGTGATGGCTGACTTTCTACAACTTTCTCCCATCTCCCGACTGCATCTCTGGAGCTCAGCCACAGTGATCTTTGGGTTCTTCTTTACCTCTCTCACCAAGGCTCTTCTCCCTCGATAGCTCAGTTTGGCCGGATGGCCAGCTCTAGGAAGGGTTCTGGTCATCCCAAACGTCTTCCATTTAAGGATTATGGAGGCCACTGTGCTCTTAGGAACTTTAAGTGCAGCAGAATTTTTTTGTAACCTTGGCCAGATCTGTGCCTTGCCACAATTCTGTCTGAGCTCTTCAGGCAGTTCCTTTGACCTCATGATTCTCATTTGCTCTGACATGCACTGTGAGCTGTAAGGTCTTTATATAGACAGGTGTGTGGCTTTCCTAATCATGTCCAATCAGTATAATCAAATACAGCTGGACTCAAATGAAGGTGTAGAACCATCTCAAGGATGATCAGAAGAAATGGACAGCACCTGAGTTAAATATATGAGTGTCGCAGCAAATGGTCTGAATACTTAGGAGCATGTGATATTTCAGTTTTTCTTTTTTAATAAATCTGCAAAAATGACAACAATTCTGTGTTTTTCTGTCAATATGGGGTGCTGTGTGTACATTAATGAGGAAAAAAAATGAACTTAAATGATTTTAGCAAATGGCTGCAATATAACAGAGTGAAAAATTCAAGGGGGTCTGAATACTTTCCGTACCCACTGTATGTTTGCAGGGAAGAAACTGTTGGGTTTCTTCCCTTAGGTCTCTGTTATAACTGTCAGCAGAAATTGAATTGAGAGGAAATCCTATCAATTTGGATACGCAGCAAACATTTATGACAGAGGCCCCAACACATGTATCAAGAACTAAACTTTAAGTAGAAATAATTCAAATATAAAAATAAAAAAAACTTACCCGAACTAAATGCCCCAGGGCAAATGCATAAGATTTCTGTACTACGCTGTTTCGATCACTTAGTCCACTTAATAAAGCACTCATAAGTTTGCCTGGTAAAAATATAGTTTTAGTAAGCACCAGAATAGCTGGAGAATTACCAAACAGATAAGCTAGCAAGTAGTACTCTGAAGTTACTGTGAAATATCAGCTTACCAGAATAAGGCATTAAGTCCTGGGGACATTGAGTTGTTAAAGAAACAACAACACTGGCACATCCACCCTTTAGCAAAAAGAAAAAAAAACAGGTTACACACTGGTGATTAAAGTTTTTAATAATGAATCCCTAAAGCTTGAAAACAAAATTATTCCTAGAAAGCCACTGTAAAAGGTAACTATGCTCTTTCACCCATGCCAGTTTATCTATTCGGCCATATTTTTTTCTCTAGGGGCACAAATCCTGACTGGTTGCTTGTTTATTATATGACTGATAGGTTACATTTGTTCAATAGCAAGGTTAGGAGAAGACTGGCAGAAATTTTACAGCATGCTAACAGACACTTCAGTTTGATGGCAAACTATAAAAGTTTTTGTTGGTCTAACAGAGTTGGCTTTTTCACTTGCCCCCACATAGTAAATAACCTTCAGATTACAAGGTTTGAATCTTTGTTGGCTATAACTTTGTTACAGCTATAGCCAGCGCAAATCTGCATGTTTTAATAGTTGGTTACAAATTATTTGTCAATACTTTAATATTCACATTTTAATTAATTGAAATTAATAGAAAAACAGAACACGTTCCTGTAGCTTACCTTTGTACCTAGACCAAGTCCACTTTTAATCAAATCGCACAGCCTCGGGACAAGTTCGGCCAGGACAGGAACATCCAGGTGCTGAATACACTACAGAAACAAACAACTCTTGAGATAGTAGCTTTTACTTCTTCACAATTGTAACATCATTGCATGTGCTTTGGTGGCAGTAGTTTGCTACTACAATGGAAAACTGGGTAAAAATAGACACCAGTATCAAAAATTCTTAATGAAAGCTAGGCAAATTAAATGACTGCCAATGAAAATTTTACTGTAAAACAACCAGATTCTAAAAATGTATAACCTATTAAAGTCACAAAAAGACAATGTACTTATAAGGGGTGCCAATAAAGAGCATTATAATTATGGCAACCTAGCAAACCAGTAGTTCTAATCTGATTAGTGCAGTAAAGCAGACCATTCTTCCATTGTATATTTATGCCACTATAATCGAAAAGCAGGCATAACAACCCCCTCCATAAAATCTCTACCACCTACATACACACAATATTTAGTAGTAATATGAAAAAAGAGTCTTCACCAAGTACCACAGTCACCTAAAATCTAACAGAATTTTTTTTATCTTACCATATTTATAGTTTCCATCATTGGGGAAGATTTGGCAGCATTCAGTCTTGCACTGTCCATAGCAGTCTGAAGAAAAAGTATGCAACATGTCACTATTGAGAGTTTTAGCTGTCTGTTATTTTGATTATTCAGTGGAAGGCTAAAGTGGAATGTTGGAGCAAAGTTCAGCTGGTAAATAGGATTTACATCCAATTAAAAGCCGGTGGCAGAAATGCATCTTTAAGTATACAAGTTTATGGGAAAGCAAAAGCAACTTGAAGCAGGTCAAATGCACCTGTCAATTAATTCTAAATCAACATAAGGAGGCTTGAACTGATGTCAAAAGCACACTGCATTTGCAGCCCAAAGCAACCACATCACTTCACCAACTATCTAGCAACCTAATGCCCTACTGTGTCTGTCTGGTATACATCTTTTTCCTGGTGCACACACGCAGACAGCAGGTGCAATTGATGGTCAAGAAGAAAGTGTTCACCAAGCCAGATAACTGTACTTGAAGCAAAGAGGAAAATCCCACATAATTTTTTCTACAATGTGTAAGGTCAGCAGTACAAAGCAACAGAGAGCCGGAAAGTTGCCTATTAAAAGGCCACAAATCAGTTCTGTACCAAATTTTACATTTTGTATAATTAGGATTTTTAATCTGATCTGCGTATCCATCTACACAAAATAGCATCTTTGGCTTTAGTGACAGTTTTGTTGCTTCGGTGCATCTGCAAAATAGAAGGTATAAAAGCAATGCATACGATCAAGCAAAACCATCAGATACATTCAGTAAAGCAGTGCAAATAGGAGATATGGGATATAATGTAAAATAGGTTATAGCAGCCAAGCAGATTTCCTAGAGGATATGCTCACCTTTTTAGACAAAAACAGGATTTTTGACTGAAGCCCCGTACACACGATCGGTTTAACTGATGAAAACCGTCCGATGGATGGTTTTCATCAGACAAACCGATTGTGTATGGTACCCATCGGTCTTTTTTCCATCGGATGGAAAAAATAGAACTCGTTTTAAAATTTTTCCGATGGATAAAAAACGATGGGAATTTCCGATTGTCTATGGGCAAGTCCATCGGTTAAAAAACCCACGCATGCTCAGAATCAAGTCGACGCATGCTCAGAAGCATTAAACTTCATTTTTCTCGGCTCATCGGAGTGTTTTACGTCACCGCGTTTGGAACGGTCGGTTTTTTGACTGATGGTGTGTGGCCAAGACTGATGAAAAACAGTTTCATCGGATTTCCGATGGTCAAATCCATCGGACGAAAATCCATAGGTTATCCGATCGTGTGTACAGGGCTTTACCGTAAAATCAGTTTCTCTGAGTTCATTGACAAACACAGCCTTCTTTATTCGGAAACGATAGGGTTAATATCGCCTCCGCAGGAGTAGGACTAGGCAGAACAAAAAACACCACCTGGCTACGCCCATGGGCTGTCCCAAGTCAGCATATAACCCCATCCCTGCACTAGGTATTCAGTTTATTAGCAAGCAGTAATAGGACATATTAAAAAAACTCCATAGAGGTGTGGGTGCTGTGTCTGTCAATGAACTCAGAGAAATGGATTTTACGGTAAGTCAAAAATCCTGTTTTCTCATTCGTTCATTGACAGACACAGCCTTCTTTATTCAGAAACTATAGGGACGTCCCAAGCAGTGCAGAACATGAGGGGTGGGACAATGAAAAATTCCAAGGCTAACACAAGAGCCAACCAGGTAACAGAAGCTTCACACAGGAAAACTGGAACCCAACCTGAATGATACCCCTTCAAGGAGGGAATAGACCCTCTAAACAGCAGGCTGCAAAAACTTGCGGCCAAAAGAGGCATCCGCAGATGCCAACCCATCCACTTCGTAGAACTTGTGAAAAAGCGCAACAGACGCCTGATGACAGAAGGCCCAAGAAGCACTAAGCGCCCGAGAAGAATGTGCCGTAACAGGGAAAGGAGGAAACCGATCACCGACAGAATAGCCCAGATTCATCATCTATCCGATCCATCCAGAAAAAGGTCACAGAAGAAGCCCGACATCCCCTTTCTTGGCCTGTCCGCGAGTACAGAGAGCCTGACCTCCAAAAGACTCAGTGGCCGGCAAATACACCCGAATCCCCCAAACCACATCCCGGGCAGATACGGCAAATTCCTTGGGATGTGTTGACCAGGGACACAAGAAAGGAAAACACAATGTCCTTGTTCAATGGAAATCCAAGGACGGGACTACAGAAAAGGGCGAGGCACCACCTTAACCTGGGTAAGGTGAACGACAAGATAACGCCACCATTTCCGACACCCTGCGAGCAGAGGTGAAGCCACCAGAGACCAGAGACCACCATCTGAGACAGATTAAGCAGTGGAATCTCCCGATATTTTGAGAGAGAGCGAGATAGAGGCTTCTGGAGAATCGAAAACACCAAGTTCAGATCCCACGGCGGTAGAAGAAAACCACACCGGTGGAAACAGACGTCTAACCCCTTGAATAAAAAGGCACGCACCAGGGAGTGCGAGACCAGGGGATGCTGAATAAGACCACCCAGGCTGACACCTGGCCCTCGATGGTACTCATGGCCCATTCCTGCTCACCCCCCGAAAATGGAGGTCGGAATCGGAGCCACCTAAAACTAACGAGGGTGAATGCCCGGTGACTCACACCAGGATATATGCGCTCTTCACATCCGGAGGTAAAACCTCCTAGAAGGTAGACTCCCTAGCCATCAACAGTGTCGGAACTACTGCGCCTGGCTCATCACAGCCAGGCCGTTAAAAACAGACTCTAAAGCAGGATGGGCGAACGGCCCTGGGACAATAGATCGTTCCTGAGAGACAGTCGCCAAGGAACGCCGGCGACCAGGCGCACCCAGTCGGCGAACCCAGACCAACTGGACCCATCCGGAGCTAATAGAATGACCGGAACCCCCGCAGCCGTTATCCTGCGTAAAAGTCACAACCGAAGCTGGAGAGGAGGCAAGGCGTAGAGAGCAAAGGTCACCGGCCCCATGGGCCACCAGAGCATCCCGTGACCTACCAGAATCTTGGTACCGTCCTATTGAGTCAGGATGCAAACAGAGCTACCTTAGGAGTGCCTCAGCAGAAACAAATCCGATGAAACACGGCCCGGTGAAGGGCCCATCCAACTGAGGTATCCGCCTGTCAGTATTCCACTCCTGGAATGCGTACGTCGAAAAGGGCCGTAACGAAACGTTCTGCCCACCGGGGGGATACTGGCAACAGCCAGGGCCGCTAACAGCCTATTTGACCCGCCCTGGTGAAGGACATAAGCCACTGTGGTTGCCTTGTCCGACTGGAACCCTCGAAGTCGAACTGTCCATGATCCAGACCTAGTCTGGTCGCTCAAAGTTCCTGGCTATTACCCGGCAATCCAGATTCCCACCCGGACCGACTGGCATTGGTGGTCACCCTGTTCAATACAAGGGGAGAAAGGAATTACCCCACCGAAGAACTGGAGAGCAAAGCCACCAGACCAGGGAAGCTCTGGTTTCCTGACTCAGCCGAATCCGATTGTCCAGAGACTTTGGGTATTTGTCCCATTATGCCAGGATCTCCCCGAAGGGAGCCTGTATGGAACCGTGCAAATGGAAATCGCCTCAAAAAAGGTAGATACCAATCGGACCAAACACCCACAAGCAGACCCGCAGAGGAGCCCACCTGCTGGACAGTAAATGAAAAACGCAGCATGCAACTTCTGGAGTTCTGTCCAGGAGAAGCAACACGCTGACCAGAACTGAAGCCCGGGTCAGGCTCAGATAATCCAACGGGATTTGGCAGGGCCAAAGCAGACCTTCGATGGTATAGACACCAACTGAAATCAGTCAAGGTCTGTATAGGAACTACATTGCTCCTCGGGGTAGTTGAGGAGAGAGAAGAAGATCGTCCAGGCAGCCCAGGACCGCAAACCCCCACTGACGTAACCACGCCAGATCCGGAGCCAACACCTCGTGAACACCCGAGGAGTGGTGACCAGACCCAAAGGGGCAACACCACACGCTCATAATGCTCCGCACCCACAGCAAAACAGAGAAAGTGCTGGAGTCGGGCACATAACAGAATGTGTAAGTAAGCATTCGTGATGTCGATAGAAGTCAGAAAGTCCCCATGATGGAGTGCCACCTCCGTGCGGACAGACTCCATCCTGAACTTCTGTACCCACACAAGGCAGGTCAGAACCTTGAGGTCCAGACTTGCATGTACCATGCCCTCCATCCTTTGGACTGTGAACAGGTTTGAATAAAACCCCTGAAACTGTTCTCAGCACGGGAATCGGGACAATCGCACTCTGCAGCAACGGGGCTTGTACAGCCCCCCACGGAGAACAGCCAGCTGTCTGGCGACAAACGCCCATTGGAAGCAAAACAACTCTTTGGAGAAACACAACCGGAAACGATCTTGTAACCGGACAAAATCAAGACGCGACATGATGTCATTCAGGGTAGCCCCCCAAAACACGTTTAAGCACCACTGAGGAAACAGAGCTCAGCAACCAGGGGAACTGCAGCCAAGCGGCATAGCGGACAACTTCAGCGCCTAGACCAACCGGTTCGGCAATGCAGCAAAGGCAGGGGGATACTGCTCCCCCTCCAGCTATGTCAGCTGGACCTAGAAGCCAGAGACAAATTTGTCAAAATAATAGGATTTTTATAACAGCTTACCTGTAAAATCCTTTTCTTGGAGTACATCACGGGACACAGAGCGACATAGTCATTACTATGTGGGTTATATAGATACCTTCAGGTGCTGGCACTGGCAACTTCCAAAACCGGAAGTACCCTCCCCTATATAAGCCCCTCCCATCCGGGAGTACCTCAGTTTTGTAGCAAAGCAATAAGTGTCCCCAAAAGAGGGGTGGGAGCTCTGTGTCCCGTGATGTACTCCAAGAAAAGGATTTTACAGGTAAGCTGTTATAAAATTCCTATTTTCTTTCTCGTACATCACGGGACACAGAGCGACATAGTCATTACTATGTGGGATGTCCTAAAGCAATGCCCAATGAGGGGGGGGGATACACCATACATAAGCTGAGCGCTATCAGACATGAGGATCTTTTGCGGCCTGCAACACACTGCGCCCAAAGGCGACATCCTCCTGACTTCTAACGTCCACCTGGTAGAACCTAGTAAACGTGTGTACTGAAGACCATGTTGCGGCCTTACAGATTTGAGCCAGGGAGGCCTGGTGATGCACTGCCCATGAAGTTCCAACTGCTCTCGTGGAGTGCGCTCTAACTTTGAACGGAGGCGGTCTCCTTCTCAAGCCATAGGCTTGCATTATGACCTGTCGAATCCACTTGGCTAAAGTAGATTTTGACGCTGCCTGACCCTTTCTGGGGCCTTCCGGCAGAATAAACAAAGTATCCGTTCTGCGAATCTGAGCAGTGGCTTTTAGATAAGCTTTAACTGCTCTTACTACATCCAAAGAATGTAATAACTTTTCCTCTACCGAACTAGGTTTGGGAAAAAACGAAGGAAGAACCACATCTTGGTTCAAATGAAACCTCGATACCACCTTAGGAAGAAAGGCTGGATGAGGACGTAACACTACTCTGTCCTTATGGATAACCAGATATGGCTCCTTACAGGACATAGCTGCTAATTCCGACACTCTTTTAGCCGAACAAATGGCTACTAGAAAAATCAATTTCCTGGTGAGAAGAACCAGGGAAATATGCTGTAATGGTTCAAATGGTTGTTTCTGTAGAACCGACAGAACCAGGTTTAAGTCCCATGGACATATGGGAATATTAACCGGAGGGCTAATACGCATCACTCCTTGTATAAAGGCTTTGACTAGTGAATGCGAAGCCAAGGGCCTCTGAAAAAATATTGACAAGGCCGAAATCTGACCCTTGATAGTACTCAAGGCAAGCTTCCTATCTACAGCCCACTGTAGGAAGTCCAGAATCCTACCTATTACGTACTTACGTGGATGCCATTTCTTGGCCTCACACCAGGCGATGTACGCCTTCCAGATTCTATAGTAGATCTGCCTGGATACCGGCTTCCTGGCATTGATCATGGTAGATACCACAGGATTAGAGAGCCCTCTCTTTTTTAGAATGTGGGCTTCAATAGCCAGGCCGTCAAACCTAGGGCTGGTAAGGAAGGGTGGTATATCGGTCCTTGCGAAAGCAGGTCCGGACGATGTGGGAGAGTCCAAGGACTCCCCACTGACATTTTTACAATCTCCGCGTACCATGCTCTTCGGGGCCACGCTGGAGCCACCAGAATCACTGGTTTCTTTTCTACCCTGATTCTGCGGAGTAATCGAGGTAACAATTGTGGCGGTGGGAATGCATATATCAGCTTGAACTGATCCCAAGGGAACACTAGGGCATCCGAGCCGCAAGCTAGGGGATCCCTTGTCCAAGAGACAAACCTGTCCACCTTTGCGTTGAATCTGGATGCTAGCAGATCTACATCCGGTGTTCCCCACCGCTGACATATTGTCCGAAAAACCTCGGGGTGAAGGGACCATTCCCCTGGGCATAATTGTTGGCGACTTAGAAAGTCCGCCTTCCAATTCTCCACTCCTGGAATGAATACCGCGGATATGGCTGGGACATATCTTTCTGCCCATTTCAGGATGCAATTTACTTCCCTCTGGGCTGCACGACTCCTGGTGCCACCCTGATGATTGATATATGCCACTGCCGTGGCATTGTCTGATTGAATTCTGACAGGGGACCCTTGGAGTTTGGATGTCCATGCTACTAGGGCATACCGGGCTGCTCGTATCTCTAAGAGATTGATGGGCAGGGCCTTTTCCGCATCCGACCATCTGCCCTGGAGAGACCATTGCTCCAGTACTGCTCCCCAGCCTATAAGGCTGGCATCTGTAGTGACCACCTTCTAAGAAATCAGACTGAAGGATTTCCCTTTTTCCAGATTCTGGGGAACCAACCACCAACGGAGGCTCTTGCGAACGGAAGGGGACAAGGAGGACATTGGTAAGTCTAGGGCCTGAACTTTCTTGTTCCAGGCTGACAGTATGGCCCTTTTTAAATTCCTTGAATGGAATTGACCGTAGGGTACTGCTTCGAATGATGCCACCATTTTTCCCAGCAGCCTCATGCACAGGCGTATGGACGGCTGTCTTTTTGTACCCACTAAGTGGATCAAATCTCTCAAAGACAACACCTTTTTTCGAGGCAAGAATATTTTCTTCTGGCCTGAATCTAGCGTTAGCCCCAAGTATTCCAGACTTTTGACTGGTTTTACGGCCGACTTGTCTCGGTTGATAATCCAACCGTGAGATTCCAGATACTTGATTGTCTTGTGAACGACCACTTCTAGTTTTTTCACTGAGTGGTCTATCAGCAACAAGTCGTCTAGATATGCCATTATCGTTACACCTTGCGTTCTTAGATTGGCCAATAATGGGGCCAGAATTTTTGTGAACACTCGTGGTGCTGTGGCCAGACCGAAGGGTAAGGCTCTGAACTGAAAATGGCGCCCTTCTACTGCAAAGCGTAGAAATTTTTGGTGGACTGGAAAGATGGGAATGTGCAAATAAGCATCTTTGATGTCGATCGAGGCTAACCATTCCTCCCCTTGTAGGGCAGTGGCCACCGATCGGATCGACTCCATCCGGAAAGTCCTGATATGCATGAATTTGTTTAGCCCTTTTAGATTTAATATGGGCCTCACGTCCCGGTTTGGCTTCGGGACTGTAAAGAGGTTTGAGTAAAACCCGAACCCCCATTCTTCCAGGGGAACCTCCATAATTACTCCTTGGAGCAATAGTTGTTCTAGTGCCAACAGGAGGGACTCTCTCTTCCGGGGCTCCCTTGGCACGTTTGACCTTATAAAATGGGAAGGAGGAGAGTCTTTTAACTTCAATCTGTATCCCAGACTTACTGCGGAGAGCACCCATCTGTCTCTGATCGTGTCCCGCCAGGTCTCTGCGAACAACTGGAGTCTTCCCCCCACCCGATTGAGTGGGGGCAACCCTTCATGCATTTGACTTTGGGGGAGGTTTTGTACCTCTCCTGACCCAGGGTTTTTTATTACCCTGCGATTGTCCCTGATTTTTACCCCCGGGATTTGACCGAGGAGGCCGTCGGAACTGTTTCACAGCCGATGCCCCAGGGACTGGAGAAGCAGGCCTCTTAAAAGAGGGACCTCTAACTCTGTTTTTAACCGGCAAGAGTGTACTTTTACCGTTGGAAATTTTCTGGATATATTTGTCCAGGTCTTCCCCAAATAAGCGTTCACCATGAAATGGGAAGCTAACCAGCAATTTTTTACAGGGAGCTTCAGCAGACCAGTTTTTGAGCCATAGAAGCCTGCGCATATGTACTACAGACAGCGTAAGGCGGGAGGCCTGATGGATTGAATCCTTTATGGCGTCAACCGCAAAGCATAAGGCTCTAGGTAGATCAGCTAGGGCAAGGGCCTGATCTGGCAAGTCCCTTAAGACTTGTTTCAACTGATCCTTCACTGCTTGGCAGACCCCAATAGCTGCCACTGCTGGTTGTGTCACCAAGCCTGCTGTAGAAAAAGCAGATTTTAATAAGGACTCCAATTTTTTATCTACTGGGTCCTTGAACATTTGGACATTATCCACTGGACATGTCAGTGATTTATTCACACAAGAGATGGCTGCGTCCACTGTAGGGACCCTCCATTTTTTGATGAACTTATCCTCCATGGGATAGACCACCGGAAATCTCTTGGGGGGAGTAAATATTTTATCAGGATGTTCCCAATCCTGGTACATGAGCCCTTCCAATAAAGGGTGAAGTGGAAAAGAACAGACAGTCTGGGGAGCTTTTAGCGACCCCAGCGAGGAGACAGTAGTGGTTGATGGTTCCGCAAGGTGCATTTTAAATGCTGATCGGACCATGTTAGTCAAAGACTGAACCCATAATCTTTCAGCTTGAGATGCTGAGAAAGGTTCCTCCACAGTTGATTCCTCTATAACAGAATCAACCTCATCCTGATCCCCTTCAGGCAGGTCGATCCCTGTATGGGACTGTTGCTCCGCTAACAGGTACTCTGAAGGAGGAGACGGAGATCGGGCGTGCTTTCCCTGTGACAGGGAGGCAGCGATTAATGTTGACAATCTCTCTTCTAATCCTCCCAGAGCTGAGGAAAAAACCTCCTCTGTTACATACACAGGAGCAGGTGAACTGAGGACAGCCACAGTACCAGGTACTCCTGCAGGGTCTCTATGGTCACTAACCTCTGAATTTTCAGGGGAGACTGGTGCAGCAGAAGCATGCCCAAGATCCTCAGAGCCCGATGGAGACCCCTTTCGCTTCCTGGAAGATTTAGTCCCGGAGCTTCTGGACGGCATATTCCTAAGCCCAAAGCTGAGGTATTCCAGCCGTAATACACCCCTTTTACTGAGAATAGTCTAGCACAATTGCTGCTATATATCAGTTGGTGTCTACTAAAGTGCCTTTCTAGGGGATGCCTGCATCAACCGCCTCTGTGTGCCTTTTTACTGTTGCTAGCTCTGTTTGTGCACTTCAATAGCCAGCTTGATTGCCTTTAAACATGCTGGACGCCCGCACATGCGCAGTAGCGCCGCGGCGCACACCGAGCGTCATCCACCCGCTCCGCCCCTTTTTCCAGATCGCCTCTATATAGAGAGGCGCGTGCACGCGCGCGGGCACGTGCGCCTTCGGCGCCTTTTTTGAAAAAACAAGGAGCTAGATGGGAGCCAGGGTCCCTGCCGCAGGGCCCGGGGATGGATGAGCGCAGCAACAGGGCAGAGGAGACAGCTTCCCAGCAGAGAACTTACCAACTGCCTGGATTTGACTTCGGAAGAAAAAATCCACATTACAAGAAAAAAGAACCATAGCGGCCTCTTGTGTTTAACACAGGTACCGCGGTCTTACATTTTTTTTATTTATTTTTTCTTGCCTACTATAAAATTTTTTACATTTTCTCAGTAGTAACAGGCATGCACAGAATATTTAGCGGGAATACCTTAGGTAACAGGCAGAAAGACAAAATAGGCTTGGGGGTCCCCCAATAGAACCAAGTTCCTGAGGGCCCCCACTTACCTTTTCCTCGCCGCAGGACTCTGTTTGGTCCACAGAAGCCCAAACTTCACGTATCACGGCAGGCATTGTAATCAAACCTTCAGGGACCGGGTTCCCAAGGATTCCACTCCCCTGGACCTGTATAGCACCCTGCACAGAAAACATCTTGGTCGTGGGTATGACCAGAGCTCTGGATCCCAGGGTCCAGCCCTCCTAAGAGAGGCATTACAGGCAAAACCTTGCTCTTCTCTTGCAAGGCCCGGGTACCGACCGTTTAGCTATGAAGCTTTTTTGGTCGGATCCGGAATAGCTTACTGAGGCCCAAAAGAACCTGTACGCAAGCTCAGTGAAAAACACATGTTACTTCTTGGCCAACACCTTAGACACTGGCAAAAAACTGAGGTACTCCCGGATGGGAGGGTACTTCCGGTTTTGGAAGTTGCCAGTGCCAGCACCTGAAGGTATCTATATAACCCACATAGTAATGACTATGTTGCTCTGTGTCCCGTGATGTACGAGAAAGAAAAGAGGGAGAAGGGAACGCTTTCGCCGCGCAACAAGGCTATGGGGTACCGGCTCTCTGCCGCAGCCACCGCTGCATCCCCCATCCTGAACTGTTCCTGCCCAGATGTAATAAGAGCGACAACCCGCCTCTTCGCATCCTACTGCAGTCATCCTCACTTCCTGACAAGATAGGGAGCGTGGCCACCACCCTGCAAGGTGGGCCACGTCCGTGGCGGCAGAGCCAGATAGGATTGTTCGAGACAGAGAATGTAGGGTAGGGGAGGGCAGGGGTGCTATACTAGGCTATATGCCTAAGCGCCATCCCAAAAAACCCAAGGTGGGGCCCCAACCAGGGGATGTCGACCAAGGTCCCGCACAGGGGGCACCACCGAGGCCCCTCACAGGGGGCACCACCGAGGCCCCTCACAGGGGGCACCGCCGAGGCCCCTCACAGGGGGGCACAGACCAAGGCCCCTTCCCAGAGGGCACAAAACATAGCCCCTTCACAGGAGGTGCAGGCCGGGGGCCCCCCACGGGGTGCGCAGGCCGGGGGCAACACCGAAAAGCACGGGTAACACTCCCAGACAGATCCTCCTCGCCACCGAAGTGGGGGGGGGCTGTCGGCCATGAAGAACGCTGCAACACAGGCAAAGACCCGGTCGTATGCGACCTTGCGAGACGTTCAACTCGCAGGGCCAGCCCCTGTCCAGTGGGGCTATGTCGCGGCCGACCTAGCGAATAGCTGGGGATCTTCGCGCGCTCGCTGGCCAGACTGGGGTGACCACTGGATCAAGTGTCCAGCCCGGCAGTTGATTGTAGATCTCACCGGAAAAAATCCAGGAAAAGAGAAAATAACAAACAAAAAAATTCCCAGGACTAGAGATCCCAGCAGGGAACTAGGTCCTGACTAGGTAGAAAAAAACTGAATACCTAGTGCAAGGAGGGGGTTATATGCTGACTAAGGACAGCCCATGGGCGTAGCCAGGTGTTTTTTGTTCTGCCTAGTCCTACTCCTGTGGAGACGATATTAACCCTATAGTTTCTGAATAAAGAAGGCTGTGTATCAATGAACGAATGAGAAATAATAAATGCACATATTTTTGCAGAAAAAAGGTGCATTTATTATTTTTTCCTGCAGGGGGGGATCAGGGGTGCAATGTCAGGCTTCGGCAGATAAGCAGAACTAGTGAATGAACTACAAAGGCTCATCAGCGCCCTCGCAGTTAGTTTGGAAGTGCAAGCCGCTTGCCACTGCATAACCAAGATTTTTTTTTTTTATTGTGACAGTGGGTGCAGGGAGAAGAACCCCCCTCCTGTCCCTCCGCTGGGGGGTGAGGGGCAGTGTGAGATCAGGGGAAGAGGTAGCATAAGCTGGAACATGTTACATGTTCCACCCTAAAATGTTCCAAAAGGTGAACTTATCCTCTAATGACAGATTCATTCGTTTGATTTTTTTGAACTGCCTTACTAATAAAAACCTGAAAACATTTTTATCTTACTTACCTTCTCCTGATCTGTAGCTCTGAGACTCAAATAATTCAGCACTTGAGGTTCCAAAACACTTAGGGATTCTAACAAAGCAGGGATTAGCTTTGGGGTATGGGGCTTCAGCAATTCACCTGCACTTTTACTTATTTTCACAAGTGTGTTAATGCTACAGAGAAAGGAAAAACATAGAATAATAAGGTGAAATATGTGGCTTGATTATCACTTTATCCTAGACCCCTCTTTGCCTATAATCCCTGGAATTCTAGATCCTTTTCCTCACAACATCCCACTTGATTCACACAACCTTTTTCTCCCTATACCCCACATTTGCCTTTTCCTACATATAGCCTCCTTGAGCCCTAAAGTGTTCTTTATTCTGGAGACGCTCCCATTCTGCATACCTTGAAGTTTTTGCACGTTACCCCAACAAGTCAAGAAAATTGTTTTGGGACAGGCTTTAACTCGGAAGCATATATGGATCCATATTTTAATTTTTTTTTAACTTTAAACCTGGAAGAGATTGTACTTTTTTTTAAATGCATTTTCCTGCGATTTTTTCCCGACGTAACTCTTAGTGTAATTCATGCATCCCCCATTTAGTGTAAAATATGTTTCAAATAATTTTATTGAGGTTAAGGAAAACACACACAAAGGTTAGACATTGAGATAATGAAAATCACATCAGCAGATACCAGGGATACGAAGATTGTTTTGGCCATCACAGATAAAGCAAGAGTATAGGACAAATTAAGTAACTAAGACAAATAAGAACTCATCAGTGGGTGTGTCTACGAGCCAATAAAATGTTGCACCATAACCCGACTTGAGTAAGGAGCCAACAAAAAAATGCAGCGACATATGACGTCATGGGTTTGCCGTATCCAATTATATAATACCTTTGTGAAAGAGGGGGGGAGGTGTAGGGGGAATCTCATGTGGGGAGGGGGGGTTGAAAGGGCCTGGCGAGTGGTGTTCAGATCCCCTTAAGTTAAGGGGTAGTGAGTAATGTGTGGTTTTTACAAGGGTGCAGTGACTTTGGGTCTAAATGTAAGAGGTGGGGAGGTGAAATGTGTTGGGCTGGGAAAAGGGAGGTTGGGGAGATCTCATTCCACTTTCCAAATCCAATCAGTTTTCCATTTTTCCCCCATGTTCCCATGGGTCAAGCTCCCATTAGCCAATATAATTGTGGTTGTTTAGTAACCTATAAATTCTACCGAGCCTGTAAAGTTCAGCTATTTAGCTTAAAATATAATTAAATCTTCTGATCATACTATAACCTTCAAAAACATTTGAATCTTAATCTAGAAAAGCATTTCCACCTTTAAATGCTACACTGCTCTACACAAAGGAATACAAAAAAAAATACAATAACTTTGCATTTTTTTGTAGCATAAAAATAAAAAAAAGTCAAGATAAAACAAATAGCACTTGCGCATTTTCACAGGTTTGCAATCACTAAAAACTTTCTGAATGACTTTGCTTTCAAGCAATAAAAGCAGAAGTCACCCCCCCCGGACCCAGGGATTAAGTTAAGGAGAAAATATGATAAATATAGCAGGATTAATGTGGGTCAAGACTGGGAGTGACCCCCTCTGTATCTACCCCTGTACATCTTTGACACAGAAAGAACATTTGTTGGGGAGTGACAGAAGATTTCTGTCCCAATATAAAATCGACGTGTTTATAGAGCTGCTAGATTTTTTTTTGTAATGGTGGGTGCTCTGCATTTAGACCTGCTTACCTGAGTGCACGGACTTCAGTCACTGTGCTCATGATCCCCTTGTCCAGAAGGCAAGGCAGAAGCACAGCAATTGTTTTCTGCCCAGCTGTTCCCTTGCTGGATTCACACATCTTTATACACACCTAACAAAGAAACAGAAAGACATTAACTGAATTGCTTATATCACATTACAATCTGTATATTCATATTGAACACTAATAAAAAAATGATTGAGAGTTTGCCAATATGTTATAGTAGATATTTACAGAGATTACCCAAAATTCTCCTATGGGGGGTACTAAATATTAAACAGAGATCAATAAAAATGTGATGACACATAGTTGCGTGTTATGTTCAGACAGTAAGAATGTGCTGAGATGATAATCTATAAAAAAAATGTATTTCCAGAATTGGGAACGTGATGTTCCTGCTGCCTCCCACAATTCTGCGTCTGATACCCAAGTAGCCAATCGTCTAGCCTGAGCATGTTGGGAAGGTACTGCTTTCTTAGATTCTAGTATGAGTGAAGTACAGGTACATGTTTTTTTCATGACCTACAGAAAAGTCTGGATTTGAACAGGTAAGCTTAAAAACAACAAGGTACATATTGCTTGAAACATGACTACCCATATTCACCAGAACCAGATGGGGTTTTAAGTAGAACTAAAAGGCAAACCTTTTTTTTATTTTAGATAGAGCAAGATAATGCTTGCAGGGCGTTTGTTTTTTTTGTCATCCGTGTCCCATTGGGGAGATTTCCCTTTGCTTCCAGCCCCATAGCCAAAACACCAAATAAGATGAAATCCCTACAAAAAGTGAGGGGATCCCTGGTTGTCACCAGGGTCATAAGAACTAGTATGCCTATTGGAAAAGTGCCCTCTATTTGAAATTTTTGTTCACTTTCAATGAGAATGGTAAACAAAATAGATTAAGAGGGTGAATCTTCTTAACAAGGGTACAGACAGCAGTAAAAATCTAACAGCTAATCTCTCTCAATTCTATTCAAAACAAAAAACAGGTGCCTTTAGTATTTAAACTGAACTCCAGGTATGCTCTTAAAAGCATAACTACACTAGTCCAGTTTTGGCTAATGCAAGTATGCAGATCCCATCCCGAAGGGCCGCTGTGGAAAGAGATAATCACTGTACTCACACTATTACAGTATTACAGTGAAAGCTGCAATTTTCGGGGTCCTGTGCTGAGTAGCTGCCCCACTGCAAACTGATTACAGGGCATTCGGCAGTTCAACCATTCCAGAACACTGTCTTTTTTAATGAATACAAGTGCTTTCTCCAACTGGATGAGGTGGAGATTGTGACTTTACCGCTCCACCCTTCTCTCCGCCCTATCCAATCAGGGAAAAAATTGTCATTCATCAACCCCTTGTCTGAGGTACGTTCATAAACATCCTGGTAGTCAAGGGGTTAAAGCAAGCACACAACTGCTGCATCCATGAGCTTGGTGTTGATTTTCTTTCAGCCAACTCTTGGTTTTCATGTAAAAGTGTTCTGGGTGTCTGTAGAGCCACCTGATCACTTTTACCAGTATAGTGAAATTCTTCTCCCTCCTTACCAATGCCGTCTGTGGGGGGTCACAGGCTCCTCTGTCTGAGCCTGGGACCACAGTAAATGGCTTCAGGATGCCAAGCAGGAGGAGATCGAGGAACATCTGTTTCCAGATCTCCTCTGTGACCAATAAAGTTGAGGATTTCCTCTCTTCCGTGTTCAGAACTGTCATTTCCCAGCTACTGTAGCCAGGGAAACAGTTAAACAAGCACAATATGTACTTGATTACCTTCCGTGAAAGGCAGGGGAAACACTAGGGGGTCTCAATGACACCCCACGTGAGGTATTGCTGCAAATAAGTGAAAAGAAATTCCAGGGCCAAAATTCACAATTGATTTTAAACCACATCCCGCCCGGGCTACGAAAGGCTACAGTGCGGGCCTTAATTGCGGGGAGGGCGTCCGTGTACACCCTCCCAAGAATGCGATGCCTGCGTGCTCTGTGATCAGCGAGTCAATTACCACATGATCAGCTGGCAGCCAATGACAGCTGATCACATGATGTAAACAGAAGAAGATCGTAATCGACAGCGTGAGGGGAAAAAATAAAAAAAACGATTAGCAGCTTCTGTCAGAGGGACATCGGTCCCGATCACATGAAATCACTGATGCTATGCAGTGCCCGCCAGTGCATACAAGTGCTGCTTATCAGTGCCACCTATCAATGCCCACCAATGCCACCAATCAGTGCCCCCTACCAGTGCCCATCAATGGAGAAAAATTACCTATTTTCAAAATGTTATAACAAACTATGAAATGTTTTTTTTTTTTCCCCAAATTTTTTTCTGACTTTTAGAAAAAAACAAAACAAAACAGCAGTGAACCCTTGTGATAGTCAGAAGTAACGAAACGTCTCGGGGCATAGCTACACGTTAACTCCATGTGTGTGAAGGGAGCTATGAGGCGATTTGAATCTTTTATGATGCAAGTGCATTACTTTTAATATAAACCGGATTACTTTAGGGTGTTTTTACACTATTGAAGTCTCAATTTCTATCCCCACATGTGGAGAGTGTCTCTATTGATCTGGATGGAGATTGGCATTAACATTTAATAAAGCGATATTTGCCAGACACGAGAGTGAATGGCAACAGCATCTGGTGAGCTTTAGTCTTAAGGAGTGGAGGTGGCACACATTACTTTGGTGAAGGATTTTGGTGGAACAACAAGATTTTGTTTCACTATTGTTTCACATTTTTTCATAATTAAGTTGAACTGTATTACCATATTGATTTGCATATGCTAGCATATATTTTTTGGATATGCTATATGCACACTTTTATGTTGATTTTATCACAATGTTAATATGTAGGAGATTTGTAGATTAATTTGTTAGCTACTGTGGAATTTGTCTCTTTCACATTGACAGTTGTTTCACCTCATTTGCATGCAGAGTGATTAAATACCACCAAAAGAAAGCACTGTGTGAAAAAAAAATTATAAAAATTTAATTTGGGTACAATGTAGCATGACCACGCAACTGTTATTCAAAGTGTGAGAGCACTGAAAGCGAAAAATTGGCCTGGGCAGGAAGGGGGTTTAAGTGCCCAGAAAGTGGTTAAACTGAGAACATGTAAAAGAATTTAAAGTGTTGTCTATGGAAAATTTTGGGTAGCGTTTTCAGCCATTTCATGGGCGCATGCAATTTTAAAGCTCGACATGTTGGGTATTTAACCCCATCTTTTATCATTTTCCGGAAACATTGGGTATAACATTGTGTTTGTGTGCAGACAAATTCAATACAAAATTGCAACTGCCATCATTTTATTCTCCAGGGCCTCGTTCAGAAACAATATAATATTTTGTGGGTTTCAAGCAGGGCAGAGAGAGGATCAGATTGATGTGCCAAGAAAGCACAAAGTGTTATAACAGAGGGCACACCTTTGTGAACACTTTGGGAGAAGAGGATAGCCAAATGGCAGTGCAACAAACTGCAAGGCATAGAACCTGCTTATGAGGTGGATAAATAGGAATATGCAGATAGACACCTTGAATGTCCACGGATGCCAAGTATTTCCTCTGTCTAAGAGTGGCAATACGAACCTTGCAGATTTCATGCAATTTTTGGGAATCTGAAGGTATCTACTGAGGAATTTTAGGTCCAGGATAGGAAGAATACACCCATTGGGCTTTGGTACCATGAACCGGTTTGAATAGAATCCTTTGAACTGGTCCCGCAGTGGTACTGCCTACAACAATTTTCCACTGTTGAAGAACCACCTTCCCTCCTGTGACATCCTTCATGAATTTGTCAAGTGCCTAACGAAAGAGACAGCTTCCTGCATACTGTGATGCAGCTGACCAGGCTTTAAGCCACAAGATTCTTGGCATGTGAATAGAAATTAGAACCATTCTGTACATTTGTGTCATTACTTGTTCTAGGGCAGGGGTCTCCAAACTTTTTAAACAATGGGCCAGTACACTGTTTTTCAAGCTTTAGAGAGGCCGGACTGTGGCCAGTGCAAATGTTCCGGTATCAGTGGCAGGACTATAAAAACACTGGCCCATCATTAGTTTTAGCAGGAGGAATAGCGCTTCATGGTTGGCATCAATGGGAGGAATAGTGCTCCATTAACAATGTCAGAGGGAGGAATGGCGCTGCATCATTGGTGTCAGTGGGAGGAATGGCGCTGCATCATTGGTATCAGTGGGAGGAATAGTGCTCCATTAACGATGTCAGTGGGAGGAATGGCCCTTCATCATTGGTGTCAGTGGGGGGGAATGGCCCTTCATCATTGGTGTCAGTGGGGGGGAATGGACCTTCATCACTGGTGTCAGTGGGGGGGGGAATGGACCTTCATCATTGGCGTCAGTGGGGGGGAATGGACCTTCATCATTGGTGTCAGTGGGGGGGGAATGGACCTTCATCATTGGTGTCAGTGGGGGGGAATGGCCCTGCATCATTGGTGTCAGTGGGGGGGAATGGCCCTTCATCATTGGTGTCAGTGGGGGGGAATGGCCCTTCATCATTGGTGTCAGTGGGGGGGAATGGCCCTTCATCATTGGTGTCAGTGGGGGGGAATGGCCCTTCATCATTGGTGTCAGTGGGGGGGAATGGCCCTTCATCATTGGTGTCAGTGGGGGGGAATGGCCCTTCATCATTGGTGTCAGTGGGGGGGAATGGCCCTTCATCATTGGTGTCAGTGGGGGGGAATGGCCCTTCATCATTGGTGTCAGTGGGGGGGAATGGCCCTTCATCATTGGTGTCAGTGGGGGGGAATGGCCCTTCATCATTGGTGTCAGTGGGGGGGAATGGCCCTTCATCATTGGTGTCAGTGGGGGGGAATGGCCCTTCATCATTGGTGTCAGTGGGGGGGAATGGCCCTTCATCATTGTTGTCAGTGGGGGGTTTTGAGCAGAGAAGTCACACAAAGAGTTGTAAACCTTGAAGACCTTGGTGTAGATGGTCCTTGTTACCTTCTTCCTGCTTGCTAGCAGTGTTGTAACTAAACGATTTGAAAAGCCTTTTCTCTTTAAGAGCTGCCTTTCAGATACCAGGCTGCGAGGGAGAGGTTGGACACGTCTGGATGATTTACGGGATCCTGTATCAATAGATCTTTCCTGAGAGGTAGATGCCAACAAGGCTTGGTCGCCATTCCCAGGACAGTTGAGAACCAAGCTCTCTTGGGCCAGAATGGGGTGATCAGGATGACAGGTACTCCTTCCCTTTGAATTTTCCTTAAAACTAGAGGGATTAGCTGGAACTGGGGAAACGCGAAGCAAAGGCGAAATCCCCAGGACTGCGCCAGAGCATCTGTTCCTAGAGACCCGTTGAGCCTGTTTAGGGAAAAGAATTGAGGTACTTGTGCGTTTTCCCTTGAGGTCTGGTTGACCCCACCTGTTGTCGCAAAGACCTCCGGGTTCAATGACCACTCTGACTCCCAAACGGGGTGTCTGCTTAAGTAATCCACCACCCTGTTTAGGGACCCCTTTAGGTGCATAGCTGACAGGGACAACAAGTGTTTTTCTGCCCATAACAGAATTTCTGTTGCAAGTGCCTGTAGAAGTCTGCTCTTTGTGCCCCCGTCTGTTCAAATAAGCTACTGCCGTGGCGTTGTCCATCAACACCTGGACATGGTGATTCTGGAGATCCGGAGCAAACTTTAGTAGAGCCAAGGCAATCGCCTTCAACTCTCGCCAATTTGAGGATCTTTTTGCCTCTTTCTTGGGCCAAGTCCCCTGGATGAAATTTCTTTCTAAGTGGGCTCCCCATCCCCACGCACTGGCGTCCGTGGTCAGTCTCTTTTCCACTGGAAAAGACCACTCTAGACCCTTTGAAAGGATCCCCTGATCTTTCCACCAATAAAGTGACCTCTTCACTCGGGATGGAATTTTTATTTGAGTGTCCAATGATTCTAGCTTGCGGTCCCAGGACCTCAGGAGAAAAGCTTGTTGTAAGCATCTGAAATGTAGTCTTGCCCATTGAATGGCTGGCATTGAGGAGGTCAGTACCCCTAAAGCCGACATTACTTGCCTTATTGTTATAGTCTGGTTGGACTGTAGCCTTAATACAGTGTCCTGCACCTGGTCTTTTTTCTTCTGGGGGAGAAACATTTTTTGACTTACCGAATTGATTTGGTAACCCAAAATACGGACCCTCCCTAGATGGGTTAAGGGAGGATTTTTGAAGGTTTAAAATCCAACCCAATGATTCCAGGTGGCTTTGTGCCTTGGTCAAGTTGTCGTGTAATCTTTCTCTTGAGGGGGCGAAGAATAACAGGTCGTCTAAATAGGGAATTACCGCAATTCCCTGTAGACGAATCGGGGCTAGGGCTTCTGCCATCACCTTGGTGAAAATCCGAGGAGAGGATGACAGCCCGAAAGGTAGGGCCCCGAATTGTAGATGATGAACTACGCCCTTCACCTTCACTGCCAACCTGAGATACCTCTGGGACTGAGGGGAAATTGGGATGTGCAGGTATGCGTCCCTTAAATCTACTGACGCCATAAAACAATTTGGCGTCAGCAGATTTTTGGCCGAAAATATTGAGTCCATCTTGAATCTTCTGTATGTGACAGATTTGTTCAGAGGCTTTAAGTTTAGGATCAATCTGAATTTTCCTGTTGGTTTTCTGACAAGGAAAATGTGTGAATAGAACCCCTGTTCTTCTGGTGGTACTTGTACCACCACGCCCTGCTGTGTCAGCTTCTTTAATGAGGACTTCATAGCTAGAGCTTTTTCTGGGTCTTTTGGGATATTTTTGCAGTCTTCCGCCTACCCGCAGGGCTGAGTCATTGGGACTTCTCGGCTTGCGTAGGAGGATGGAAAAGGATTCCACCTTTTCCTTTTGTGTGGCCCAATTCCTCCTTCTCCCCTGGGTTTTGTTGTCTTTTTCCTGAGCCTTTTTAGGTCAAAAAAAAAAACGTTTCGGAGGCTGTTGCTTCTTTTTAACTGGGAAAGACTTCTTCCTGTCAGCCGTTCTGTCCAGAATGCTATCCAGATCAGGCCCACAAAGGAGGTCCCCCGAAAAAGGAATCCCACAAAGCTTATTTTTAGAAGCTGCATCACCTGGCCAGGTCTTAACCCAAAATTCCAGATTTCTGGCTACACATGTTGTGACCATGGCAGGCTTTAAATTGGTCATGATCGACTGCCGTGATCTTTTGAGCAAGAGGACCATACGTTTGTCCATAAGGTCCCAGAGAACCCCCAAGTCTTCAAAAGACAGGTCGGTGAACCTGGAGACCTGAGAGAAGGCCGCATCCAGTTTGGGACTTTGTTCCACACTGCAGAGGGATCTTCCTCAAAGGGAAAATGTCTTTTGTGGGCCTTTGAGAAGAAAGTTTTTTTCTCAGAATCCTGCCATTCTTTCTTTATGGCGTCAGAGATGACCGAATGGACCGGGAATGTCCGACCCTTGGGTTCACTTAGACCTGCATACATGCGGTCATGCAGATTTAACTCTCTTTTCCTCACTTAGGCCAAGGGTAACATGAATGGCTCTAAGTAGCCCCTCAACCTCTTCCAAGGATAATTTAAATTTGGAAGGGGCCACTTCAGTCTCTATAACGGAGTCCTCCGAATCCTCATCAGAAAGTGCAGGGGGACTGTCCTTCCCTGGTAGTAGACTCCTCAGTCAGAGTTTCTAACACTGGTATAGGCCAAAGACCCCTGGGAAGAATCTGAATTGGAAGGCTGACTAGCAGCCGGGTTAACTAATGAGTCACGAAAAGTTTGAATCGTGGCATAAAGTTCCAGCTGATTCCTCTTTAACTAAAGTAGTAATGCAAGTACTGCATAGGGCTTTCTTCCAGTTCTCTCCCATTTTAGTCCTGCATGAAGGATATTTCTTTTTTGGGTCAGCGCTCTTGGCCTTTAGAGAAACAAAAAAAAAAGAAAAGAAAGCAGGGGATCCTTAGTGAGACCCTGTCTCTGCCGGTGCACCACCCCAAAAGGTGCACTAAGAAGGAAACGTAAAACACCTCCAGTGCCCAGACAGGCCCCTTGCCACCAAGGGGATATAAAAAAAATAAAAATAAAAGAAGGGGGAGACCAGAAATATACAGGTAAAGGAACAGGCAGACTAATTGCTGCCTCCTACCTGAGCCTTGCTGGTGCCTGTCCCCACCGGTGTAGCCGCCGCGTCTTCCATTGCAGGTGTACAGCAAATTTGTGGCTTCACACGCCGTTTCCGGACTCCCATAGTGCCTCTGCACTGGACCAGAAACGGAAATAGGCACCAGCCTCTTGTCCTGCCTCCACCCCCCTGCGTTCAGGCCGGAAATGACGCTCGCGCTGACCTGGTGACACGCTCTGTCACTTCCGACGTCTTGGACTACGCTGCCGCTCCAGGACAGGCAGGTCAGCTAGTCCATGGCTCTTCTGAGCACTCAGGGGGAAAAGGAGCCCGAAACTACCGCTTGCCATGCCTGGGTAGAGTGGGAGGACAGCGGTCTCCTATGGAGGAAAAAACAAGAGGAAAGCCCCGTCTCCCAGGAGCATCTGAAAGACATTGACTCCCCTCACCGAAGATGTTCCCTCCGGGCCGGAGGAAACACAAAAACTGAGGTATGGTAGGTAGGTACCTCCCTTTAAAGATCTGGAGGAAGCAGGTGTTTCCTGTGGTTAGTAGGAGGAGTCACTATATCTCAAGGTGCTGTCCTGAAAGACACCTTGGGAAAAAGACACTGAATAGCGACGGTGCCAAGAGAGCTACCCCATGGGCAGTGCACAGTAGAGCAGCCACTTAGCACAGGACCTGAAAGATTATGGCGATCACTGTAGCAGTGCTGACTAAACTAAATGCAGCATGATTTTTTTCCATGCACTGTGGTGCATAACAGCCCATTCACATTAAATTTGGCTGAATAACGTAGTGTGCTGAAAAGTGTCTAGATGCAAGTAAACATGTGAGTTTCAGTGCACTGCATTCTGGCTTGAATGAGCTGCACTACAATGTGCAGCACCTTCTTCAGCCTAGGTAAGAGTTTCATGCCTTATGCTTAATTTTCTAATTTCAAGTGCAACCATTATGAGAGATTAGCGGAAGCGGACCCCCCCCATATTTTACTTTAAAACTTCTGTGTTTAAAATCAAAGCTGAAGACCATGTGTATAGGCTTGATCTGCACAGTGCACATCTAAAATGAACTTTTTTGCCTTTTTTTTTTCTTCTTCGAGAAAGCATACCTAAATGAAAAAAGAAATGCGATAGCTAATGTATAAGCAAAAAAATGTATTGTATCTACCTTGCTCAGAGTTTTTAAAGCCAACTCTGCTGCTTTCCGGACAGACTCCTGAAAAAAGGAGAAAGAAAAAACTATTTATATCATATTTATACCAAACTTTATTACACTACAAATTCAACAGTTCTAAAATGCATCATAAATCATTTCCCTGTAGTGCCCATCGCCTACTAAATACATAACGACATGCGTGTGAACCATACCAATACACAGCCACATACCTAACCTGTAAATCTAATTCCTGCATTCACCACATTAAAACAGAGCTCGTTAAGCTGCAAAAGGTGTTTAAAAGCAAAACCAGTATCAGATGTATTTTTTTTTAAATGCACTACAGTACTGGTCCAAAGCAAAGCAAATTCCTTTCTCGCTGGAAGGCCAGATCCATTTTTCTAAGGGATCATCCCAGATTAACACCTACTTTCTGGATTAAGATACTGATCCTGGGAGACCGCAAGTCCAAAGAATTTTCTGTGGACCTCCGAGACAGGATTGTATCGAGGCACAGAAAAATTTCTGCAGCATCGAAGGTCCCAATGAGCACAGTGGCCTCCATCATCCGTAAATGGAAGAAGTTTGGAACCACCAGGACTCTTCCTAGAGCGGACCGCCCGGCCAAACTGAGCGATCGGGGGAAAAAGGGCCTTAGTCAAGGAGGCGACCAGGAACCCAATGGTCACTCTGACAGAGCTCCAGCGTTTCTCTGTAGAGAGATGAGAACCTTCCAGTAGAACCACCATCTCTGCAGCACGCCACCAATCAGGCCTGTATGGTAGAGTGGTCAGGTGGAAGCCACTCCTCAGTAAAAGACAATGACAGCCTGTCTGGAGTTTGCCAAAAAGGTACCTGAAGGACTCTCAGACAATGAGAAACAGAATTCTTTGGTTTTATGAAACAAAGATTGAACTCTTGGGTCTGAATGACAAACGTCACGTCTGGAGGATACCAGGCACCGCTCATCACCTGGCCAATACCATCCCTACAGTGAAGCATGGTGGTGGAAGCATCATGCTGTGGGGGTATTTTTTAGCAGCAGGAACTGGGAGAATAGTCGGGATCGAGGGAAAGCTGAATGCAGCAATGTACAGAGACATCCTTGATGAAAACCTGATCCAGAGCACTCTGAACCTCAGACTGGGGCGAAGGTTCATCTTCCAACAGGACAACAACCCTAAGCACACAGCCAAGATAACAAAAGGAGTGGCTACTGGACAACTCTGTGAATGTCCTTAAGTGGCCCAGCCAAAACACAGACTTGAACCCAATTGAACATCTCTGGAGAGATCTGAAAATGGCTGTGCACCGATGCTCCCCATCCAACCTGATGGAGCTTGAGAGGTCCTACAAAGAAGAATGGGAGAAACTGGCCAAAAATAGGTGTGCCAAGCTTGCAGCATCATACGCAAAAAGACTTGAGGCTGTAATTGGTGACAAGTATTGAGCAAAGGCTACCAAATTTTAATAGAAAGTTTATTTTAAAGTGGAAGTAAACCCTCCTATCATTTTCAGGCAAGGAAGCTGCCATCTTGGCCTCTGTTTAATCTTCAACTGCCATGATGCTGCACTTGTGATCAGTTATGACACCAGCCATTGGATGATTTGACAGTTTGGTTGAGAGCACAACCAATGTGACAGTTGGCATTCCCGGCATGCCGGAAATGTAACTGCTTTTTGAAACTGTTAAATCGATGGGGTTACTTCCGCTTTAACAGTGAGAGAAAGAATAACAAAATTATCCAGAAAAAATGCTTTTCAAAAAAGTTAGATTGATTTGCATTGTAATGAGTGGAACAAGTATTTGATCCCCTATCAAATCAGCAAGATTTCTGGCTCCCAGGTGTCTTTCTTTACAGGTAACGAGCTGGGATTGGGGAGCACTCTTTTAAAAGGGAGTGCTCCTAATCTCAGCTTGTTACCTGTATAAAAGACACCTGTCCACAGAAGTGTAGCGCCCTTCCCAAATGGTTGGGACGCTATGTGTAAATTTAGGGGCATGTCTGAGCCATAGTTGGGCTCAGACCAGTTGATTGTTCAAAATTGCTTCTGCTCTGGGTGTGATACTGCCTGGCAGTAGTGTTCCCTGTTCGCCTGTAGGTGGCACTGCCACAACCGGCCCAGGTTGAACTACAGGGGTATTACAACACCTTGGGTGTCCCTTCTCGGCAGTCCTGCAGTGGGCGTGGTTAACCCGCTGTGCATGCTGGGAGAGGGTACATAAGGGCAGACGCCAATAATTTGGGTCCTGTGTGCGCGCCTCGTGGCCCACATGGCACGGGTTGCGTGTGTGTTCTAGCCCCGGGCACCTTCAGCCCGAGGCTACATCGCTACCTGGTAGGCCCAGCTCTGCTGGCTGGGGCCTATACCTTTGAAAAGGATCCCGGGCTACCCACCTGCGGGAAGTCCACTCTTAGGAAAGGAGGCCAGGGGAGGATCTGCCCCAGAGGAGACTGGCGACGGTACTGCTGTCTCGGGAGGAGGCCTGGAGACTCACCCAAGGAGGGATCCATTGCTTTAAGCCCTGCAATACGCCGATCTGGCCTAAAGGTTCTCTCTATTGCTTGGCTGGGAGATTCGGGACTTTGATAATCCTGCGGCAGAGGATTCCTGATCGAATCCTTAAGTTCTCAGATAAAGTTGATCCGTCCATCATCCCGGCTGCTAGGACCAGTGAAACGGACTATCCGGATTAGCAATACCCACTCAGGCTTGAGTGGCAACGTTGTGCCTTTAGTGCTGGGTGCCTGAACCTTCCCCTGTTTTTCTCTCGTTTCCTACTTTCCTCTCAAGTTCCCTCAGCAAAGAAAATAAAGCCTTATTGTTGGGTTTTACATTGGTGCGGACATTGGCCTTTCAGGAGACTTTCTATACTCTGACAACGGAAGCCTTGGAGGTAGTTTGCAAGACCGAAAACAAAACCAGCAGACCGACCTCAGAGAGGGGGGGTATCGCTACACAAGCAATCAGATTCCAATCGCTCCACCATGGCCAAGACAAAAGAGCTGTCCAAGGATGTCAGGGACAAGATTGTAGACCTATACAAGGCTGGAATGGGCTACAAGACCACCGCCAAACAGCTTGGTGAGAGGGTGACAACAGTTGGTGCAATTATTTGCAAATGGAAGAAACAAAATAACTGTCAATCTCCCTCGGTTTGGGGCTCCATGAAAGATCTCACCTCATGGAGTTTCAATGATCACGAAAACAGTGAGGAATCAGCCAAGAACCACACGGGAGATACTTGTAAATGATCTCAAGGCAGCTGGGACCATAGTCACCAAGAAAACAATTGGCAACACACTACATCGCGAAGGACTGAAATCCTGCAGCGCCTGCAATATCCCCTTGCTCAAATAAGCACATGTACAGGCCCGTCTGAAGTCTTCTAATGAACATCTGAATGATTGCGAAGAGAACTGGGTGTTGTGGCCAGATGAGACCAAAATCAAGCTCTTTGGCATCAACTCAACTCGCCGTGTTTGGAGGAGGAGGAGGAATGTTGCCTATGACCCCAGGAACACCATTCCCACCATCAAACATGGAGGTGGAAACGTTATGCTTTGGGGGTGTTTTTCTGCTAAGGGGACAGGACAACTTCACCACATCAAAGGGATGATGGACAGGGCCATGTACCATCAAATCTTGGGTGAGAACCTCCTTCCCTCAGCCAGGGCATTGGCTGGCTGAGGGCATGACAATAACCCAAAACACATGGCCAGGGCAACAAAGGAGTGGCTCAAGAAGAAGCACATTAAAGTCCTGCAGTGGCCTAACCAGTCTCCAGACCTTAATCCCATAGAAAATATGTGGAGGAAGCTAAAAGTTCGAGTTACCAAATGTAAGCCTCAAAACCTTAATGACTCAGAGAGGATCTGCAGAGGAGTGGGACAAAATACCTCCTGAGATGAGTGCAAACCTGGTGGCCAACTACAAGAAACGTCTGACCTCTGATTGCCAACAAGGGTTTTGCCACCAATTACTACATTTTGCGAAGGTGTCAAATACTTATTTCACCCATCAAAATGCAAATCAATTTATACATTTTTTTAAATGCATTTTTCTGGATATTTCCGTTATTCTGTCTCTCACTGTTAAAATAAAGCTACAATTAAAGTTATAGACTGATCATTCCTTTGTCAGTGGGCAAAAGTACAAAATTAGCAGGGGATCAAATACTTTTTCCCCCCTCACTGTGTGTGAGTAACACGATTATATATATATATATATATATACATACACACACACACACAAAGTGAAAGATGGAAGCTGCTTGGTTGCCATGTACAGCTGCTCCATATTACTCTATTACTTTGAGGACAATCAGCATTTTGTCCCATGGATGTTGATGTTAACTTAAAGAAAACATTGTGCCTCTTTCACATGGGGCTACATGGTGCTATGTGCAGTGCACCTGGGATGGACACATTGTTGTTAAACAGCTCAGTGTTCCAGGGGCTTACGCGTAGTACAGTAAATCTTTACAATATTCAAAACTTCATACAAACTTTTAACAGACATTATAAAAAAAAAAGTATTACGTTGACAAACCGTCTACCAAGATATGCGATTTTCTTAGGACCCCATTTTGAGCTTTTACATAATAAAGTGCACCCAGAATGTAATTTTTAAGAACTGGATGGCCCAATTACCACTAACTGCAATCATCTATGCCAAATGTATAAGACATCAGTTCAGCCACTTAAACAGCTACTAAAATTTAGTAGTGGTGTAGTGGGTAGCACTCTCACCTAGCAGTAAAAAGGGTCGCTGGTTCGAATCCCAACCATGACACTACCTGCCTGGAGTTTGCATGTTCTCCCTGTGCCTGCGTGGGTTTCCTCCGGATACTCCGGTTTCCTCCCACACTCCAAAGACATGCTGGTAGGTTAATTGGCTTCTGTCCAACATTGGCCCTAGTATGTGGGTGTGAGTTGGGTGTGTTAGATTGTGGACTCCTTGAGGTTAGGGACCAATGTGGGTGTGTAATGTGTGTGTGGAGCGATGCGTAGGTTGACGGCGCTATATGGGTACTTTAAATAAATAACAATATAATGAGACACAATGTACAGGGATAGGGAGAATTGTAGACACGCACCCACACTCACTCAGGTTGAACTGGATGGACTGGGGTCTTAATTCAACCTTACTATGTAACTATCTTCTCCATAATGCGATTGAAATGTGCTTTGGCCAACTTATTTTATTTTATTTTTTTTAATCGCCCTCTAAAAATACGTTTTTACTAGAGCAAAAATAAACCTGAGTGCCACTGAAGAATGAAAGATATATATATATATATATATATATATATATATATATATATATATATATATATATATATATATATATAATGCTGTAATAAAAAAAAAACTATTAGTTACCTGTTAACTAGTTCACCCCTTTGGTTGTGCATGGTACATCCAAAGAGTAAAATCTTTAAAACAAGCAGTAGCAGCTGCAAGCCTCTACAGGTTATACTTGAAAAATTTGAATATCGTGCAAAAGTTCATTTATTTCACTAATGCAACTTAAAAGGTGAAACTAATATATGATATAGACTCATTACATGCAAAGCAAGATAGTTCATGCCGTGATTTGTCATAATTGTGATGATTATGGCTTACAGCTCATGAAAACCCCAAATCCACAAGCTCAGAAAATTTGAATATTGTGAAAAGGTGCAATATTCTAGGCTCAAAGTGTCCCACTCTAATCAGCTAATTGAGCCATAACACCTGCAAAGGGTTCCTGAGCCTTTAAATGGTCTGTCTGGTTCAGTAGGAATCACAATCATGGGAAAGACTGCTGACCTGACAGTTGTGCAGAAAACCATCGACATCCTCCATAAGGAGGGAAAGCCTCAAAAGGTAATTGCAAAAGAAGTTGGATGTTCCCAAAGTGCTGTATCAAAGCACATTAATAGAAGGTTATGTGGAAGGGAAAAGTGTGGAAGAAAAAGGTGCACAAGCAGCAGGGATGACCGCAGCCTGGAGAGGATTCTCAGGAAAAGACCATTCATAAGTGTTGGGGACTTTCACAAGGAGTGGACTGAGGCTGGAGTCTGTGCATCAAGAGCCCACCACACACAGACGGATCCTGGACATGGGCTTCAAATGTCGTATTCCTCTTGTCAAGCCACTCCTAAACAACAAACAACGTCAGAAGCATCTTCCTGGGCTAAAGAAAAACAGACCTTGTCTGTTGCTCAGTGGTCCAAAGTCCTCTTTTCTGATGAGAGCAAATTTTGCATCTCATTTGGAAACCAAGGACTCAGAGTATGGAGGAAGAATGGAGAGGCACACACTGCAAGATGCTTGTCCAGTGTGAAGTTTCCACAGTCTGCGTTGATTTGGGGAGCCATGTCATTTGCTGGTGTTGGTCCACTGTGCTTCATTAAAGAGGAAGTAAACCCTCTTTTTCTGGAAAAAAAAAACCCTGCAAGAGAAAGGCATAATGAGCTAGTATGCATAGCATACTAGCTCATTATGAATGACTTACCTGAGATCGAAGCCCCCGAAGCGCTCCTCGTTCCCATCCGCCGCCATGTTGCCTACGAGTCCCTTCCGTGTATCGCCGCTCTGGCGCTGTGACTGGCCGGAGCGGCGATGACGTCACTCCGCGCACGGTTCCGACACGATCCCCGCGCATGCGCGCGGTTCCGGCATTATCCCATTGATAAAACCGGCACGCTCAGTGCGCCTGCGCCGTTGACTACGGCGCAGTCCTTTCTGCAAATATCTCCTTAACCATGTAGGTTAAGGAGATATTTCTTGCACCTACAGGTAAGCCTTAATCTAGAAAGGAAAATGATAGTTCCTGCGCTTAGGAAGGAATATATGTTGTATAAATGTAGAGCTGCAGCCCCCTAATGAGATCCTGTAGAGGGATCCTAAAGTGTAAGTAAATTGTTATGGGGTACGGTGCTGCTCACCCCTCAGGTGTGATCCAGAGGGTTCAAAAGTGACAATAAAGGGAGACCAGGAACTGGTTGGACCCCTCCCCTGATTGGGTCGGTCCGACTTGCTGCACAGGTAGACTAGTGACTGAACAATAAGGTATAAAGAACTCAAAAGCCCCTCCTTATAGTGGCCACAAGATGGCCTATACTACCAATGGAGGGTGGTGTTCTAAAGTGCTAGTGAAATAGCAGCAACCTAGTTACTGTTGGTGATCCAGAAATATTACATAAATTCTGTAAATGATTCAGTAAAAAATGATGAATTGTGCTACCAATTCCTCCAACTGTATACCACCGTAGTGATAGATTAACACATGAGGAGGAAAGGTTTCTGGATAACCTGCTGCCTGCCATTTAAACCTCCTTGGGAAGTGAAGGAGCTGTGGATACTGGAAACTGGAAACGTGCTGCATGCTGATACTTCATCCTGGTAGCAACCTGGCTGGGAAATAGTGTGAACCAATACAGACCTCACCTGGATCGTGTCTTACATGCTGTCTACCCCTGTGGGGGTGCGAGGAGCTGGCGAGTGGGGACCCTTGTGGGGGAGCACCTATGAAGTTTTTGGAAGATTTGTCGGCACAGATTATTAATCACTCTGGAAATTGAAATCACCATCTAACATCTATATATATGTTTTTCGCACTAAGGAAAGTGGACTTTATACACTGGCACACATATATACTGTTATATGTTTTGTAGTATTTTTTAATATTTTTTATTATTTTGTTATCACACAGGTATTGTATGCAACGTATCACTACGGTGGTATACAGTTGGAGGAATTGGTAGCACAATTCATCATTTTTTACTGAATCATTTACAGCATTTATGTAATATTTCTGGATCACCAACAGTAACTAGGTTGCTGCTATTTCCCTAGCACTTTAGAACACCACCCCCCATTGGTAGTATAGGCCATCTTGTGGCCACTATAAGGAGGGGCTTTTGAGTTCTTTATAACTTATTGTTCAGTCACTAGTCTACCTGTGCAGCAAGTCGGACCCACCCAATCAGGGGAGGGGTCCAACCAGTTCCTGGTCTCCCTTTGTCACTTTTGAACCTTCTGGATCACACCTGAGGGGTGAGCAGCGTCGTACCCCATAATAATTTACTAAGCCTTAATCTAGGCTTACCTGTAGGTGCAAGTGGTCAGAGAGGGTTTACAACCACTTTAAGTCCAGGGTCAACGCAGCCATCTACCAGGAGATTTTGGAGCACTTCATGCTTCCTTCTGCAGATGAGCTCTATGGGGAAGCGGACTTCATTTTCCAGCAGGACTTGGCACCTGCCCACACTGCCAATAGCACCAAAACCTGGCTCAAGTACTGTGCTGGATTGGCCAGCAAACTCGCCTGACCTGAACCCCATAGAGAATCTATGGGGCATTGCCAAGAGAAAGATGAGAGACATGAGACCGAACAATGCAGAAGAGCTGAAGGCCGCTATTGAAGCATCCTGGTCTTCCATAATACCTCAGCAGTGCCACAGGCTGATAGCTTCCATGCCACGCCGCATTGAGGCAGTAATTGCTGCAAAAGGGGCCCAAACTGAATACATATGCATGCTTATACTTTTCAGAGGTCCGATATTGTTCTATTTACAATCCTTGTTTTATTGATTGCATGTAATATTCTAATTTTCTGAGATTGCGGATTTGGGGTTTTCATGAGCTGTAAGCCATAATCCTCACAATTATGACAAATCACGGCTTGAGCCATCTTGCTTTGCATGTAATGATTCTATCTCATATTAGTTTCACCTTTTAAGTTGCATTAGTGAAATAAATGAAATTTTGCACGATATTCTAATTTTTTCGGTATCACCTGTATTTCTCCTATTTTTTTTTTTAATCAGCGGACTCTGGGCTTTCAGGAAAAAGTGATTTGGGCTCCCAGATCATTTTTACCTGACCACCGAATGCTTTTAATTTGTACATAAACATTAGGGATTAAACCAGCATTAACTTTTTCTGCAATTTGAGCTACAGTAGCTCTTCGATTTGTTCCTTCTACACAGGCCAGCCTTCACTCCCCATATGCATCGATGAGCCTTGATTGTCCATGATGCTGTGGCTGGTTCACCGGTTTTCCTTCCTTTGACCACTATTGGTAGGTCCTGGTCACTGCAGACCAGGAACATCCACAAGAGCTGCAGTTTTGAAATTGCTTTGACCCAGTTGTCTAGCCATTACAAATTGGTCTTACGCTTGCACATTTTTATTGCTTTCAACTTTAGGGACAACATGTTTACTTGTTGCCTAGTATATCCCACCCACTTTCAGGTGCCATTGTAACAAGGTAATCAATGTTATTCACTTTACTTGTCTGTCAGTGCACCCAACTTTATGGCTGATAAATGTATGTATGTATGTATGTATGTATGTATGTATGTATGTATGTATGTATATATATATATATATATATATATATATATATGTTCTGGGGGGGGGGGGGTTAATCATTGTATAGCCTAAAAAGCTAATTTTAACATGTGTAAAAAATGAAACAATTGTTCTAGAGGTGAAGTGGTTAATCAAGAAGACATTTTGTAACAACAAAACAAACATTGCAAGTTCTTAAGAAAATGACTTCCAAAATGCATCATTTACCTTTATATCATCTTGTACTCTGAAGAGGGTTTCCCAGATCTCAGGAATCTTATCAACAACATCATCAAGCTGACGACCACGCAGTAGGTCAGTTACTGCTAAACAACTGCAATGAAGAAAAATTTCACATTAAGAACTCAAAATGGCCAACATAAAAAAATAAAAAAAAACACGTGAAGAGCTGTACCCAGTAGAGTAACCATAGCATGAGATAACCCACACCTAACTTCCACACGCTACTTTATTCCCCTTCCCAACCCCAAAAACCCAAGTAGTCAAATAATCATCCAGTGGAGGAAATATTTTTGCCCTTATGGAATAGATACCTCGAATATAAAATGATTAGCCATGAGATGTTTGAGTAAGCAAAGACTAACTTATACTCAGTCTTTCAACATCTGAATACATCTTGTATCTATAAAAATCTTACTGTACCTTGCATATCTTTGATGAACAGTTATATGCAAGGTAATCAGTGTACCATCGTTGGTGGTCTTCTTAATTTAAAAAAATAAAAAAATTCAGATTTCACATAGATTGGGCAATTACCTTGATGTCAACGAGTAGAGATCATATCCTCCACCCCTCCCCATACTATTATAGTTCCCTAAAATCACAGTTGTCGCCCTTCCCCTTTGCACTGATTCAATAACTGAATCATTTACTCTATAAATAATTAATTAACTGGAACGTTCAGCTGCTCTATATGCCTACTATTCGATTGGTCACATATAGCCTGACCCTTGAAACAATTTATCTGCTTGTCTAAAGTCAGCCTTTTTGTTGTCCATAGCTGTTGCGACTATATGAACCAATCCAGTTAACAATGGATGCACCAAAATCCAACCAGACTGTTACCTGGCTGGAAAATACCATCTGGAAGTGTCCACATTGTAGGTAATCATAAAGTTAATAATAATTAGCTAATGTGTATGGGTATATCCCTTCTCTAGATTAAAATGGTCATCCGCTATTATTTCTATTAGTCAACAGTATGTTACTTAGATGGTAAGGTTGAAAAAAGACAAGTCCAACCTGTGTGTGTGTGTGCGCTTTTATGTCAATATTACATTGTATATCCATGTATGTTATGGTCTTTTGGTGCCCATTTATTTATTTTTTTTAATTATCTATGCTCCCTGCTGAAACCACAGCTTGTGGAAGAGAATTCCACACTCTTACCGCAAAGAACCCTCTACGCCGTTTCCGGTTAAATCGCTTTTCCTCTAATTTTAGTGAATGGCCGCAAGTCTTTAAATGCCCTTTCATGGAAAAGTTTTATCCCTATTGTGGGGTCACCAGTACGGTATTTATACATTGAAATCATATCCCCTCTCAAGCGTCTTCTCCAGAGAAAATAAGTTCAGTGCTTGTAATCTTTCCTCATAACCAAGATCCTCCAGTCCCTTTATTAGCTTTGTTGCCCTTCTCTGTACGCTCTCCATTTCCAGCACATCCTTACTGAGGACTGGAGCCCAGAACTGGACGGCATACTCCAGGTGCGGTCGGACCAGAATCTTGTAGAGTGGGAGAATCATCGTTTCTCTGGAGTTACCGTAATTCCCTTTTTAATGCATGCCAATATTCTATGCTTGGCATTGCATGCCATTGCTGAGCCTGTCATCTACTAGGACCCGCAGGTCCTTTTCCATCCTAGATTCCCCCAGAGGCTCTGCCCCCAGTGAGTAGATTGCATTCATGTTTTTGCCACCTAAATGCATCATTTTAAATTTAAAATTTAAAATTTTTCCATATTAAGCCTCATTTGCCATGTAGTTGCCCACCCCATTAATTTGTTAATTAAGGTCTTCTTGCAAGGTTTCCACATCCTGCAGGGAAGCTATTGCCCTGCTTAGCTTAGTATAGTCTGCAAATACTGAGATTGAGGCGTTTATCCCATCCTCCAGGTCATTTATGAATAAATTAAATAGGATTGGTCCCAGGACAGAACCCTGAGGGACCCCACTTTCCACAATGGACCATTCCGAGTACTCCCCATTTATCACTACCCTCTGAACTCGCCCTTGTAGCCAGTTTTGAATCCAGGTACTCGCCCTTTGGTCCCTGCCGACAGACCTTAGATTGTATAGTAAACATTTGCAGGGAACTGTATCAAATGCCTTTGCAAAATCCAGATAAACTACGTCTACGGGCCTTCCTTAATCTAGTTGGCAGCTCACCTCCTCATATATATTTGTTTGGCAAGAACGATTTTTCATGAATCCATGCCAATTACTGCTAATGATACCATTTTCATTACTAAAACCTTGTATATAGTCCCTTATCATCCCCTCCAAGAGCTTGCATACTATTGACGTTATGCTAACTGGTCTGTAGTTCCCAGGGGTATATCTTGGTCCTTATTTAAAGATTGGAGAAAAGCCAATGTAGCACCAATCAGCTGGTATCATACCAGTCAGTAGACTGTTCGTAAAAATTAGGAACAACGGTCTGGCAATTACGTGACAGAGTTCCTTAAAGACCCTCGGGTGCAAGCCATCTGGTCCCGATGACTTATTTATGTTAAGTTTTTCAAGTCTGTTTCTGATTTTATCCTCTGTTAACCTCCCTGGCAGTATGATTATGTCAGATTTCTGATGCTGAAAGTGGTACATTGTTTTGCATGGAAATTTGGCGTTTTATATTGTAGGCCTGTAATTCTTAGGAATAACTCACTTAAATCTGTCCAAACAAGAGTCTAGTAGACATCCCAGGTATGATAAAGTTTGAAACGCAAAATCATAAATTATAATATTAGAACTATAAATAATTATCAAAAATAATATAATAAAATGTATTCGATAATGTAATCAAATATAAAACACGTGCTCAGTTGCAGAATTGTCGCTGCATATAAAAAAGGCATGTGGTATATCATAGCCGGCCGGCTAAACAGCCCGTTCCTTCCGGGACCTGTGTGTACGTTGGTGATGTCAGCACGCTGCTCCTCCCTACGCCGTTTCGTCACAAATGACGTCGTCCTGGGGCACAGGACTATGATATACCACATTCCTTTTTATATGCAACTAGTTGTAAGTGCAAACTTTTAACTTTATTAAATGCCATTTTATCGGATTCATGCTATGGTGGCTCTTTTTTCCTTTTGACATTGTAACATCGTGACATTTGGGGAGATTTGGCGTTTTATGCAGGAGAATAGCTGACTGACTGATTTATCCAGAATCCCTGGCAGGGATAACAGCCGTCTGCTTATATTGATCTCTGATGGGATCAAGTGCTCTGGTAAGCGGCAGTAATAATCATTGGTGGAGGAACTCTTTTCTATCAACAACACAGCACTTTTCATCGGGTGTCTGATGTGTGAAGTCACCAATAGCTATTAAGGAGAACTTTGGCAGGACTTTAAGATTGTTCAGGATTCACTACTATTTTCTGTTTGAACAGGACTTTATTGTTTATACTGTGTTGATCAAGTATCGATTCAGACAAACAACAGGCAGTTGTCCCAAAGCAATCAAGCAGGGACAGGTTTCTGTATACACTAGCCTTTTTCACTACGAGTGCAATTTACATATTGTGCAGCTTCATTTTTCTTTAAGAAAGAACAGTATATAATATAAAACTGCATGCAGGGCATTGGACAAAGCATTAGGGACAAAAGGGAGGTGAGAAATAATTTGATACACTAATGTAATCTGTAAGATTACAGTGTACTGTATTGTGTTCTGTACTTTTTGAATTTCCCACCGGGCTCTGTCCCCGTTCATCGCACCGCTCACAGGGAACAGAGCCCGGCATACAGAGCATCGGGCGGAAGACACAGCCACTGCACACAGCGGGGGGGGGGGGGGGGCATCGCAGGATCCTGGGGACAAGTTAAGTAACTTTCCCTGGGTACTGCGATGCAGCCCCAAGTGTGTCTCGGAGATACCGCTCTTGGTATGGAAAATTCACCCCCGAGCCACACTCGAGAATACTGCCAAGAAGGTTAACCATGGTGGTGCTCTTCCTTTGACGCGTCATGAGAATAAACATTGCAGTTTTAGATACTGAAGCCCCCCCCCCTCATTAAGACTAAGAATACATTCAAATTCTTCGCCATCTCACCATCCTTTGTAACCAGAATACCTGCATCATTCTTTATGGTGCCAATTTTACCATTTATGTACTTTTCTTACTCTCCTGCGCTATATGCCTTTCGTGTTCTATTTTAGCCGCCCTGATTACACCCTTACATTTCTTATTGTACTCTTTGTACAGTTGGAATGCTAATGATGTTCCCTCAGCCTTGTATTTTTTGAAGGCCTTCTCTTTTGCTTTTATATGAATTTTTACGTTGGCACCCAGGGCTTTTATTAGCTCTTTAAATTTATTACCCTTTGGGATGCACTGGCTAATACCCTTATTTAATATGCTCCTCCTAAAGCACACCCATTTTTCCTCCGTGTTCTTTGTTCCTAAGATTTTATCCCATTTAGTATTTTCACATACATCCCATTAATCTGCGGTGGTCATTTCCCAATACCTTTTATATTAAATTAATTTCTACTGTATGAAATAACCAAGTCACATACCTCGATTCACGGACTCTCCACATATTACTCGTCAGATTATTTATCAAATCTTGGAGAATTTCAGTTAAATATTTATCAACCTATAAAGAAGAATGTTTAGACTATGAATTGACATATTTGTATGGTGTTATTTGATAACACAGCACTAACAGAAATTGTGTACAGTACAACCTGAGAAATAAAAAAAATCAGTGCTGATTCATCTGCCCCCTCCAAGCTGCACTTCAGCAGAACACTACCTTTCCATTACTTCATGTATTGGTCCTTTCGTTGACCACAAAAACTTTAATCTGATTACAGAGATTCTAACGCTGATAGGTTATTATGGGTTACTAAACTCTGCCATAGTTATAGCAACACAAACTTTCATGTTTCACTTTGCAAGGTCTTAAATGCGTTTTAATCCTATGTACTTAGAAACTGCCAATACACAAAGATCCTCAGTTTAGAAGGGCTAATCATAGTAATAAGCAACTACTAAATCCCCTTCTTCCACAAAACTAGCTCTACCATGTCCTGACTGACAAACTATACGAAATCAGCTATAAAGCTGGCAGAGCATTTTGAGATTTCTAATATGACAGCAGGTAGCGGTAAATTGAGTGCTCGTCACTGGTTTATCATGTCCGTGAGGTGGGTAGTGATTTTTTTGCTAGAAATCCCTGTTAACCTTTATTAAGTTGGTAAACAGTGAATCACAACAACCACAAAAGCTGTATTTTAATGGAGTTCTCTTAATTTAGTCATATTAAAGTTTATTTATATACCTACAGATTAAAGATGACCTTGCACTGAAAAACAATGTATACAGTACGTACGCAAGTCAAAAAAAACGACGGTGGTAGAAAAAAAAAAAAAAGGAAGATACTTGCCTTACCCTCAACTGGGTATCCCAAATCTCCAGAACAGATATGGGATCCTACAGATAGCAGATCCTCATAATTTCCAGGTGCCAAGTGGACAACCCACCCCAAAACACATTTTTTTTAATATTACTTTTAGGTGGTAAATATACATGGAGGAGGGAGTTATGAAGTAATAAGTAAATAAGTAGACCATGCCTTTTAGTGCAAGATGCATTTTAAATAAGTGAACTGTTGGTACCACCAAGTTAAATAAATGGGGTTTAAGAGGTGTAACATTCACACATCACACAAGTCAAGCACTTACAGTAGCCTTGTCTGTGACCAGAGCATTCCAGATGCTGGTCATAGCCTGCCGAACTCCAGTGTTTGGGTCATACTGATAACGATACAATCGTGGAACGAGTTGTGGCAAGAATGGTGCAAGCTGTTCCCCAGCCTTTGTAGCAATCACATTAAAGCCAAATGCTGCACCCTAAAAAAGATAAGCATGGATTTTAAAAATGAATGCGCACAAAAAGCAGATATCCAACATACAATTATATTACTCCTGAACAAATTACAAAAACAAGACCTTACCTTCCGTGATGTCCACATAGCATGATGGTTAGCAAGATTCATGAACTTGTATACAAGGTCTGGTTGACTAAGGTCACTGGCCAGTGCACAAAGTTCTTTATATGTAGACAGCCCCTGCCTTTGGAAATATGAAATAGAAAAGACCAAGTATGAGGTATCGTGTCTCTATTTACTGAAGAATATTGGCAAAATCACGTTTTAAAGAGATTAAATATATTGGAAAAAATACGTTTTAAAAAGGGAATGATTAGTTTAATGTTTTCTACATATACAAGAAAATCAGATTGCTGTAAAAAGTCTTAAAATTGTGTATTAAAGGCTAGTTACATTGGGAAGAGGTACACAAGATAGAATCTAAACAAAATAATAATGTAAAAATTATGATTTCAGGCAGTAGCAGCCATTTTAAAACTGGCCGACTTGTATGGGACTTTGTGCCTTGATTACAAGGTATGGCTTGTGAAGTAATCACTACCATCCATGTATATTTTTCAGAGGGTAAATGTTTGATGTGGAAGACTGAACCACTATTCACTTGTCCCAGAGACCACTTTCCCATCACCCAGGTGAAAAAAAAACAAGGGAAGGTAAATAGGTCCTCACAAATCAAATCATTTAAAAAACACAACACAAGCCCATATAAGTGATTTAGTCCAAAAGGCTGTTATTGCATGACAAGTGAAGCATTTCAGAATTAGATAAAATTATTTTCTCAGTAATAAACCTGGAAAAAATATATTTTTGTCCTTACCATAAAATGTGTTTTTTGAAATTCAGTAAGGGACAAGGGATTCAGTTATTCTGAGACGATTTAGGTATATTACCATCCTATAGGAGGATTTGAGTACTGGCAAATAAATAATTGCCCACCCTGGTACTGTATAAGCCCTACCTCTCCCAGCATGCCTCAGTTTTATAGAAAAGCTGTACATAAAAGAGCAGATAACAATACAGAGTGGTCCTGGAGTACCTCAACGGCTTGCCGACCGGCCCACGCCGATATAGGTTGGTAGAATGGCACTCCTGCGCAAACGGACGTACCTGTACGTCAGTACGCAAAAGCAGGATAGCGGGTGCACGCCAGCCGTGCGCCGTGGGAGCGTGCCCGTGGACTCTGTCTGCCAGTGGCCCGCGATCTTGGCAAGGAGAGGCAGAACGGGGAGATGCCTATGTAAACAAGGCATTTCCCTGTTCTGTCTAGAGACATGACAGGGATCTACTGCTCCCTGTCATCGGGAACAGTGATCTCTGTCATGTCAGTGGTAGCCCACCCCCCCCTACAGTTAGAACACGCTGAGGAAAAACACTTAACCCCTTGATTGCCCCCTAGTGTTTAACCCTTTCCCTGCCAGTGACATTTATACAGTAATCAATGGATATTTTTTAGCTCTAATCCCTGCATAAAAATGTCAAGGGTCCCAAAATAGTGTCAAAAGTGTCCTGTCCGCTGCAATGTCGCAGCCCTGATAAAAAAAACGCTGATCACCGCCATTACTAATAAAAAATAAATAAAAATAAATAAATAAAAATGCCATAAATCTATCCCCTATTTTCTAGACGCTATAACTAGGGCTGCAACTAACGATTATTTTCATAATCGATTAGTTGGCCGATTATTGTTTCGATTAATCGATTAATAACCTAAAAAAAAAAAAAAAGCTAATTTTGCTGCGATTTGCATATTTGCTTATTTTTGGGATAATTTGTTGTTGGGCAGATTAAAAAACACAAATTGCCGCAAAAACGCATTACATGCTTTTCTGCAGCTTCTCCATTGAAGTATATTGAACCAAAAAAACAAAATGGCATTGTTTTCGGTTAAAAAAAAGTCCTTGCCCTTTACAAATACGCAGCAGCTGAAAAAAATCATGGATGTGAACGTGTCCCATAGGAAACCATGTAAATGACCTGTAGCGTGTTTCTGCAAAAAGCACCAAAAAACACAGAGGTGTGACCCAGGCCTGAGATGTTTACTAACATAATGGGGTTAAAAAAAAAAAATTTGTACGCCCCGTCTGGGGTTACAAATGCGGTTTTCTCTTTGGCCGACTTGGCCAGGGGGATTTGCCAATACCCTTTTGTGAGGTCAAGAGTCGTCATGTATCGGGCTGTTCCCAGCCGGTCGATCAACTCATCTATACGTGGCATGGGGTAGGTGTCAAATTTTGTAACTTTGTTCAACTGACGAAAATCGTTACAAAATCGCCAGCTCCCATCCGGTTTAGGCACAAACACGATGGGACTAGACCAATCACTTTGGGACTCCTCTATCACCCCTAAGTTCAGCATTTTCTGTACTTCCTCCCGTATTGCCTCCCGTCGAGCCTCTGGGATCCGATAGGGTTTTAACTTCACCCTTTCACCGGGCGGGGTAATGATGTCATGCTCTACCCCAGATGTTTGTCCCGGCAGCTCAGAGAATACCTCCTTGTTGCGAAGCACAAACTCCTTAACCTCCTGTTGTTGGGGTTGTGACAAGGTGGCTGCTATTCCAACCTCAGGAATCACGCAACCAGTTTGAGCTGGTGACCAAGTGTCTGCGACTAGGGACTCTCTATCCCTCCAGGCTTTCAACAGATTAACGTGATAGATCTGTTCGGGCTTTCGCCTTCCTGGTTGTCTGACCTTGTAATTCACTTCGCTCACTTTTTCCATTATCTCGTAGGGGCCTTGCCATTTGGCAGGGAATTTACTTTCAACCGTAGGGACAAGTACCAATATCCTATCCCCCGGGGAAAAGGTACGGGTCTTGGCTCCACGGTTGTACACTCTCTGCTGTGCCAACTGCGCTTGGGCCAAATGTTCCTTCACGATGGGCATTACCTGTGCAATTCGATCTTGCATCAGGGCGACATGCTCAATCACACTCCTGTGGGGAGAACTCTCACTTTCCCAAGTTTCCTTGGCAATATCCAACAGCCCTCTTGGGTGTCTCCCATACAGTAACTCAAAGGGGGAGAATCCCGTAGAGGATTGGGGCACCTCCCTAATAGCAAACATCAAATAAGGAAGTAAACAGTCCCAATCCTTTCTATCTCTATCCACCACTTTCTTCAACATTTGTTTTAGGGTTTTGTTGAATCTTTCAACCAGCCCATCGGTTTGGGGGTGATACACAGACGTACGCAATTGCGTCACTTTGAACAATTTACACAGCTCTTTCATAACCCGGGACATAAAGGGTGTACCTTGGTCCGTAAGCAGTTCTTTACAAATACCCACCCGGCTAAAAACAAGAGATAGCTCTTTGGCTATGGTTTTGGCCGAGGTATTTCGGAGAGGGATCGCTTCTGGATAACGGGTGGCATAGTCCATTATAACTAATATGTACTGGTGCCCCCTAGCGGACTTGATTATAGGACCTACCAAATCCATGGCGATCCTCTCAAACGGGACCTCAATGATGGGTAGAGGGACCAGCGGGCTACGGAAATGTGGCATCGGGGCCGACCTCTGACACACAGGGCAGGAGGAACAATAATTTTCTACGTCCTTCATCACCCCCGGCCAATAGAATCTCTGTAATACCCTCTCTCGGGTTTTCTCTGTCCCCAGATGACCTCCAAGAATGTGCCCATGGGCCAACTCCAACACCAACTTCCTGTAAGGTTTGGGCACCACAAGCTGCTCAACGGTTTCTTCTGCCCTTTTTGCCACCCGATACAGTAGGTCCTTCTCTACGCTGAAGTATGGGTAAGTGCAGGTATTATCTGGGTTCACTAACTCACCATCTATTTTCACTACGTTTTCCCGTGCCTTTATTAGGGCGGGGTCTTTCAACTGTTCTGTTGCAAAGTTTTCCCTGTGAACCTCAAGATCAGAAAACTCCACAGACGGTAGGTTTTCGTCTGAGGAGGTGGGCTCCTCTCCAGTTTCTTGAGTCTCCCCTGCCAATACTGATAAGGGAAATTCCGGAGAGTCCTCACCACTCTCAGGGGAGTTCTGGCTATCACATTCCTGGTACATAGGGGCACCAGTGAGGGGCTCAGGATCATCCCACAGTTCCCAGAACTTCGGAAAATCCCTTCCCACAATGGCGTCATGCGGTAACTGAGATACTAAGCCCACTGGATGAGAGAGGGTACCTTTGGGGGTCTCGAAACACACTGTAGTCACTGGATACTCTCGGGTGTCCCCATGCACACAAATAACAGCTACCTTGCTATTCCCAGAGACCTCTGTTTTAACTAACTCAGCCTTTATCAGGGTCACAAGGCTACCTGAATCCAGCAATACCACAACATTTCTACCATTAACACACATTTTGCATAAATGTTTCTCAGTTCCTCGAATGGCAGTGCATGCGACTGTCGCACACAGCGACTGACGTCTGCCCGTCAGAAAGTCACACTGCATGGGTTCCTCCACAACCGGGCAATTGGCTGCAATATGTCCCGCTTGCCGGCAGCGGTAGCAAACGATCCTTCTTGCGGCCTCTTGAGCCGCTGATTTCCCAGGCTGTTCTCGCCAAACTTGGGGTAGAGCTCCCACCCTCTCACTCTCTCCACCCTCACCCCTTGGAATCCTCTTATCCGCCCCTGGGGATGGTCTGGTCTTAGGGTGGAAAGTCCGAGTGTCTCTGGAAGAGGCCGTCAGGTTCTCTGTAGCCAAGTATTTCTCCACACGATCCACAAGACCATCGGCCGTCTCTGGGTCTCCATGGCTTACCCACTTTTGGATGGCAGTAGGAAGAGCTCTCAAAAACCGATCCATTACAACACGTTCCACAATCTTTGGTGCGGACAAAGTCTCTGGCTGTAGCCACTTTCTGCTCAGGTGAATGAGATCATACATTTGAGACCTGGGGGGTTTTCCAAGCTGGAAAGTCCAGTTATGCACACGCTGAGCCCGGACAGCCTGGGTGACACCCAGCCTTGCCAATATTTCAGCTTTTAGCATCACATAGTCTTTTGCTTGGTTAGGCTCTAGGTCATAGTAAGCTTTCTGCGATTCACCAGTTAACAGAGGAGCCACCAGTCCAGCCCACTGCTCCTCAGGCCACTTTTCTCTTTCAGCGGTCCTTTCAAATGTGGTCAAAAATACCTCTGGATCATCCTCTCCAGTCATTTTTGTCAATAAACGACTCACCCCAAAGGACGCGGTATTAGTGGGACGGCTTTCCTCACTGGTCTGCGGACGTTGCTGCATTACTGCTTCCATCTGTTGTTGTAGTCTCTGCTCTTGCTTCTGCAACAGGTCTATGAAGCGGGCCTCAGATTGCTGCTGGGCACGTTGCTGAGCCTCCAGACTCTGTTGCAAAGTTGCGTTTGTCTGCTGCTGGGCTGCAAGGCTCCTTTGCAAACCTGCATTTGTCTGCTGTTGATTGGCATTTGCTAGAGCCAGCTGCTTCAGTATCTCCTCCATGCTGGCTTAAAAAAAACTGCCACTGGTTCTCCACCAACTGTGAGGGGGTTAGCTCGGCAGCGGGTGTGTGTGACCCCCGGGATGGGCTCCCCACACAAAACAGGCCCAGCAAACGGAGGTTGTGGTTTTCAAAATCAAAAAAAGGTGCGGTTTATTTTCTATTTACAGTGACAAAACACAGCAAAGCAAAAGAAACATAAATCAAAATAAATCCTGGTCAAGTTGACCTCTGACTAAACATACAGGTTTCCTAACTAACAACTGGGATCAGCCTAGTGCTGTCCTAGTCCCTAAGTCCCTGGTTTAGTAAAAGTCCAAACAAATAGCCACACAGGCTTTGCCTCACCGCACAGGGGTTCACTCTCCCTAGACAGTCCACACAGGTCTGGTTCCAGGCATGAGCTAACATCTAATGAAGCTGGGAGTTCTTATAGAGGCCTAAATGAGCTGACAAGCTTCAGCTGGCCTCATCAACTCCCTGTCTGTACGACGCCCAGCCCTCTCCCTAGAGGTATGAGTCATCCATGAGCCCACTAGCCTTATACAACTCTCCACCTAGTTGTATAAGTCGGCGTAAAGCCTGAATCTGGGCGAAATATATCTACCCCCCTGGATGCAACCAGGTGAATTTACCTTCCTGCTGTCACAATATATATATATATATATATATATATATATATATATATATATATATATATATTTTTTTTTTTCAAAATTGGTCTTTTTTGTTTATAGCGCAAAAAAGAAAAACCGCAGGAGGTGATTAAATACCACCAAAAGAAAGCCATTTGTGGAGAAAAAAAAAAAAAAAAAGCATGTCAATTTTGTTTGAGTACAGCGTCACACAACCGCGCAATTTTCAGTTAAAGCGAAGCAGTGCCGTGTCGCAAAAAAAGCTCTGGTCATTAAGGAGGTAAAATCTTCTAGGGCTGAAGTGGTTAAAGTAGAACTAAAAGGCAAAACTTTTTTTTAATTTTGGATAGCGTAAGGGAGGCTTTTTTAATCATCTGTGCCCCAGTGGGGGGACTTCCTGTTTTGACTAGGGGATAGGAAATAAAGGGAAGTGAGAGGAAATCCCTCCAAAGTTAAGAAATCCCTGGCTGTCACCAGGGTTACCGAAACTAGCTTTCCCATTGGCGAATTTCCCCTCTATTCCTGTTTTGGTGACAACCTAAAATTTGGGATTTTCTTTCATTCATTTTCTCTATCGGTGATAACAGTAAACAAGACAAAAGAAGACAGTGAACCTCCCTGACAGGGAAATACAATCCTGACAGTGTTCTAACCCTTCTCCATTCTAAATAAAAACAAAAAATATTTTGCCTTTAGCTATACTTTCATGAACAACAAGAAAGTGATTTAACGATAAGTACAAATATCCTGTTTTCTTTATCGTTGATTAACCACTTCCGCTCTAGAGCAATTTAAAAATGCATATATCTATGGTTGAAGTAGCATTGTCATTCTAGGACAGGCAGCATGCGTTAGAACTATTGCATTGCTTCAATTGTTTTCAACTCCTGCGGCACTTTATATGCCAACAAAGCTGTTCAAAATCCATCAGTTACCAGTTTGTACTGTAGCTTACCCATCAGGGGTTTTACCAATGGAGGAGCCCTGAAACACCTCTGTATCACCAGATATCTCATGCTTTGCTCTGGAAGAAAGGAGAGTTATGTAAAAAGTTAATATTTATTGATCATTACTTCTTGCTTCACATTCATCTAACACATTATTAATGATTATGCCAGTTTGTAAAAGTGAGTACTTTTCCAATGTAATTTGCATCTTAAAACCAATGTAAGAAAAAAGCTGCAGGATCCAATATTCTAATTTCCATTATAAACAAACCCCCCAATGAAAAGGTGAACAGACACCATAACCCCTTCCCAGTCCCTCCTGTACTTTCCTCCATGGGTAATAATAGGATTTTTATAACAGCTTACCTGTAAAATCCTTTTCTTGGAGTACATCACGGGACACAGAGCGACATAGTCATTACTAATGGGTTATATAGATACCGTCAGGTGCTGGCACTGGCAACTTCCAAAACCGGAAGTACCCTCCCCTATATAAGCCCCTCCCATCCGGGAGCACCTCAGTTTTGTAGCAAAGCAATAAGTGTCCCCAAAGAGGGGCGGGAGCTCTGTGTCCCGTGATGTACTCCAAGAAAAGGATTTTACAGGTAAGCTGTTATAAAAATCCTATTTTCTTTCTCGTACATCACGGGACACAGAGCGACATAGTCATTACTAATGGGATGTCCTAAAGCAATGCCAAATGAGGGGGGGGGGGGATACACCATATATAAGCTGAGCGCTATCAGACATGAGGATCTTTTGCGGCCTGCAACACACTGCGCCCAAAGGCGACATCCTCCTGACTTCTAACGTCCACCTGGTAGAACCTAGTAAACGTGTGAACTGAAGACCATGTTGCGGCCCTACAGATTTGAGCCAGGGAGGCCTGGTGATGCACTGCCCATGAAGTTCAAACTGCTCTCGTGGAGTGCGCTCTAACTTTGAACGGAGGCGGTCTCCTTCTCAAGCCATAGGCTTGTATTATGACCTGTCGAATCCACTTGGCTAAAGTAGATTTTGACGCTGCCTGACCCTTTCTGGGGCCTTCCGGCAGAATAAACAAAGTATCCGTTCTGCGAATCTGAGCAGTGGCTTTTAGATAAGCTTTAACTGCTCTTACTACATCCAAAGAATGCAATAACTTTTCCTCTACCGAAGTAGGTTTGGGGAAAAAAGAAGGAAGAACCACATCTTGGTTCAAATGAAACCTCGATACCACCTTAGGAAGAAAGGCTGGATGAGGACGTAACACTACTTTGTCCTTATGGATAACCAGATATGGCTCTTTACAGGACATAGCTGCTAATTCCGACACTCTTTTAGCCGAACAAATGGCTACTAGAAAAATCAATTTCCTGGTGAGAAGCACCAAGGAAATATGCTGTAATGGTTCAAATGGTTGTTTCTGTAAAACCGACAGAACCAAGTTTAGATCCCATGGACATATGGGAATATTAACCGGAGGACTAATACGCATCACTCCTTGTATAAAGGCTTTGACTAGTGAATGCGAAGCCAAGGGCCTTTGAAAAAATATTGACAAGGCCGAAATCTGACCCTTGATAGTACTCAAGGCAAGCTTCCTATCTACAGCCCATTGTAGGAAGTCCAGAATCCTACCTATTACGTATTTACGTGGATACCATTTCTTGGCCTCACACCAGGCGATGTACGCCTTTCAGATTCTATAGTAGATCTGCCTGGATACCGGCTTCCTGGCATTGATCATGGTAGATACCACAGCATTAGAGAGCCCTCTCTTTTTTAGAATGTGGGCTTCAATAGCCAGGCCGTCAAACCTAGGGCTGGTAAGGAAGGGTGGTATATCGGTCCTTGCGAAAGCAGGTCCGGACGATGTGGGAGGGTCCAAGGACTCCCCACAGACATTTTTACAATCTCCGCGTACCATGCTCTTCGGGGCCACGCTGGAGCCACCAGAATCACTGGTTTCTTTTCTACCCTGATTCTGCGGAGTAATCGAGGTAACAATTGTGGCGGTGGGAATGCATATATCAGCTTGAACTGATCCCAAGGGAACACTAGGGCATCCGAGCCGCACGCTAGGGGATCCCTTGTCCAAGAGACAAACCTGTCCACTTTTGTGTTGAATCTGGATGCTAGCAGATCTACATCCGGTGTTCCCCACCACTGACATATTGTCCGGAAAACCTCGGGATGAAGGGACCATTCCCCTGGGCATAATTGTTGGCGACTTAGAAAGTCCGCCTTCCAATTCTCCACTCCTGGAATGAATACCGCAGATATGGCTGGGACATATCTTTCTGCCCATCTCAGGATGTAATTTACTTCCCTTTGGGCTGCACGACTCCTGGTGCCCCCTTGACGATTGATATATGCCACTGCTGTGGCATTGTCGGATTGAATTCTGACAGGGGACCCTTGGAGTTTGGATGTCCATGCTACTAGGGCATACCGGGCTGCTCGTATCTCTAAGAGATTGATGGGCAGGGCCTTTTCCGCATCCGACCATCTGCCCTGGAGAGACCATTGCTCCAGTATTGCTCCCCAGCCTATAAGGCTGGCATCTGTAGTGACCACCTTCCAGGAAATCGGACTGAAGGATTTCCCTCTTTCCAGATTCTGGGGAACCAACCACCAGCGGAGGCTCTTGCGAACGGAAGGGGACAAGGACATTGGTAAGTCCAGAGCCTGAACTTTTTTGTTCCAGGCTGACAGTATGGCCCTTTGCGACTTCCTTGAATGGAATTGACCGTAGGGTACTGCTTCGAATGATGCCACCATTTTTCCCAGCAGCCTCATGCACAGGCGTATGGATGGCTGTCTTTTTGAACCCACTAAGTGGATCAAATCTCTCAAAGATGACCCCTTTTCTTGAGGCAAGAAAATTTTTCTCTGGTCTGAATCCAGCCTTAGCCCCAAGTATTCCAGACTTTTGACTGGTTTTAGGGCTGACTTGTCTCGGTTGATAATCCAACCGTGATATTCCAGATACTTGATTGTCTCGTGAACAACCACTTCTAGTTTTTCCACTGAGTGGTCTATCAGCAACAAGTCGTCTAGATATGCCATTATCGTTACACCTCGTGTTCTTAGATTGGCCAATAATGGGGCCAGAATTTTTGTGAACACTCTTGGTGCTGTGGCCAGACCGAAGGGTAAGGCTCTGAACTGAAAATGGCGCCCTTCTACCGCAAAGCGTAGAAATTTTTGGTGGGCTGGAAAGATGGGAATGTGCAAATAAGCATCTTTGATGTCGATCGAGGCTAACCATTCCTCCCCTTGTAGGGCAGTGGCTACCGATCGGATCGACTCCATCCGGAAAGTCCTGATATGTAGGAATTTGTTTAGCCCTTTTAGATTTAATATGGGCCTCACGTCCCCGTTTGGCTTCGGGACTGTAAAGAGGTTTGAGTAAAACCCGAACCCCCATTCTTCCAGGGGAACCTCTATAATTACTGCTTGGAGCAATAATTGTTCTAGTGCCAACAGGAGGGATCCTCTCTTCTGGGGATCCCTTGGCACGTCTGACCTTATAAAGCGGGAAGGAGGGGAGTTTTTTAACTCCAATTTGTATCCCAGATTTACTGCGGAGAGCACCCATCTGTCTCGGATCGTGTCCCGCCAGGTCTCTGTGAACAACTGAAGTCTTCCCCCCACCCGATTGGGTGGGGGCAACCCTTCATGCATTTGACTTTGGGGGAGGTTTTGTACCTCTCCTGCTCCAGGGCTTCTTGTTACCCTGCAATTGTCCCTGATTTTTACCTCCGGGATTTGACCGAGGAGGCCGTCGGAACTGTTTCACAGCCGATGTCCTAGGGACTGGAGAAGCAGGCCTCTTAAAAGAGGGACCTCTAACTCTATTTTTAACCGGCAAAAGTGTACTTTTACCGCTGGAAATTCTCTGGATATATTTGTCCAGGTCTTCCCCGAATAAGCGTTCACCATGAAATGGGAAGCTGACCAGCAATTTTTTACAGGGAGCTTCAGCAGACCAGTTTTTGAGCCATAGAAGCCTGCGCATATGTACTACAGACAGCGTAAGGCGGGAGGCCTGATGGATTGAATCCTTTATAGCGTCCACCGCAAAGCATAAGGCTCTAGGTAGATCAGCTAGGGCAAGAGCCTGCTGATCTGGCAAGTCCCTTAAGACATGTTTCAACTGATCCTTCACTGCTTGGCAGACCCCAATAGCTGCCACTGCTGGTTGTGTCACCAATCCTGCTGTAGAAAAAGCAGATTTTAATAAGGACTCCAATTTTTTATCTATTGGGTCCTTGAACATTTGGACATTATCCACCGGACATGTCAGTGATTTATTCACACAAGAGATGGCTGCGTCCACTGTAGGGACCCTCCATTTTCTGATGAACTTATCCTCCATGGGATAGACCACCGGAAATCTCTTGGGGGGAGTAAATATTTTGTCAGGATGCTCCCAATCCTGGTAAATGAGCCCTTCCAGTAAAGGATGGATCGGAAAGGAACAAACAGTCTGGGGAGATTTTAGCGACCCCAACGAGGAGACAGAAGTGGATGATGGCTCCGCAAGTGGCATTTTAAATGCTGATCGGACCATATTAGTCAGGGACTGAACCCATAATCTTTCATCATGTGATGCTGAGAACGGCTCCTCCACTGTTGATTCCTCTACAACCGAATCGACCTCATCCTGATCCCCTTCAGGTAGGTCGATCCCTGTATGGGACTGTTGCTCTGTTAACAGGCACTCTGAGGGAGGAGACGGAGATCGGGCGCTTTTCTCCTGTGACAGGGAAGCCGCGATCAATGCTGACAATCTCTCTTCCAGCCCTCCCAGAGCTGAGGAAAAAACCTCCTCTGTTACATACACAGGAGCAGGTGAACTGAGGACAGCCACAGTACCAGGTACTCCTGAGGGTGCTCTACGGTCACTAACCTCTGATTCTTCAGGGGAGACTGGTGCAGCCGAAGCATGCCCAAGATCCTCAGAGCCCGATGGAGACCCCCTATTCCTCCTGGAATTTCTAGTCCCGGAGTTTTTAGACGGCATATTCCTAAGCCACAAAGCTGAGGTATTCCAGCCGAAATACACCAGTTACTGACAATAGTCTAGCATAAATGCTGCTATAAGAAACAGTTGGTGTCTACTAATGTGCCTTTCTAGGGGATGCCTGTATCAACCGCTTGCTGTATGCCTTTTTTAAATGTTGCCAGCTCTGTCTCTGTACTTCATAGCCAGCTCACCACACAAAATTGTGGTTTTTAACATGCTGGGACGCCCGCACATGCGCAGAAGCGCTGCGGCGCGCACAGAGCGTCATCCCCCAGGCTCCGCCCCCTTTCCCGGCTCACCTCTATATATAGAGGCGCGTGCACGCGCACGGCCACGTGCGCCTTCGGCGCTAATTTCGAAAATGGAAACTAGGGACAAGAGCCAGGGCCCCTTTGCCGCAGGCCGGGGGATGGACGAGCATTGCAACATGGCAGAGGAAGCAGTTTCCCATAAGAGAACTCACCATCTGCCTGGACTCGCTCTGATGAGAAGAAACTAGTCCACATGACAAGAAACGTTCCACAGCGGCCTCTAGTGGACAAACACAGGTACCGCAGTCTAATATATTAAATATATATAAAAAAATTTTTTTTTTTTTTTTTTCTTGACCACCATTAAAAATGATTACATTTTTTTAGTAGTTACAGGCATGCACAGAAATTTGCGGGAATACCATTAGGTAACAGACAGAAAGACAAATTAGGCTTGGGGGTCCCCCAATAGAACCAAGTTCCTGGGGGCCCCCCACTTACCTGTTCCCCGCCGCAGGACTTTGTTTGGTCCACAAAAGCCCAAACTTCACCTATCACGGCAGGCATTGTAATCAAACCTTCAGGGACCGGGTTCCCAAGGATTCCACTCCCCTGGACCTGTATAGCACCCTGCACAGAAAACATCTTGGTCGTGGGTATGACCAGAGCTCTGGATCCCAGGGTCCAGCTCTCCTAAGAGAAGCATTACAGGCAAAACCTTGCTCTTCTCTGCAAGGCCCGGGTACCGACCGTTTAGCTATGAAGCTTTTTTGGTCGGATCCGGAATAGCTTACTGAGGCCCAAAAGAACCTGTACGCAAGCTCAGTGAAAAACACATGTTTCTTCTTGGCCAACACCTTAGACACTGGCAAAAAACTGAGGTGCTCCCGGATGGGAGGGGCTTATATAGGGGAGGGTACTTCCGGTTTTGGAAGTTGCCAGTGCCAGCACCTGACGGTATCTATATAACCCATTAGTAATGACTATGTCGCTCTGTGTCCCGTGATGTACGAGAAAGAAAAGTGGTCAGTGCCAAGCAACGGTCTGCTTTTTTTTTTCAACGCTTCTTGGCTAGAATAGATCAGATTCATTGAGATTGATCAGCGCCAGCACAGAGCATCACTGATCTGTTCCAGAAGCGCTGCAGAAAAAAAAATAGAAGAGTAGAGCGAGGATCTCAATAGCCCGGACCACTACAACGACTGAGTGGGCTCTGACAGCTCATCAAACTCAGAGGTAATTTATAGCAGGGACAGAGAGAGAATAAAGGGTGTATGATGGTAGTTCATACCTGTTCATTTAAGCATCATTTGCAACTAAGCTGTCTATGAACCATAACCTCTGGGAAATCTCAGAACAAACACAGGACACATCCCCCAATCATCTTAAATCAGCTAAGTTTTGAACATGTTTTTGCTGGGGTTTTTTTCTAATGTGCACAGAAAAAAAGTAATCTGAAATCTATAATGCAGCACACAGTTTCTTTCCTTTATTTAAGGAAAAAAAAAAAAGGACAAAGTACAAAAGTATTTTCCCACTTCAGCATGCAAGGATTTCTTAAAGCTTAAAGAGGCAGTAAACCCTCTTAAAAAAATTCTGAAAAAAAAACCCCTGCAAGAGAAAGGCATAATGAGCTAGTATGCATAGCATACTAGCTCGTTATGTATTACTTACCTGAGATCGAATCCCCCGCAGCGGTGCTCATTCCTCTCCTCCATCTCTCCCCGAGTGTCTTCCTCGTATCGCAGCTCCGGTAATGTAACTGGCCGGAGCCGCGATGACGTCACTCCCGCACATGCGCGCGGGTGCCGCCACCAACGGCATGATTGCAGTTAGTAACGGCACGCTCAGTGTACCGTTGTCTACGGCGCATGCGCCGTAGAAATCGGTGCATGTCTTTTGCAAATATCTCCTAAACCGTGTAGGTTTAGGAGAGATTTCTTGCACCTACAGGCAAGCCTTAATCTAGGCTTACCTGTAGGTCTAAGTGGTCTGTAAGGGTTTACAACCACTTTAACACTGGAACTTACTTAAACAAACTGTTCCTCTAGCATCATTAAAAAATACTACCTTTCAATTCCGAACTGTCCACCACAGTACATCTATTCCACCACATGATGCCCTCAGCATTCTGGTTAAAAAAATGTTCAGCATCACCCAAACCAGAATGCCGGGGACATTAATATGAATGCAGGGCACCCCAGTGCCCTACAAGTTCACTGTGTATTAAGGGTAAAAGCAGCGCTGATCTCATCTACGCATCTTTTAGGATGGACAACCAATAGATAAGATTAGGAATGGAAGATGATCAAGCACATGACATAACGAGCCAGATCTAAATGGAAAAAGCTAAACGTTAATTCAAATAAATAAGTTAATGTATAAATCACACTGGGGGGGGGTGTGTGTGTGTGTGTGTGTGTGTGTGTGTGTGTGTGTGTGTGTGTGTGTGTGTGTTATACAGAGCCAGAAGTTAGGATGCAACATTTACAGGCAGCATATTCGAAAGTCATTGACAAGGAGGGGATTTTTTATTAAAGACAGTACTTTAAGTGGTTGCAAAGGCACAGGTTTTTTTTACCTTTATGCATTCTATGCATGAAGGCCAAAAAAAAATAGGATTTTTGTACTCGCCATAAAATCCATTTCTCTGAGTTCATGGACGGACACAGCTCCCTATTGACAAGTAGGTATTATCCTTCATTTAGAAGTGACTAGGCAGAAAACTTGTAGAAAGTGTTAACACATCACACCTTATACAATACCGCCCAGGGGGCGGACCCTCTGGGTTTAACCCCTCTCTCTGCATCTCGCAGATCAGTTCGTCAAAAAGCAGTACAAACTTAAAAAACGAGGGGTGGGTGCTGTGTCCATCCATGAACTCAGAGAAATGGATTTTACGGTGAGTACAAAAATCCTATTTACTCTTTCATTAATAAACGGACACAGCTTCCTATTGACAAGTGGGACGTCCCAGAGCAGTGTCAAAAAAACGAGGGGCGGGAACAGCATAAAAGTAAACTTTCACCCCAAAAACAAAAAAAACGGAGCTCCTCACCGAGGAGTTGCAACTCTAAAAACGGCCGCCTGCAAAACTTTGCGGCGGAAAGAAGCATCCGAAGATGCACCTACATCAACCTTGTAGAATTTATTGAAAGTGTGAGCGGACGACCAAGTCGCTGCCTTACATAATTGGGAAACAGATGCTTGATGTCGGAAAGCCCAAGGAGGCACCTATTGCCCTGGTCGAATGCGCCGTGACAGGAAAGGAGGGCGCCCGACCCTTAATGGCGTAAGCCTGAATCAATATCTGTCGGATCCACCTCGAGATGGTGGCCGACGAGAGCGCTAGTCCCTTTTTGGGACAAGCCACCGAAACAAACAGTGAGTCTGACCTCCGGAACGGAGCAGTAGCCGGTAAGTATACTCTCAGAGCTCGGACAACGTCCAAGGAATGCAACGCCGACTCCTTAGGATTCGACGGATGAGGACACAAGGATCAAAGTACAATGTCCTCATTGAGATGAAAAGCCAAAACGACTTTTGGAAGAAAGGAAGGCTGCGGACGCAGCACCACCTTATCCTTGTGGAAGAGCAGATAGGGAGCCTTGCATGACAAGGCTGCCAGCTCAGAAACCCGTCTAAGTGACGTAACAGCCACCAAAAAGACCACTTTTTGAGAAAGTGTCAACAAGGGAATTTCCCTAATGTTCTCAAACGGTGACTTCTGAAGCACCTATAGGACCAGGTTCAAGTCCCACGGAGGTAGTCGGGGACGGACCGGAGGAGCCACATGTCGAACCCCCTGCACAAACGTACTCATGAGAGAGTGAGCCGCCAGGGGTCACTGAAAAAAGACAGCCAGGGCAGATATCTGCCCCTTAAATCGTACTTAAGGCAAGCCTTTGGTCCACCCCACGCTGTAGGAACAGCAGGATTCTGGAGACCAAATAAGTACATGGGTGCCACTTCATTTCCTCACACATGGAAATGTAGGCCTGCCAAGTGTGATGGTAAACCTTCCTAAAGGACGGCTTCCGAGCACTTCTCATGGTAGAGATTACTGAATATGACAGGCCCCGGTCTCTGAGAACCTGATTCTCAATAGCCATGGCGTTAAAGCCAGTGACTGTAAAGCAGGATCGAGTATGGGACCTTGCGACAGCAGGTCCTCTCGTAGTGGTAGGCGCCAGGGGACGTCTACTACCAGACATACTAGATCGGCGTACCAAGGACGCTGAGGCTAATCCGGAGCGATCAGGATCATTGGAATTCCCTCTGCGAAGCAGATGAGGAAGGAGCCTCATGGGAGGGAAGGCATAGATTAGCCGATACTGACCCCATGATGCTACCAACGCGTCCGTTGCATCTGCCCATGGGTCCTTTAACCGGGCCACAAACCTCAATATTTTCCGATTGAGTCGGGATACCAGGAGATCTACGTCTGGCGTGCCCCATCTTTGGCAGAGGAGCTGGAACACATCCGGGTGTAAGGACCATTCTCCTTGGTCCAGTATTTGGCGACTCAGGTAGTCCACCTGCCAGTTCTCCACACCCGGAATGTACACGGCCGACAGTGCCGGTACGCTCCTTTCTGCCCACCTCAGGATGCAAGCGACCTCCGTTGCTGCAGCTGAGCTTCTTGTTCCTCCTTGATGATTGACATATGCCACCGCCGTGGCGTTGTCTGACTGGATCCTGACTGGACGCCCTTGCAGCCTCTGAGACCACGTAGAGAGGCACTGCCCGATTGCCCGGAGTTCCTGGACATTGATCGGCAGGCGGGATTCCTCCGGGGTCCAGCGGCCTTGCATCGACTGGACACACCAGACTCCCCCCCCCAACCGGTAAGGCTGGCGTCCGTCGTGATCACCATCCAGTGAACAGGAAGGAATGACTTCCCGGACAGAAGTGCCGGGGATGTCAGCCACCATACCAGGGAGGTCCTGACTAGGTGGCTTACCCGGATTTGATAATCCAGGGATGATGGGCATTTGTCCCATATGGACAGAATTTCCTTCTGCAACACTCGTGTGATATGGAGCATACGGAACCGCCTCGAAGGAGGCTACCATAAGGTCCAAGACTCGCATACAAAAACGGAGTGACGACCATTTCTTGGATGTCAGCTGCCGCACCGCACCCCGAAGGGTCTGCAATTTTTCCACAGGAAGGAAAACCTTTGCCTCTGAGGAATTCAGAATCAACCCCAGATACACTAGGCCTTGAGTCGGCACCAAAACTGACTTTTGCGTGTTTAGCACCCAACCAATGTCTCAGAGTCTGACACGCTCTCCTCTAATTCTGAGCTTGAAGTGGCCCTCAGAAGAAGGTCGTCCAAGTAGCCCACGATAGCGATGCCCTGCTGTCTTAGAAGGGCCAGAATCGGAGCGAGCACCTTGGTGAACACCCTGGGTGCCGATGCCAGGCCAAACGGGAGGGCCACAAATTGATAGTGGTCCTCCCCGACTGCAAAGCGCAGAAAACACTGATGCCTGGAGCATATGGGAACATGCAGGTATGCGTCCTTGATGTCCAAGGACGCCGGAAAGTCCCCTGGATGGAGAGCAGTGACAACAGATCGAACCGACTCCATCCGGAATCTTTCTACTTTTACAAAGCAATTGAGGGCCTTGAGATCCAGAATTGGACAAACCCCATCCTTCTTTGGCACTACGAACAGATTCGAGTAAAACCCCTGAAATTGTTCCTGCACTGGGACAGGAATGATCACCCCGCGTACCAGCAGATCCTGGACCTCCCCATACAGGGCCTCCCGACGGGTAGGCTGAAGCTGGAGGGAAAAAATCTGCTCGGCGGACAAGAGAGGAACTCTTGTAGCCTGAGATTACTTCGCAAACCCACCGGTCGGAGATCAGAGATGTCCACCGAGTCACGAATTCGCAAAGACGTCCCCCCACCCGAGAGATGGGTGGGGGCAGACCTTCATGCGGACGTAGATTTGTCCGCAGGCTTGCGAAACCAAGGACGCTTTAGTCCCTGAGCAGGCGCTTTATCGGCCTGGGATCTTTTATCTGCCGTCCTGGGCGGACGAAAAAAAACGCTTGGGTGTAGTAAAGGCGGGCCCTTGCCTATGGCGTGGCTCCTTACCCTTTTTGGATTGCAGAAGCAACGTGCTCTTACCCCCTGTGGTATCTTTAATGATGTCATCCAGAGAGGCCCCAAAAAGCCTATCGCCCTTAAAAAAGGACAGATCCAGCAGGGCCTTTTTGGAAGATTGGTCCAGCACTTTAGCCAGATCAGGCGGTGTAATGCCACCGCATAAACCGAGGCTCTGGACAGCAAGGGGATAGTATCCATGTCTGCCTCGCAGACAAACGTAAGGCCCTGTACCAACTGGTCGGCCAAAGCTACCTCATTCGGAGGAGCCTCCCGTGCCTTTAACCCCTGGAGTAGCATATTTGCCCACTCAGTAAGTGTCTGAGACACCAAATCCCCAGCCAATGCTGGACGCACCGCTGAGCCTACCACTGTGTATAGGTAGAGAGCGAGTGCCTCAGCCTTCTTGTCCACAGGGTCCTTGAAGACAGGAGCCCCTTCCACTGGGATCGTGGTAACTTTGTTAAGTCTGGACACAGGGGGGTCCACTACCGGGGGAGAGGACCATTTTTTCAGGAAACTCTCCTCAAAAGGGGTACCGGACAGCAAAAAATGTTGGGGCTGCAAAAACCTTCAGTGGGTTTTCCCACTCCTTGTATAAAAGCTTATCAAGATAAGACACACAAGGAAACACCTTAGCAGTGTGGGCTGGGTTACGGAACCCAAAGGGGACCGCCGTCTCTGCTGTTTCTGCAGCATTTTCCAATTTCAGCGTATCCCGCACTGCATTTAAAAGGTCAGATACCAAAGCCTTTTAGCGTGCTGACCTGGAGTCATTCTCACTGTCCAACCGGTCATGGTCCGTAGTCTCTGATGCATCAGAATCCGGGCTATGAGCCACAGCCGGGCCTGGTTCTGCATCAGAATTATCCCCAGAAGATGACGGGGGAAAGGGGCGTTTGCTTCCCCCTCCCCCGTGTTCCCACGCGCCGCTTCTACCTTGGCAACCGACATAGCGTCCACAGATACCATCAGGGGCACCAGCTGCTAACTCGGGTATTTCAGGGGAAAAAACGTCTGCTTCAGACGCCATGCTGACCCACGCGCCTGACACCCACAGGGACTCCAGGCAAGGTATCAATAGGCCACCCTCCTAGCTGCTACAGAGATGCAGGGTCTCCCAGAGGACTCACCACCCTTAGACTGGTACCGCTATTGCTGCCATCTGCTCCCGCCTGAGATGCTCGCCCACCGCTGCCTGTGTCATTCTGAACCTCATCAGCGTGTCTCTGTATACTTCTGCGCCTGTGGAATGCACCCTAGAGGCCGAAGACTTCCACAAAATGGCCGCCGAGCGGCCGTGCTGAAGAATAGTGTGGACCATAAGAAAATGGCCGCCGAGCAGTCAACAGAGGCCAAAGCAGCCGCAGCTGCGGCCACAAGAAAATAGCCGCCGAACAGACGACAGAGGCCAAAACAGGCGTGGACCACAAGAAAATGGCCGCCGACAGCATGGAGGAAGAAAAACAAACACAGGTAAGCAGCACAATAACATTCTTAACAGCCTATAGCACAGTCCCGCTCCAGATGGAGCCCCCCAGGTGACCCCCAGCAGCCAGCTTTAGCTTGCAGAGCCCAGGGAAGAGGGAAGGCAGGGAGAGAGGAAAGAAAGGGCAAAAACCACATACTTGATCTCTCCAGGAATGTCCAGCCAAGTCTTCCTGCCGAAGCAGGGGAGCTACTTACCTTTTCCTGCGTGGATTGTACTGGAAGACATTCCGGACAGATCATCATCCACGCACGGAGGTGACTGTCGGCCCGGCATGCTGTGATTGTGCCATAGAGACTGATCATATGCATGCCCTGGAGCGCAAAGCTCACCGGCCACACGTGGAGCGACGGGCATGTCGTGGACAACCCAGCACGTAGCTAGGGTCGGCACACGCTCGATGGCCGAAACTGGGGAGACTACAAGGATCTGGGATCCAGCCTGTCACCCAGTCGGCAGTTGATCGAAAATCGCAGGAACAAAAAAAAAAACAAAAAAAAAAAAACCCCCCCCCCGGACCAATGGGCCCGAAGGGAGCCATGTCCTTCTCCCATGCTAGGCAGAAAAAAAACTGATCTGTGAGATGCAGAGAGAGGAGTTAAACCCAGAGGGTCTGCCCTCTGGACGGTACTGTATAAGGTGTATAACACTTTCTACAAGTTTTCTGCCTAGTCACTCCTAAATGAAGGATAATACCCACTTGTCAATAGGAAGCGGTGTCCGTCCATGAACTAAAGAGTAAATAGGATTTTTTGTACTCACCGTAAAACTATTTTCTCGTTCGTCCATGGACGGACACAGCCTTCTCAATTCTTGACGTGTGGTTATGTTCCTGTTCATAGGAGAGGACTAGGCAGAACATGTTAGATAATTAAAAACACATGTTACAATAATCAGAGATGAACAGCCCCGCCCAGGGGGCGGTCCCTCCAGACATAACCCTCCGCCCTGCAGTCAGCAGCTCAGTTCGTAGCAAGCAGTACAAACCTAAAAAAGGAGGAGGGGTGGGTGCTGTGTCCGTCCATGGACGAACGAGAAAAGGATTTTACGGTGAGTACCAAAAATCCCATTTTGTTTTTTCGTCCATGGACGGACACGGCCTTCTCAATTCTTGACGTGTGGGACGTCCCCAAGCAGTGTAAAAAAAAAAAAACAGGGGTGGTAACAGTATCAAAAAAACAACCAATTTCACCCCAAACCAGCAGAGCTCCTCAACGGAGGAGTTGCAACCTCAAACAGCCGCCTGCAAAACCTTACGGCCGAAGGAAGCATCAGAAGATGCACTCACAACAACCTTGTAAATTTTTGAAAACGTGTGCACAGACGACCAAGTCGCCGCCTTGCACACCTGTGAGACAGATGCTTGATGTCGGAAAGCCCAGAAAGCACCAATTGCCCTGGTTGAATGTGCCGTAACCAGAAAGGGAGGCGCTCAACCCTTAAGGGCATAGGCCCGGATGACTGTCTGCCTGATCCACCGAGAAATGGTGGCTGACGAGACCGCCAGGCCCTTTTGTGGACCAGACACCGACACAATGAGTCAGACCTCCGAAACTGAGCTGTAGCAGAAAGGTACACCCGCAAGGCCCATACCACGTCTAAGTTATGGAGCGCAGTCTCCCTGGGATGTGACGGTCGAGGACACAAAAGGATGGCAGCACAATGTCCTCATTCAGGTGAAAAGCCGAAACCACCTTCGGAAGGAAGGAAGGCTGCGGGCGTAGCACCACTTTATTCTTATGGGGGACCAAGTATGGCGACTTGCAAGACAAGACCGCCAATTCAGAAACCCTTCTGACGGATGTAATGGCCACCTTCTGAGATAGTGTCAAAAGAGGAATCTCTCTAATGTTCTCAAAAGGAGGTTCCTGAAGAACGGAGAGCACCAGATTTAAATCCCATGGAGGAAGAGGTGGTCTAATAGGGGGAGCCACATGTCGAACCCCTTGCACAAAAAGTACCCACCAGGGAATGGGACGCCAAAGGCCGTTGAAAGAAAACAGCCAAGGCTTCAATCTGACCCTTAATGGTGCTTAAGGCAAGTTTCTGATCCACACCACGCTGTAAAAACAGCAGGACCCTGGAAACCAAGTACGTCCGTGGACGCCACTCAATCTCTTCACACAGAGATGTATGCCTTCCAAGTACAATGGTAGATCTTCCTGGAAGATGATTTCCTTGCCCTTAGCATGGTTGAAATTACAGAATCCGAAAGACCTCGGTCCCTTAGTACCTGGCTTTCAATAGCCATGCCATTAAAGCCAGCGACTGTAAAGCAGGATGAAGTATGGGACCTTGAGACAGAAGGTCCTCCCGCATCAGCAGCCGCCAGGGTGCATCTGCCACCAGGCGTACGAGGTCGGCGTACCAAGGACGCCGGGGCCAATCTGGAGCGATTAGAATCACCGGGATCCCCTCGGTCTCCACTCTGCGGAGCAGACGAGGAAGCAACTTTAGTGGGGGATAGGCATAAATTAGCCAATACTGACCCCACGCGGCCAAACGCGTCTGCCCAGGGATCTCTGGACCTGGCCACGAACCTCGACATCTTGCGATTGAGTCGAGAAGCCAGGATATCCACGTCTGGCGTGCCCCATCTCCGGCAAAGGAGCTGAAACACCTCTGGATGTAGTGACCATTCCCCCTGTTCTAGCATCTGGCGACTCAGATAGTCCGCCTGCCAGTTTTCTACGCCCGGAATGTAGACGGTCGACAGAGCCGGCACGCTTCTTTCCGCCCACCGTAGGATGTGAGCGACCTCGGACGCTGCAGCCAAGCTCCTTGTTCCCCCCTGAAGGTTGACATAAGCTACTGCCATGGCGTTGTCTGACTGGACGCCCTTGTAGTCTCAGTGACCACTTGGAGAGACACAGCCTGATCGCCCAGAGTTTCAGGACATTGATCGGCAGACGGGATTTGTCCCGAATCCAGCGACCCTGGGCCGACTGGACCCCCCAGACTCCCCCCCCCCCCCAACCTGTAAGGCTGGTGTCCATCGTAATCACAGTCCAATGGAAGGGAAGGAACGACTTCCCGGACTGTAGAGCCGGGGATCTCAGCCACCAATTTGGAGAAGCCCTGACCAGGTGACTTACCTGAATCTGATGATCCAGAGACAATGGAGATTTGTTCCATTTGGACAGGATCTCTTTCTACAAGACTCGAGTGTGGAATTGGGCATACGGTACTGCCTCGAAGGAGGCTACCATTAGACCCAGAACTCGCATGCAAAAAACGGAGAGATGACCATTTGCGGGATGTCAACAACCTCACCGCAGACTGGAGAGTCTGCAACTTCTCCAAAGGAAAGAAGACTCTCGCCTCCTTGGAGTCCAGAATTAAACCTAGGTACTCCAGACGCAGAGTCGGTGTCAGGACCGACTTCTGAATGTTTAACACCCAACCGAATTCTCGGAGGGTCTGAATGGCTATAGACACATCTTCCTCCAAGTCTGAGCCAGAAGCTGCTCTCAAAAGAAGATCGTCCAAGTAGCCCACGATGGCAATGCCTCACTGTCCCAGCAAAGCTAGAATCGGGACGAGCACCTTGGTGAAAACCCTCGGTGCTGACGCTAGGCCAAAGGGAAGAGAAACAAATTGATAATGGTCTTCGCCGATTGCAAAGCGCAGAAATCTCTGGTGTCCTGCGCAGATGGGTACATGCAAGTATGCATCCTTGATGTCCAAGGATGCCAGAAAGTCCCCCGGATGGAGCGCAGCAACCACCGAACGAATGGATTCCATGCGGAACTTCCGAACCTTTACAAAGACATTCAGAGGCTTTCAGGTCCAAGATTGGACGGACTTCATCCTTCTTCGGAACCACAAACAGATTTGAATAAAGACCCTGAAACCTCTCTCCCAGTGGTACAGGTAGAATAACTCCGCACCTTAGCAAGTCCTGCAATGCCCCTGTCAGGGCAGACCGACGAGCCGGAAGTAGGAGAGGGAGATTTGAGGGAAAGAATCTGTTTGGTGGACAAGAAAGGAACTCCATCTTGTACCCTGAGGTGACCACCTCGCAGACCCACTGGTCGGCAAAACTTCATGCGGTAGCAGGTTTGTTCACTGGCTTGTTGGGCTTGCGCACCCAGGGACGCCTCTGTCCCCCAGCTGGACCTTTGTCCGCTTGGGAGGGTCTTCCGGCAGGTCCTGACTGACGAAAATACCGCTTCTGTGTTGGAAAGGAGGGCCCCGGCTTACGGCGCGGCTCCTTCCCTTTAGTGGCCTGAGGTAGAAATGTGCTCTTACTTCCAGTGACATCCTTAATAATGTCATCAAGCAAGGCACCAAAAAGCCTCCCACCTTTGAAGGGTAAATCTGCCAAGGCCTTCTTGGAAGCCTGGTCAGCGGACCATCATTTTAGCCAAATTAGGTGGCGCATTACCACTGTAGATACAGGGGCCCTGGATTTTAAGGGGGCCGCATCCAGAATGGCATCACAGACATACAAGGCCCTGCACCAACTGGTCGGCCAGTGTTACACACTCCTGAGGGAGCTGATGTTCCTCTACAGTCTGGCGCAAAATCTTTGCCCAGTCAGTGAGTGTCTGAGACACCAAGGTTGCAGCCAAAATAGGCCGCAATGCAGACCCCAGCAAGGTGAACCTGGACCTGCTCAGCGCCTCGGACCTCCTATCAGTATGATCCTTAAACGCAGGGGTCCCCTCTACAGGGAGAGTGATTACTTTATTTAACCGAGCGACCGGGGGGACCGAAAAGAGACTGACCCCGCCATGGAAGCCTCATCTGCGTCCAGCTTAAGGTCCCTTACAGCATTGATAAGGTCACTCACAAGTGCCCTATCTTGTGCTGACCCGGACGAGGGGTCTTCCTCACAAGGAAGGACCTGGTCCACAATTTCTGACAACCCAGAACCGGGGTCCTGTGCCGCAGCCAGGCCCGGGTCTGAGTCAGAACCTTCCCCTGGCGATGGCGGGGGAAGGGGGGCGCTTTTTACCCCCCTTGCGCTCACACGCCGCTTCCACCCTGGCAACAAATGATTCCAGGACAGCCGACAAAGCCTCCATGGTAACTGCAGGTGCAAGGGCACCGGCTGCTGCCTCCGGCAAGTTTGGGGAAGAAGGGCCAGACACTGACTCCATGCTGACAGCTCTCAGGGACTCAGTCAAAAAAATAAACTGAAAAGGTCCACCCTCCTTGCTGTACTGACCAGGGGGGGTTACCCAGGGGACTCACCAACCCAGCAGGAGACCGCTCAGCGCCGCTGCCCGCCTTCCGTCTCCACAGCGTGTGTGAGGAAGAAAAAGTCTGAGGAGAATGGCGCTGCGCGCCATCCAGGAAGCCAGCACTAGAGGCCAATCCCACACCAAAATAGCCGCAAGACGCCTCAGAGAAAAAAAAGGGTGCGACCACAATAACCTGCGCTATAGCGCGGCCACGGCAAAATGGCCGCCAATGGGAATTTCAATAGAAACCAGCAGGCATACAAAAAATGGCGTCAGCACCGCAAAAATGGCGCCTAAGCACCGCAATGTGGACGAGAAGTCCTAGGCAGGGACTTCGCCAGAAAAGAGCACCCCCCCACAGAAAAAAACGGGCCCGACACCCCACGTTCCCCTACTGAGAACCGGAGTCCCCCACAGGTACGCCCCGGTCACAGCGAGCCCTAGGGCAGAAGGGGATAGTGATAGAGAGCAGGGAAAGGGAAGACAGGAGAACCCCGCAATCCCTCGGACGCCCAGCTGTTTCCACCTGCCGAGGCAGGAGGAAATGTACTTACCCGTCCATGCGAGGACCCGCTGGTCCGTCCTGGACAAACCTACAACCGTGAGGGAGTATCTGTCAGCCCGGTCCACTGTGAGTGAAACAACAAGCAGCCCAGTCATATGTGGACCCCGGAGCATGTGCTCACCGGCCACCCCTGGAGCCATGGAGTATGCCGTGGTCAGAACCAAATGCGAAGCAAGGGACAGGCACGCTCGATGGCCAGAACTGGGAAGACAAGGATCTATTATATCCAGCCTGTTGCCCAGCCGGCAGTTGATAGAAGATCACAAAAATAAAGATAAAATAAAAAATTCTTCTAGACTCTGGGCCCAAAGGGAGCCACATCCTTCTCTGCTAGCCAGAAAAAAAACGTGCTGCTGACTGCAGAGACCGCCCCCTGGGCGGGGCTGTTCATCTCTGATTATTGTAACATGAGTTTTTAATTATCTAACATGTTCTGCCTAGTCCTCTCCTATGAACAGGAACATAACCACACGTCAAGAATTGAGAAGGCAGTGTCCGTCCATGGACGAAAAGAGAAAAAACCTTACCTGAGCCCCCTCTCGATTCAGCAATGCCCACAAGAGCCTTGGCTCTCAGGGGACTCGCACTCCTGATTGGCTTTTGGCAGCAGTGGTAGCCACTGCCTCCAGGTGTGGTCAATCACAGCTACTGAGCCAATCAGGAGACAGAGGTGGCAGGGAGGCCGAGCCATGGATCCATGTGTGAATGAACATGCAGAGCCGTGGCTTAGGAGCACGCCTGCTTGGGTGCCCCCAGAACAAGCTTCTTGCTCGGGTGGCACCCAGCAGGTGGGAGGGGCCAGGAGCGCCGGCGTGGGACCCGAGAAGAGGAGGATCCAGGCTGCTCAGAACAGGCAAGTATAACAGGTTTGTTATTTTAAAAAAACAAATAAGATTTTAACCACTTAACGACCGCCCACTGTAATTATACGTCGGCAGAATGGCACCGACAGGCAGAATCACGTAGATCTACGTGATCGCCTTTGTATAGTTGGGGGGTCCGATCGGACCCCCCTTCTTTACAGTGAGCGGCCGTTATTTGTTCGGGAGCGATCAGGGATGAGGGGACGGCCGTTCGATTCCGGCCACCCCCTCGCGATCGCTCCCATCGAATGAGAAAGCTTCCCTGCCTGTGTAATGTAAACACAGGCAGAGGAAGTGATGTCATCTCTCCTCGTGTCGGTCTTTTCGATCCGGCGCAAGGAGAGAAGACATCACATAGTAAGTGCACCAACAGCCCACTGACACCAGTACACGTAGGCACACAAATCACCTCCCAGTCACCCCCAGATCACCCCCAGTCACAGTGCACCTACACCATTGGAGCCCCCTATTTTTTTCTTCTCTTTGCATGAAATCGGTGAGGAAAAGTTTTTTCAGTTTTCTCCAGTTGGTCCTTCTACAATACCCTTGTCGGGGTATTTTCCATTTAAGTTTGATCGTATTCCATCGTCCGGTTGAATACCGAAATCCAGAGTGCCAGTCTTCTGGTGGGATCTCCAGCCTTGGGGGTATTGGAGACCCGAGAAGTACTGCATCCATCAGTTCCACCCAGGATTGAAGACATCCGATCGTCTAGCCGGTATACCTCTACATTTTTTCGTTCAGCCAACAGGCTGCATGGAAAAAAAGATTACAATACATGTCCAACAAGGACCAGCAACTTACTGGTATGTTGCTGGACTTTTAATGTTTATACCAGAATGATGCCTGCAGGTTTAGGTATCATCTTGGTATCATTCTTTTCAGCCAGCAGCCGGCTTTCTTGTAAAAGCAATTCTAGCAGATAATTAGCCTCTAGACTGCTTTTACAAGCAGTGGGAGGGAATGTCCCCCCCCCCCGGATACAAACAGCGCCATTGGGAAAGCATTTTATCACACCGATCTTGGTGTGGTCAGATGCTTTGAGGGCAGAGGAAAGATCTAGGGTCTAACCCCCCAATTTTTTTCAAAAAAAGAGTACCTGTCAGTACTTATTGCTAGCAAAATAGCAATATAAAATAGCAAAATAAATAATAATAAAAAAAAAAAAAAAAAAGCACCGCTGTCCCCCCCTGCTCTTGCGCAAAGGCGAACGCAAGCATCGGTCTAGCGTCATATGTAAACAGCAATTGCATCATGCATGTGAGGCATCACCGCGAAGGTCAGATCGAGGGCAGTAATTTTAGCAGTAGACCTCCTCTGTAAATCTAACGTGGTAACCTGTAAAGGCTTTTAAATGCTTTTAAAAATGAATGTAGTTTGTCGCCGCTGCGCGTTTGTGCGCAATTTTAAAGCATGTCGTGTTTGGTATCCATGTACTCGGCCTATGATCATCTTTTTTATTTCATCAAACATTTGGGCAATATAGTGTTTTTTAGTGCATTAAAAATAAAAAAAGTGTGTTTTTCCCCCAAAAAATGCGTTTGAAAAATCGCTGCGCAAATACTGTGTGGAAAAAAAAAATGCAACACCCACTATTTTAATCTGTAGGGCCTTTGCTTTAAAAAAATACATAATGTTTGGGGGTTCAACATAGTTTTCTTGCAAAAAAATTTTTTTTTTCATGTAAACAAAAAGTGTCAGAAAGGGCTTTGTCTTCAAGTGGTTAGAAGAGTGGATGTAAGCTTCCTAATGTTGTGTATAAAATGCCAGGATAGTTCAAAACCCCCCCAAATAACCCCATTTTGGAAAGTAGACACCTCTAGCTATTTGCTGAGAGGCATGTTGAGCCCATTGAATATTTTTTTTTTTGTCCCAAGTGATTGAATAATGACAAAAAGAAAAAAAAAAAAAAAAAATGTACAAAAAGTTGTCACTGAATTATATATTGCTCAAACATGCCATGGTTATATGTGGAATTGCACCCCAGAATACATTCTGTTTCTTCTCCTGAGTACGGGGATACCACATGTGTGAGACATTTTGGGAGCCTAGCCGCGTACAGGACCCCGAAAACCAAGCACCGCCTTCAGGATTTCTATGGGTGTAAATTTTTGATTTCACTCCTCACTGCCTATCACAGTTTCGGAGGCCATGGAATGCCCAGATGGCACAAAACCCCCCCAAATTACCCCATTTTGGAAAGTAGACACCCCAAGCTATTTGCTGAGAGGTATGTTGAGTATTTTGCAGATCTCGCTTTTTGTCACAAAGTTTTGAAAATTTAAGAAAAAAAAAAAAATGTCTTTCTTCATTTTCAAAAACAAATGAGAGCTGTAAAATACTCACCATGCCTCTCAGCAAATAGCTTGGGGTGTCTACTTTCCAAAATAGGGTCATTTGTGGGGGTTTTGGGCTATCTTGGCATTTTATGGCCTTCAAAACTGTGATAGGTAGGGAGGAGTGAAATCAAAAATGTATAGCCCTTAGAAAACTTTAAGGCGGTGCTTGGTTTTTGGGGTCCCGTACGCGGCTAGGCTCCCAAAAAGTCCCACACATGTGGTATCCCCGTACTCAGGAGAAGCAGCAGAATGTATTTTGGGGTGTAATTTCACATATGCCCATGGCATGTGTGAGCAATATATCATTTAGTGACAACTTTGTGCAAAAAAAAAAAGTTTGTCATATTCCCGCAACTTGTGGCAAAATATAAAATATTCCATGGACTGAATATGCCTCTCAGTAAATAGCTTGGGGTGTCTACTTTCCAAAATGGGGTAATTTGGGGGGGTTTTGTGCTATTTTGGCATTTTATGGCCTTCGAAACTGATAGGTAGTGAGGAGTGAAATCAAAAATTTGCGCCCTTAGACATCCTGAAGGCGGTGCTTGGTTTCCGGGGTCCCGTACGTGGCTAGGCTCCTAAAAAGTCCCGTACTCAGGAGAAGCAGCAGAATGTATTTTGGGGTGCAATTCCACATATAACTATGGCATGTGTGAGCAATATATCATTTAGTGACAACTTTTTGTAATTTTTTTTTTTTTTTTGTCATTATTTAATCACTTGGGACCAAAAAAAAAAAATATTCAATGGGCTCAACATGCCTCTCAGCAATTTCCTTGGGGTGTCTACTTTCCAAAATGGGGTCATTTGGGGGGGGGGGGGGTTTGTACTGCCCTGCCATTTTAGCACCTCAAGAAATGAGATAGGCAGTCATAAATTTAAAGCTGTGTAAATTCCAGAAAATGTACCCTAGTTTGTAAACGCTATAACTTTTGCGCAAACCAATAAATATACGCTTATTGACATTTTTTTTACTAAAGACATGTGGCTGAATACATTTTGGCCTAAATGTATGACTAAAATTGAGTTTATTCGATTTTTCTTATAACAAAAAGTAGAAAATATCATTTTTTTTCAAAATTTTCGGTCTTTTTCCGTTTATATCGCAAAAAATAAAAATCGCAGAGGCAATCAAATACCATTAAAAGAAAGCTCTATTTGTGGGAAGAAAAGGACGCAAATTTCGTTTGGGTACAACATTGCATGTCCGCACAATTTACAGTTAAAGCAGCGCAGTGCAAAATTCTGAAATCACCTCTGGTCCTTTAGCTACCAAATGGTCCGGGGCTTAAGTGGTTAATACCGCTTTAATTTTCAGAGAGTTCGTTATATTATGTATATTAAGCAGAGTCAATAACAGTTTTTGTTATATACTTATTGAGGTATGTAAGGCCCAAACTTTTGTTTTTTAGTTTTGGGTAAAGCAGTGAAAAGTTAAAACATTTAGAACCCCTGTCAAGTTTTTAATGCCGTTTGTGTCCCCTCTGAGATTACCCCTCACTATTGAACCGTATAACCATTATTTCTGGCACAGAAAGTGGGAAGTCCAACAGAAGGTGAAGAAATTTTTTCGAATGGGGACATCTTTTCTGGAAGAATGTTCTAACAGAAGATCTCCCCAAAAGGGACACAGCCAGCCATAAAAAAAAATAATAATTTACAGGGGGCTTAACTGTACGCTATCCGAAACAAGATTTTTTTTTTAAAGTTGGCTTCACAAACTTTATACACAAGACAAACATAGTACAAATATTTCAAACAATGTAATATCCACTAGACTAGCCTCAACTAAATAATAAGGTAATTACATAAATGCCACACAATATATAAGGATTAACAGTACCTTTTCCCAGTCATAAGAGTGTCCACAAGTATGGACACGAGCTCCTGTTGGTCTTGTTCAGTGCCCAGTTCATATACCAACCCAAGACCTTTCGATGCAACATCTTGGCTAAGTTCTGCAACAGATTGTTTGCAATTATCAATGGACTCAAAGGGGTTAGGCTGATAAATGGACTGAGACATTAACTGCATAAAATTATGACAGGCGTCCCACCTCCCTCTCTAGCAGTCACACACAAGTGATAAAAAAAGTTTATTAAAAGGATTCCCCAGTTATCGCTTATGAGCCATTATATTCTACAAAACTAATATTGGTACATATACGGAAAACACATAGTAACGCAATCTATAAAACAGTGTTCTGAAAATCAGATAATATACAAGTTCTTTCATACTACAGATACTTCATTATAGACCAACTATTATGCCATATCCCATAAACTACATACTGTAGTTCTAATGATAATGCACACTCCCCTAGTGTTCATTCACCCAAACATTGCCGTTATTTACACAGGCTACAAAAATCATAAGGTCTGCAGTTTATATACCTTTAAAAATTAGAACCCTGCTTAGAGAATAAGGACTGTCAAACAGAATAAGAGTTCTTTCAGTGCCTTGCATGTACTGATACTCCATCCATATGCATCATCTAATACAACATGTGTAATTACAACACAGGAACCCGTTCACTCAATACTGCATTCTGCAGAAATATAGCACTTTATTCTTCTTACTACACTGGCTGGCAAAAATGCATACATTTAGTGAAGAGCAGAAAGCACCCATTTTCCCTGCTTTTTTATTACAGGAGGTAAATCTTGTATCAGAGTCTTTAGTCCTGGCACAGTCATACAGATAAAAATTAAAGCTAATAACTAGATGTCAAAGCGGAGGTCCGCCCACCTCTTCAAAAATGAAAAGCCAGCAGCTGCACATATTGCAGATGCTGACTTTTAATAATAGGACACTTCCCTGCCCTGGAGTCCAGCAATTTCAGCACCCACAGGTGATGTTTCCATCAGCTGTCGGGTGCTGCCGCCACCATTGGGGGTAAGGGAACCCAGCAGTGTAGCCTTAAGGCTTCACGCAGGGAACCCTACTGTCCATGCGCGAGGCTCTGCTTCTTTCTCCTCTTGGCCCGGCAACAGGGGAAGGAGGAATAAGCAGAGTGGGGACGTCAAGGGCTGTGGCGCAGGTGCCAATTGTGGCACCGGAGGGGGGGTGGGGAATCAGATGAGCGGAAGTTCCACTTTTGGGTGGAACTCCACTTTAAAGTTCTTTTTAAGTAAAAACTTTTTTTTCTTTTGTTCTTGGACAAAATTAGAATTAACCCTAGATTCACATCTCTGCATTCTGTGCAGGGCTGCGTTTTGGTGGGCACAGCAGCCCATTCAAATTAATGGGCTGCCGTGCCTGCGTTTCTGAAAAAAAAAAAGTGCATGCACCTTTTCAAAAACGCAGCCACAGGAAAATTGCATGGTCTTTCACCATGCGATTTCCCTTCAGTTCCCACACCACAATTTTGCATGCATGGGGGTGCCATTCAGAATGAATGGCGTTTCTGTAGAGCAGTGCATTTTCACTGCGGGTGGTTGTGGGTATCTCAGCCACACGCAGAGATGTGAACATAGGGTCAAACATCTATTGGATTTTAATTGTGGTTTGTGTTCCCATTGAGGAGATTTACCTTCACTTCAGTCTGATACTCACTGTATGGACAAAAAGGGAGGCGAACCCTCCCCCCAGACGGATTAGCAGCAATATAACCTGACAGATTCTAATCATTTTCTAAGCAAATGTTTTATAGCTGTCTGTGTCCATTGGGGACAATTTCCCTCACTTCCAACTTTTTTTTGACACCCGTCAATGGACAATAATTGAAATTCCACAAAGGGGCCAAACAATTGACAGATGTTCTAAACGTTTAACACGCGATCCAAAAATCAAAAAAAAGTTTTGACACTTGGGTGTTTTTTACTATGCACCATCACCACTGTGTAACAAATACTATCTTGCATTAAGCATTTCAAATTGATAAAGGACTACATCTGCAAAGCATACATACCGTCATTTTCAGATAGAACAGATATAAAGGCACTTTGAATTTCCTTAAGCTTTGTCTAAAAGAGTAATAAAATACAGAATTAGACTATGAACATGCATCAAAGCGATCATTACATTTTGAAAAAAAATGTTGCATTCACTGCGAGTTCGTTTTTTGTTTGCAGTTTTTTGGTGTATACAGCACAGACGTCCTACCTCCTAAGCACACAAAGCTAGACTGGGCTTACTGGGGTATGCACAATGGGTGTATCCAATAGAATAAATGGAACCTTTTGAAGTGCTTAAGTGCCCAAACTCCTGAAGGCTAGTCCTCTACACCCAGAGGTCTTCCTTGCCTCTCAAGGAATGCTGAAAGAAATACATTTTCTTTTCTCTACCACAGGTATATAAGCGACATAATGGCTATATGATGGATATTCCAAACAACGGACCTGATGTTCAAACATCATTAGCAGGTCTATCAGAACTATTTTACCCAACTATACTGCATCTCGTCTAATCCATCATATGTTACATCTGTAGGCACTGCTTAGTCATATGCCTCTCTGCACAATATTAATGGCCTGCATGTTAGCCGGAATAAATATAATGGCTTCAGTACAATTACTGTGATCAGAATCAGTATATAAACTCAAGAACACAAAAAAAAAAAAGCATTTGATAAGAAATGGCTATGGCTTGCACATTTAGCTTTTATGGTTATCTGGTGTGCCAAACTGAATAAATTTACGAATACATAAACAGCAGTATACAATTACAATAAAAAGTACACCCCTTAAGATACACTCTGTCACTTGTGAAAAATACATATTCCACTGAGAAAAATATGCTTGCAAATTAATGTAAAAATAGTTAAAATTTTTAGTTGGGCTCAGTGGCTGGCCTACATTTACCAAAGTGTCAGAAGAACTTGGGTAGTCCAAGGGCACACAAAATTCCATTCAGCCAGAAGTTTTATAGCGGGTGACCCTGCTTGGCAAACACACTGCCTGTCAGGTCGTTCGCAACAAAAAGTGAGGCCATCTGATTTAACTTTGCAAGGAAAAAGTATTAGAAACAGAACAGATCATAATTCATCTTAGCTTACTGTTAAAGCAGAATTTAACCCAAAAGAGGAAGTTCCGATCTTCCTCCTCCTCCACCACTCCTGTCACATTTGGAATATATTTTTTTAGGGGAGGGAGTGGGTACCTGGTTTTGACAGATACATTGTTGCACTTGCAGTCAAACTGCCACAGCTGATCCACAGGAATTTCCAAATCCATTCCTCCCTGCCCGCAACCTTCTGGGACACGTCGCATATCCCAGAAGGCTGCAGGACCATTCACGAAGCGCATACAGAGTGAGAAGGCAGTTATGAAGCTGCGAGGAATCACAGCTGGCTGTCCACAGTTAACATGCCCAAGGACCCAAACACCAATGAAAAAACAGCCTGGGTGAGGACAGCGCCTTGAGCAGGCAAGTGTCGGTTTGCTTAAAAACTGTACATTTAATAAATGATTTCACCATGTGATGAATTAGGCAAAAGACACAAGGACGACCAACCTTTATTTCTACATGTTCACTCAGTTTCTTTACTAGGGACAGCAGCCATATACATGCAGCCTGCCGGACATGTGGATTTACACTGACAACATACTTGTCGAGAATCTGGTTTAAAACCCATGAGACCAAATCGTTGTCCTTTTCATCTATTTGAATGACAAAAGGCAAATAGATAGATACAGTTGTTAGGTGCTTTTAAGCTATTGTGGCAAGCCACAGCAATACAATTTGTAACAGCAAAATAAAATAAGGACCAATTTCAAATTATTAAATTGAAATGATCCTTTTATGATGTGCAGGCCCTGATAGTTAAAATATGGTTGCACCATTATAAATTGCATTTAAAGCAAACCAGGTCATCATAAATCTAAGCTGTGTATGTAGTGACCATTGACACTGGCATCTAATTTCCATTTAAATTTTATGTAAACAATTTTTAACCACATCAATACTGGGCACTTTAGCCTCCTTCCTTTCCCAGACCAATTTTCAGATTTCAGCGCTCTCGCATTTTCAATGACAATTGCGCGGTCATGCTACACTGTACCCAAATGAAATTTTTATCATTTTGTTCACACAAATAGAGCTTTCTTTTGGTGGTATTTATTCACGACTACATTTTTTATTTTTTGCAATATAAGCGAAAAAAAGAGCGGAAATTAGAAAAAAATATATATATATTTTCGTCTTTCGATTTTAAAAAAAATCCAATAAAATTGAATTTTGTCATAAATTTAAGTCAAAATGTATTCTACTACTTGTTTTTGGTAAAAAAAAAATCCGTCAAGTGTATAATAATTGGTTCGTGTGATCAAGGACATATTTACGCAAATGATCATGTACAGATGTGCGCAGGTGATCACGGACATATGTGTGCAAATGATCATTGGGACATATGATTTTACTGTCACATATGTGGGGGACAGGTGTTTTTACTGTGTGGGGACATGTGTGTGTGTGGGGACATGTGTGTGGGGACATGTGTGTGTGGGGACATGTGTGTTTACTTTCTGTGTTTTACACTGTGTGGGACACTAGGCTGGTTATCAGTGAGTAAAAAGCTGAAAAAAACAGCTCATACTCACTGATCACCAGTCAGCTGCAGCGATCCGCTCTCCTCACCGACAACTTCTGTGTGAGGAGAGGAGAGCTGATTGCCTAGCAACTGGCTCTGTTTACATCACACAACGGTTGTGATTGGACACGGCCGTCATGTGATCAGGAGGGCCAATCACAGAGCCCTCCTGCCGAATCGAAATGCACTGTGTCCGGGTGACACGAGTGCATCAGGATAGCGCCGCTGCGCGGCAACGCGCGATCCCCCTCCTTCTGAGGGATGTTCCTGAACGTCCACTCAGAAGGAGAGCGCGCCCACCCGGCCGTATATGTACAGTGGCCGGGTGGGAAGTAGTTAATATTGCAAATTTTATTTGTGTGTGGATATTACATTCAGATAACCAACATCGACACCTTAACTGTTCTGTATTTGGATATCTAAGCAAAGAAGACATGTGTCTGTACAGCATGCCACATGAAAAGGAGAAACTCCACTTACCTGCACGTGGGCAATAGTCGTCTTCAGCAACCATCCAAACATCTCTGGCTCCTGCAGATTTTTTACCAACAGCTGCATTAGTGATGGCTTCCCCAATTGTAAACTGAAGCTCAATTTGTTTTGCCTGAAGGAATAAATGTTATCTAGAATTAGATTTTAATTGTATGGCTGTCCAAAAAAGAAAAATATAGAAGAAGGATATTCAAGTGGATTTAAAAATCTAACAATTAACTTTTAAGTTTTCACCTTTGTCTGTTAAATATGCCATTGAAAGCAACTGGTTTGCCAAGCACACAAAAAACAAAACAAACTAGAAAAGCTACAATTTCTGGGGAAATTGTGTGAAGTGTTCTTGCCTCCACCAATACTCCTGACCTTCAGACAGTGACCCTGGAGATGTAAATGTGATCCAACAGTGTGTCGATCCATTGCCCCATCAAAAACTGCTCCCATCAAAAACTTCCCCCATCCTCAGAGCTGTGTGGGGAGGAGCTCCAATTCCCCTCAGAGCTGTGTGGGGAGGAGCTCCAATTCCCCTCAGAGCTGTGTGGGAGGAGCTCCAATTCCCCTCAGAGCTGTGTGGGAGGAGCTCCAATTCCCCTCAGAGCTGTGTGGGAGGAGCTCCAATTCCCCTCAGAACTGTGTGGGAGGAGCTCCAATTCCCCTCAGCGTTCCCAGGAAACCAATGTTTGTTTATGCAGGCTCTAAGCACAGGTCAGAGTATTCAAATTTTAGGTGTCTAGAGTGTAGTTTCAATGAATGTCAATGGATGGCGCGAGTTGCAAACAGATGGTCATATTGTGAAAAATTAGAGTTACGCTTACCGGTAACGTCTTTTCCAGTAGTCTTTCAGGACAGCCACAATGAGAGACATAGGCTCCTCCCTTTCCACAGGAAACACTGCACCAGCATACATAAATTCTCACTTCCCCTGCCGGGCTTCAGTTTTTTTGAGATCACCTCCGGACAGCTGGGGAGACACAAGAACACATTAATAGCATACTATTATTATCTTTATCATGCTGCGTTCCGGTCATTAGTAAGACCCCCCAATCTTTAGGGTGGGTACTAGGGCTGTCCTGAAAGACTACTGGAAAACACGTTACCGGTAAGCATAACTAATTTTCCCTATTCGTCTTTCAGGACAGCCACAATGAGAGGATAGACAAGCACTTACCAACTAGGGTGGGACTACAGCTTGCAAAACCTTTCGCCCAAAGGCTTGCTCACCTGCCGACACCAGATCCACTCTGTAATGCTTAACAAAGGTAGCGTAGCTGGACCAAGTTGCTGCCTTGCATATTTGCTCTGGCATTGCTCCAGCCTTTTCTGCCTGAGAGGCTGCCAGAGCTCTGGTGGAGTGTGCCTTTATTCCTGTAGGGATCTCCTTACCTGCTAAGGAATATGCCTGTCCTATGGCTCTTCTGAGCCATCTGGCAATAGTGCGTCGAGACGCCTTGTAACCCTTTCTGGCCCCAGAAAATAAAATAAACAATGAGTCTGACCTTCTAAAGACTATTGTCTGTTCCAAGTAGTGCAGGATGCATCTCCTGACAGCCAAGGTGTGAAATTTCAACTCCCCTTCACCTGAGGGGTTTGGACAAAAAGAAGGCAAAATTACTTCCTGATGAATTTTGAAGTCACCATGGGCAAAAATGCCGGATCAGTCTTTAAAACGACCGAATTTGGAAAAATAATACAAAAAGGGGGTCTAACGTATAGGGCTTCTAACTCGCTGACCCTCCTAGCAGTGGTCACTGCAACCAAAAATGCTGTTTTTAAAGTTAGATCCCTTAGTATACACTCCAAGGGTTCGAAGGGAGCGCCCGTAAGGGTCTGCAAAACCAGAGACAGGTCCCATCTGGGAAATGGTGGATTCTGAGCTGGTCTCAGTCTGGATAGGGCTCTGAAAAACCTGACAACCCAGGGATCGGAGGCCAGAGGTTTCTCCAAGTAAGCACTGAGTGCTGAAATCTGACTTTTAAGGGTAGCTATGGAAAGTCCCTTATCTGCCCCACATTGAAGGAATTCTAGGATGGTCGTGGAATTATGGACCGAACGGGAACAGTCCACACACCACTTGTTAAAGCGGAGCCAGACTCTCCTATAGATCTGGCGAGTCTTTTTCCTACTATTAAGGAGGATGGCAACTAGTTTTTCTGAAAAGCCCTTGGTTTTAACATGCCCTCCTCAGTAGCCAAGCCGCTAGCCTCCATCTGTGTACCTGCGGGCAAAGGACTGGACCCTGTGAGAGGAGATCCTCTTGAGGTGGAAGAAATAAAGGGAGGTTCTACAGCCAACTGTTTGGCCCAAGAGAGCATGGTTCTCAGTTCTCAATGTGGTACCACTAGAATTAGGGAAGTGTTTTCTATCTGAAACTTTCTTAGAACAGCGGGCAAAAGAACCGGTGGTGGGAATGCATAGCACATTTTGAATTCCCAACTTTGGGTTAGTGCGTCCACTCCCAACTCTCCCTCTCCCCTGTTTAGAGAGAAAAAACAGGGGGCTTTCGAGTTTCCTCTTGACGCGAAGAGGTCCACCTCTGGTGGGCCCCACCTTCTGGTTAAGAGCAGGAAAACCTCCTGATTGAGGACCCATTCGCTCTCTCAGTTGTGTCCGACTGAGGAAGTCTGCTATGACGTTCCTCTCGCCTCTCAGGAAGATTGCTGAGAGTGAGAGTGTGTTGATTTCGGGCCAGCCCAGAATGTCTGCTGCTAGGGCCGACAAGACTCCGCTCTTTGTGCCGCCCTGCTTGTTCAAATAGGCTACGGCCGAAGAGTTGTCTGACCTCACCTGAGTGTGGTGACCCCGGAGTTGTTCCTGGAAAAACTTGAGCGCTAGACCAACTACTCTCAGCTCCTTCCAGTTGGATGACCTGTTTAGTTCCTCAAACTCCCAGGTGCCTTGTGCTGGAAGGGATCCCAGGTGTGCCCCCCAGCCTCTGCCACTTGCGTCTGTGGTTACCACCCGAGATACCGGGATAAACCACAGACGCCCCTGCGACAGGTTTGAAACCTTCCTCCACCACCAGAGGGATCTCTTTACCTGAGCAGGTACCTGAACCAGGTTGTCTAGAGCTTCTAGACTGTGGTCCCATATTTTCAAAACAAAGGCCTGTAGTGGGCGAAAGTGCAGTCCTGCCCATTGGACTGCTGGGAGCATAGATGTCAACAGATCCAATGTCGACATCAGATATCTTATCGTCACTTGGCGGTTGCTCTGGAGGGATGTCACTGCCCTGTCTAACTTTAGGACCTTCTCTATCGGGAGGAATACTCTCAAAAAAGTTGAGTCCAAAGTGTACCCTAGGTATGTGATCCTCTGTGATGGGACTAGGCTGGACTTCTCTAAATTTAGAAGCCACCCTAGGTCCGTAAGAACACTCTTTGTCCTTTCCAGATCTCTGGATAGCTGTTCTGGGGATGCTGTGAATAGAAGCAGATCGTCCAGGTAAGCTATGATGGATACTCCCTGAAGTCGCAGAAACGCCAACGGTTCCGCCAGAACCTTGGTGAAAATGCGGGGGGATGAGGATAGCCCGAAGGGCAGTGCTTTGAACTGTAGGTGTACTAATGTACCGTCTAGGTTGACTGCTAGACGTAGAAAACGTTGAGAGTTTTCTGCAATTGGGATGTGCAGGTATGCGTCCCTGAGGTCCAGAGACACCATGAAGCAATCGGGGGGGAGGAGGGAAAAAAATCGACTCCATCCGGAATCGTTTGTATACAATTGATCTGTTCAGGGGCTTTAGATTCAGAATTAATCTTAACCCTCCGGTAGCTTTCTTTACCACAAAAATGTGAGAATAAAATCCCCCTTCCCTCCTCTGCTTCTGGAACTCTGCATATTACATCTTGACTTTCCAGATTTCTCAGAGCTCCCAACAAGGCTTGGGACTTTTCCCTGCACTTGGGAAGAGATGGGACAAGATATCTCTGGGGGGGGGGGGGCTTGAAAACTCTAAATGGTACCCTCTTCTTATGATCCCCAGAATAAATTGGTTGGGGGAAATGGTCTCCCACAGTGGGAGGAAGGTCCCCAGTCTTCCTCCCACTCTGACTAGAGAGTCAGGTTTTTTTTCCGGGCTGTTGAGGAGGGCGAAAAATCGCTCCACCTCTGCCTTTAGGGGTCCAAGTCTTTCTCTGCATTTCAGGCTTGGGAGCCCCCTTCTAACCCTGTGGACGAAACCCCTTTTTTGATAGTACTGGGGCTTTACAGAACAGAATCAAGACCGGGGCCGAAAAGCAGGTCTCCCGTTAGGGGTATCCCACACAGCTTAACCTTGGAGGCACTGTCACCTGGCCAAGTCTTCAGCCAGAGGGCTCTTCTGGTATAATTGGCCAGGGCTGCCGATCTGGCTGACATGCGGACTGATTCCGCAGAGGCGTCCGCTATATAAGCAATTCCTTGCAGGATAGTCGGAAAAGAAGCTAGAATTGTTTCTTTAGCCGTCCCAGCCTCAATGTGCTTATGGATTTTAAGGAGCCAATGTTCTAAGTTGCGGGCCACAACTGTAACGGCCATCTCTGGCTTTAGATTCCCCATTGTAGAGTCCCATGTTTTCTTTAGTAGGGAGTCTATCCTTTTGTCCATGACGTCCGCCAAGGCTCCCATGTCCTCGAACGCTAGGTCCGTGTTCCTAGAGACCTGGGAGAAGGCGGCGTCTAATTTGGGGTTCTTATTCCAAATGGACATTGGGTCATCCGAGAAAGGAAATCTTTTTAGAGATCTAGAAAAGAAGGGTTTCCTCTCGGGGTCCTGCCATTCCCTTTTGACAGTGTCAATCAGTACCTCATGTACAGGGAAGACTTTTTTCTTCTGTTCCCCCAGACCCTTATACATTTTATCATGGAGGGTCAGGGTTTTTTTTATCGGTCTGTATACCGAGGGTAGTATAAATTGCCCCCAAGAGGTCCTCTACCTCATTCAGGGACAACTTTTACCTGGAGGTTTTCCTGGACTCCCCCGTCCTGGGCTTCTCCTTCTGAGTCCTCTTGAGACTCAGAGGTGGCACTGTCTGCATGTGCCTGTTGTACACCGGAAGGGCCTGCAACCTCCTCTGCCCTTAGTGCAGTGGCAGGATTAGCCGGTACAGAGCCCTGAACCGGTGGGGGGGGTTGTATCCTGGGAAATGGGAACAGAGGGGAGTTGAAATCTTTCAAATAAATTTTTGAAGGACGAAAAGGTGGACGAGAGCTCCTTTACGGAAGCTGCCAGTCCAGACTCCTGCTCTAAGTCCCTTTCCTACCTTCCCCCATGCCTCCCCTAACGTGTCTCTACAGGAGGCACACTTCTTTTTGGAGGTATGGGTTGATCTCGCTTTCTCTGTAGATCTCTACAATATAGGAAGACAAGAAACCATAGAAAAAACCTTTAGAAAACAGACAGGGACAACCCCCAGAGTGCGCTGATCCTTCTATCATGTAAGGAACCAGAGCCTCTTCCCCCTGACCACCCAGGGGGACTACTCCCCCATGGACAGGAACCATACATGGAGAGGTATTCCTAGGTAGAGAGGAACCCACCCCAGGGTACTCTTACCTTAGTAAGGCTGGAGGTGGTGTCAGTATGCGCCGCTTGAGCCTCTGCTTCCGACATCCTGACTGCAGGTGGCTGCCTCCGATAAGTCCTACGCTGCCTGTGCGCGACTTGGACTCAATCCAGCCTGTGCCCCTATCAGCGCCGCGACCCGTAACCGGAAGTCGCGGGTTAAAGGGGAAGCCTTCGCCTTCCGCCGGAAATGACCTCGTCCGGCCTGCCAGTTCCAAAAAAATGCGGCATGTATCCCTATACACGGAGGGCAGGGAGCTTCCCTGCTGCGGCCCTGTGGACGCGATAGGGGCCCCCATCAGCCTTCAGCCGCGCTCGACCAGGCTGGGGTGGCTCACGGATGGTGGGTGAGTACTACACCACTAATACCCTGGAAGCCCCCGCTTCCTTTCATGTAAATAAAGCCTCAGTTCCCTGACTGATCTGCCAGGTTCCCGCAGTGTCTCCCCTCCGGAGGAAACACTAACAACTGAAGGCCGGCAGGGGAAGTGAGAATTTATGTATGCTGGCACAGTGTTTCCTGTGGAAAGGGAGGAGCCTATGTCTCTCATTGTGGCTGTCCTGAAAGACGAATAGGGAAACTATCAGGACTATGGCGTATTCCCCTCAGAGCTGTGTGGGAGGAGCTATAATTCCCCTCAGCGTTGCCAGGAAACCAATGTTTGTTTATGCAGGCTATAAGCACAGGTCAGAGTATTTTGCCTCTCCTGAATACTTTGCATTCTTCAAACGGTCGTATTTTTAAAACGATAAATCCTACAGCGAAGAGCTTTATATTGTCAGAATCACAAGACCCAGACCTACATTTTGACTCTGAAATATTAAAATTGAAGGCACAGTCGCAGTTTAGATATTGCCCTTCAAATTTAGGTGTCTAGAGTGTAGTTTCAATGAATGTCAATGGATGGCGTGAGTTGCAAACAAATCGTCATATTGTGAAAACTATCAGGATTATGGCTTAGCCGTGCAAACGTGTAGTGGCAGCAGGGATAGCTGAACGTTTTGATATAAGATTTGTGTAGGTGGACTTGAAAATGAGGGAGTGGTGGCAGTTTAGAAATCATGTCCTTATTTTTCAGCTTTTGTCAGCTCACACTCTAGTTTCGCCATTCCTAGGGGACAAATTTTTCCGCAAAAATTACGATATTTCATGAACCATTCAGCGAAACGTTCCACAAAGTAACAGCACACCAATCTGCACGTTTCGGTATATTACTTGTCTATGTAGTGTAAAAGCTGTGGGAGGAGTTAGGGTGGTAAATTTGGCTATAATAAGAATAATATATATGTGAGATAACAATAAGTGGTCTTGCTATGCAAGAACACTTAAAAAAAAACACACACACTTTTTGATCCTGTCAAGATAGAGTTCATAACTTCCCTCAGTGAGATGATAAAGTGTCTATTTTTTTACCCTGAAATCTTGCGTCTTATCAGCCCTGTCCCAGTTATATGAACTATAAAACACATCCCCCCATTCAAAGGAGAGGGCAAGATGTTCTGTAGTAGAAGTCACGAACAATCAACCTAGGCCAGGGGTCAGCAACCTTTTTCCACTTAAGGGCCGTATTCATTGTATATGAATGCACGGAGTGCCGCATTCACCTGCTAATAAATGGAGAATAAAAATCCTAACACAGTAATATTAGCAGTACAGGTTTACCTCACTTTAAAGGTGCTTTAAAAGGTGCTTGACTAATACAAAGCCAGTTCACCCTGAGAGAGTATGTAGCTGGAAATTCTGATTTTACTGCCCCCCTCCTGGCACCTAAGGGTGGCTGATGCCAGCCCTGCTAGCCAGCATGGTCTGGAGATGGGGTTCCTGTCCCTAGGGAAAATGGGGGTTCCTGTTCCCAAGCCAGAAGGGGTCCCTGCCCCCAGGGGTGACAGGGTCCCCCCTGTTGCAGACCTCTGTACCCATATAGCAGTGTCCTCTGGCCCCTACACCCCCCTCCCCACTGTAGGGTCCTCTGTACTCTGCACCCACCACACTGTAAGGTCCTCTGTACCTTGCACCCCCCCCACTGTAGCATCCTCGGTACCCCCCCTACTGTAGGTTCCTCTGTCCCCTGCAGCCCCCCCCCCACTGGTGGGTCCTCTGTCCCCCCCAATGTAGTGTCCTGTGTCTCGCAAACCTGCGCCACCGATACCTGATGACCCAAGAAGTGCCCGAGAAGAGTGTGCCGTAACAGGGAAAGGAGGAACCTGACCCTTGATAGAATAGGCCTGAGTCACCGTCTGCCTGATTCATCTGGAAATGATCACTGAAGAAGTGAAGAAATGGTCACTGAAGAAGTGGACAGCCCTTTTCTTGGCCCGCCCATGATCACAACCTGTAAGTATGACCACCAAAAAAAAAAAAAACCCTTGGCTGATACAACCGGAAATCGCTCAAACCACATGCATGGCATGCAACCCAAATTCCTTGGGATGAGTGGGCCTGGGGCACAGGGAAGGCAAAACGATGTCTTTATTCAAATGGGAGTCAGAGATCATCTTAGGTAGGAACGACGGATGTGGACAAAGAACCACCTTATCTTTGTGGACCACCATATAGGGGGTACAACAAGATAACGCCAGTGGGACCCAGGTACACCCATCTACTGTCTGGAGAAGTCTGGCCAGAAATGTCCCAACATTAAAGTAAATGGCAGGAATATAGTGCCCCAACACTGGAATTAAGGGGGACATTATAGGGCCTTAACACTGGTGTCAGTAGGAGAAATATATTGTCTCAGCATTGGCGTTAGTGGGAGGCATATAGTGTCCAAGCACTAATAGTAGTGGGGGGCATATAGTGCCTTAGTATTAGTGTCAGTAGTAGGAATCTAGTGCTCTAGCATTGGTGTCAGTCAGAGGAATGGTGCCCCATTATTGGTGTTCATTGGCACTTACCTCTGTGGAGACTCCATGTCCCACACTACTTTTCGGGATGACGGAATGGCTGTACACGCACCATTGGGCACAATGCTGCCTGTCAGGCTGCTGTCAAGGCAACCACTGCCACTCTGTTTAAAGCAAATACTTCTATCCAGCTTGTAATGAAAAAGCCCTAGCAGGCAGTAATTTGCCAGGAAGCCATAGTTTGGAGATCACCGTCTAAGGCCATGAGGCATATTTTTTTTTCTAATGGCTAATCAGCCGATATTAGCAATTCGCTTTTAAAAAGATGAAGAACTGGGGAAGTTCACACAAATATAGAACTCAGCAACTTACTTCCACTGACTCCATGAGTCCCTGCAACAACATCTTCTGATGAGGGAACTTTCCATCCCCAACAGGAAAGTAGCCCAGTGTCTTTATGGCTCGTTCTTTGGCCTGAGAAAAAAAATGAAAGGAAGCACTGAAAAAGTAAATATGCAAAAGACGACACAGAGGAAGGGCTGGTTAATGAAAGATTCTGCAGGTGCTAACAGAAAGCTGAACAGTGTTATCTAAAAGGGGGGGGGGGGATCTAAAGCTGCCCATAGATGGTGCCATTTTCTTTCCTGCAAACACAGACCTCCTATTAGCTAGTTCACACCACTGCATTCCAGTGATTTTTTTCTGCATCCAAAACGCATAGAAAGTAGATTACATGGTTTTCAATGGCATAGTTCACACCAGTGCCTTCAGTTTCAGTCCATTCCAGTAAAAAAAAAAAAAAAGTAGAACATGCAGCATTGTTTTCTACACAGAGCTGTACTGGAACGAGGTAAAACGCATCAAAAATGCACGTACACACACACACATCAAAAACGCACCGGACCCAGTACAATGGGGTAAAAAAAAGAAAAAGAAAACAAGCGTCTGGAACGTATCTGGAAACACGTAAAAAATGCGCATGCAAAAACTCATCTGGGAGGATGTTTTTGTGGTGTAAACTAGCCCTTAAAGTGGTTGTAAACCCTTTACAACCACTTTTGACTACAGGTAAGCCTTATTTTACACAGTTTAGGAGATATCCCCTGTATCAGCATGTGCCAACGTCATCAGCACATGCGCACTGAAGCAATGGCACGTCCGTGCCGTTGCTTCAGCTAGTATGACGTTAACGGCGGCTCCCGCGCCGGAGTGACGTAATCGCGGCTCCGGCCAATCACAGCGCCGGAGCCCGTGATACCCGTAAGTAACTCTGGGTGGAGGGGGGGGGGGTATACAACCACTTTAAACTTTGATTTTTATACATTTCATCTACAATCACCCTAACTAAAGAGCCTTTTCACTACTTTTTTAATTACATACATTTTTTATTGTATATATTTTCCACCATTTAGTTTCAAAACTAAAAGGTTTTGTTATAATTTTGATGCATTTTATCCAGTGCACTGTACATACCTTTTCCTGTCTAAGTGGCCACTAAAGTACCAAGAAATCCATTGATGGTATTTTACCCTGTTTTTATGATCAATAAATAGCAACCTTCCTGAAAAATCCACTTTGAAGTACCTGTTTAATGGGCTCCTCTGCTGACCACACATTGGTTCAATTTTGGGACCTCATTTTTTGTGTCATAATAGAAATTAGATTCAGTGACAGAAAAAATGCCCACTATTTTCAACACTGTAGATATACATCTCAGTAAACAATATTTATCCAAATCGAAATTTAATTTGTGCCAATAATAATTGCCCTTTATCTTGCTATACAAAATGAGTAAGGTAAAATAGAGCTTGTGGGCCAATAGAAACTAATTGCACATTGACCTTATTAGTTTCTTTGCCAGATGTTATGCGGCCCAATAGATTTTCTACAAGCTGCTTCTTGGTGAAGCCAGGGCCTTCATCAGGTATGGGAAGGGACCCATTCCGTCCAATCTCTCCTAAAGCTGTAGCTGCCGCAACTGACAACAAAGGAGATGAATTGTCCAAAAACATGCCTGTGCAAGGAGGGGAAAACAAACAAACATACTTTTATGAGCATTTTCATTAAACAATTCGAAAGATCACTTATAGATGTAATAGCAAATGATATTGCATTGTATCCTTAACACATTCTGCCCAAATGTATACATCAAAATTTAGTTAGTCTCACCAATGGTTTCCACACAAGTCTGGATGATTTCATCCTCGTTATATATAGAGAGAGATCCAGAAGTCTCCATACTTTCCAGCTCCTCTTTGCTCGTGTGACATTTATCTAAATATCTCCAAACCAGGTAGCCCAATGCCAAGATAGAGCCATGCTGAGCCTCTGGGTTCTGCAAACATCAGAAACAGTTTGGGAATTCGGTTAGAATGAGATTCTTTAAATTCACATTTTAGTACTAACCCTTTGTGAAATGGGGTGTGCATGTAGGTGCAGTATGGATAACAAATTAGCAATTTTTATATAAATCATTAATCACTGCTATTTATGAAACATGAAGTCACATTTTTGGCCTGGTTCCCTGCAAATTCATATTTTATGATTAGGGTGCCACCTTTGTACAAGAGATTGAACAAAACAAATAAAGCAGGCCAAAGGGTACAAGGCATTGCCTGAGGCAATTAGAAATTCTTTTTCTAGCCTATAGTGAAATAATGCAGCATACTTATCCATGTCTCCATGATTTATTTTGGTAATCACTTTGAAAAACACCCCCTAACATATCTGACTGTGGCCATCTTGGGTAAAGGCAGATGATTCGTGTAGCATTTACTTCCTGGAATCCATCTGCCCTTAGCTCAGGCAGGAGGGTGTGCTTAGCTGAGAAACCCCTCCTGAAGACTCCTGCGATATTGATTTGCCTAAAGACCAGGAAATGGCAGATTTTTTTTCTTTAAAGTGTAAAACAATATGATATACGCTCCCATCCATTTACGAATGCTAAAAACATAAGGATTAAAAATAGTCAATGTTGATTGAGGGAGTGAAGTTTCCCGCTTTAAGGGAAGGGTACCAATTCCATGATCTATCTGGGGAGAATACACACACACACACACACACACACACACACACACAAGGAGCTCAACCAAGTGAATTTTAGAACATCTGCTATGGCATCATATATTTACACCATGTGTAGACAGTGGATTGGAAACAAACGGAAGGCCTAGCCAAACAAATTCTATGATATTGGTAATCATTGCCTGTGTAATAGGTAAACCATATTTAGGCTGAACTGTTGTCACAACTGCAGAAGGAGATTAAGTTCAGTTCTCGTTTAAATGTAAGAAGAAAAAAAAAAAACAACAATTAGCTATAAGGCCCCTTTAACACTGGGGCGTTTTTCATGCGGTTTAGCGCTAATATTAGCGCTATTATACCGCATGAAAAATTTGTGCCTGTAGCCTTCAATGTGAAAGCCCAAAGGCTTTCACACTGAAGCGGTGCGCTAGCAGGACCGCTCCAAAAGTCCTGCTAGCTGCTTCTTTACAGCGGTGAAGGAGCGGTGTGTTCACCGCTCCTTTACCGCGGCTGCCCATTGAAATCAATGGGACAGCGCGGTAATACCGCCCGCAAACCGCGGCAATTGCTGCGGTTTGCGGGCGGTATTAACCCTTTTTCGGCCGCTAGCGGGGGTTAAATTCACCCCCCTAGCGGCCGCATACCGCGGTAAGAACAACGGTATAGCAGCGCTGAAAATCGCGCTGCTATACCGCCACCGCACCTGCCCGCCCCAGTGTGAAAGGGGGGCAGCCATATAATGTTTTATGTATTTGTTTAACACAGGAGTTGCTTAAGCAAACCTGAAAATAGAAACTTTTTTTCTAAAGAGAGGGCAAATCTACCTAGCAGGTAAAAAAAAAAAAAAACACAACAAAAACTTTACAGCAGTTCCAACCCTTTGCCACGCAATCCAAAAGTAAAAAAAAAGTTTTGGCTATACATATACTTTAAGCCCTGGTTAATTCCCGTGGGTTTTATGGATATTTTTCTAATAGAAATATAGGTACCAAGAAAATTAGTAACGAGAATATACATTCAATAAAGTTCCAGTCAGTGGGGGACATGAGGAGTTAAGAGCTGATTCAAAAGTCACACTGCCTCTAGGGCATTACAGCCCACAAGGCTATAGAAACCGTTTTTTATTTCCCTTTCAGAATAGTGGTTTTACATAGGTGAATAAAAGCTGACCATTGTAAGTACCCTGCCAATGTTATATGGTTTGACTTAACTCCGTCACTTTTGCTGAACATCTTGATTTGTTAACGGAAGTTGAAAAATAAGACTAACAGGATCACCAGATGAAAATATAAAGGAAAAAAAAAAAGGATCAAAGAATTGAGAAGCTCAATATGATACATTTTTGTTTTTAGGTTAAATACCACTTTAATGTCATCAGCTGTAGTATTAAAGCTAATATAGTAAAGCATATTTTCCTATAGTTCCAGCACCAATATCCATCAGCAGCATCAGTGACATAAAGCCAGTGGAGTTTCCTCAAATGAGTAAACTAATGACACCAATGATCTTTTTAGGTGTCTGAAAGGGGTCTCTTTTTGATATTGACCACCAACCCTACCGATGGCATTTTCACTGTTTGCATTATTGATCATGTTTTATTTTTATGATTCTCTGAAAATCGTTTTGTCTTATTGAACAAAAGGTTGTTAAAGTGGTTCTAAATGCAGAAGGTGTTTTAAACTTAATGCATCAAGGTAAAAAACCTTCTGGGTGCAGCTCCCCCCTCATACTTACCTGAGCCCTATCTTGATCCAGCGATGTGCATGAGAGCAGCGGCTCTTCCGGGTCTCACTGGCTCACACAGCAGTGGGAGCCATTGGGTCCTGCTGCTGTCAATTACAGCCAGTGAGCCAATGAGGAGAGAGCAGGGGGCGAGGGCAAGGAACTCCAGTGGGGGGACCCAAAAAAAGAAGAGAATCAGGGCTGCTCTGTGCAAAACCATTGCACAGAGCAAGTAGAGCGTGTGCATTATAAGGGAAAAAAAACACGACAACCTTTAGACTCATTTTAAGAATGGCAATTACCCCCCTTGTAATGGGCATTTTTCCAAGTAGACCCCTAGATAAACCACTAACCAACCACGATATAGCCAAAAGACTGCTACAGCGCAGTCTGCTCGTTCTGGGAGGGGGTCGATGGACGTCCTCCCAGAACCTCGTGCCCTGCGACCGCTGTGTCCTTATGTACACAGGTGATCATAGATATGGGTAAAGGGCTAATCTCAGCAGCCCTTTACCATGTGATCAGCGGTGTCCAATCACAGCTGATCACATATAAACAGACTTGCCAGTTATCGGCAGTCCTTTCCTCACGTGCTGTGTCTGTGAGAGGAAAGGAGAGACGGCAATTGGCGAGGCCCTCAGTACATTGTTTACACTGATAACTAGGGCACTGATAATCAGTACGACCCCATCAGCGCACATCAGTGCAGCCCCATCAGCGCACATCAGTGCACATCAGTGCAGCCCCATCATCAGTGAAGAAGAAAAATTACTTATTTTCAAAATTTTATAACCGAAACCAAGAAATACAAAACCCAGTGGTGATTAAATTCCACTCAAAAAATTATACAAATTGAATTTGCGTACAGCAGCCATCACTAAATGGCGGCCCGTGCCTGGCCCGCGGGACGCTTCTGCCCGGACAGCCAGCGCAGTATCAGTCATTGGTTTGCTGGGATCGCGGGTTTCCCAGCAACCAATGACGTCCTGCTCCTCACTGCGGCTCTCGCTCTCTACGGCCGTGATTTCACACGCGCCCCGCCCCCCTGCTGCTCGCGGCACTGTGTAGAGCTGAAGAACTCATTCTCCGATTTTCGGCGGCTCCGTTTGCGCATGCGCTGCGCCTGTGCAGTTCATCCTGGGCATTATCCGACGGGGGACCCATCTCGACAGGACATCGGCTCCCTGCACCTGGCTCTCATGCAAGGTATATCTCGCAGCTTCCACCCCCCTGCAGCTCGCCAAATGTGCGGTCTCCTGGCCTCAAGGTATGTGGGGCATAAACTGTTAAGGTGCATACCGATGGGCAGAATTTGTTAAGGTGCACACGGATGGGCACATTTTGTTGTGCCCATCAGAGTGCCCCTTAACATAAAATATGCCCATCAGCATGCTACTTATTTTATGTTAACGGGGACCCCCTGATGTAAAGGGGACACACGGACGGGGACCCCTGATGTAAAGGGGACACACGGACGGGGACCCCTGATGTAAAGGGGAAACACGGACGGGGACCCCTGATGGGGACCCCTGATGTAAAGGGGACACTCGGACGGGGACCCCTGATGTAAAGGGGACACTCGGACGGGGACCCCTGATGTAAAGGGGGCACTCGGACGGGGACCCCTGATGTAAAGGGGCACTCGGACGGGGACCCCTGATGTAAAGGGGCACTCGGATGGGGACCCCTGATGTAAGGGAACAAATGATGTAATGATGTAAGGGGGCACACTGATGGGAGACACCAGATGTAGGGGAGCTGTCTGATGAAGAAACCTGATGGGAATACCTGATATAAGGGGGTACCCTGACGGTGACAACTGATTTATGGGGGTAGTCTGATGGGGACACCCAATGTAATGAATTACTCTGGTAGGGGTACTTGATGTAAGGGGAAACACTATTGGGGACATTTACATTCATAGAGACCAGAGCGTGTGGAGGAAACCGGAAGAAAAGCACCAGAGAGTGCGGCTTGCGCCAAAAAAGGGAAGAAAGATGCGTACAATCGTTAATGGCACAGACTTGTGATTCGGACCTCGGGCGTAAAAAAATTTTTTAGTGACTGGACGTCCTTGAATTTTAATTCACTTCCCCTGGCGTACAGTGTTGCAAGACCACACAATTGTCATTTAAGGTGCAACAGCACCGAAAGCTGAAAATTGGCCTGGGCAGGAAGGGGATGAAAGTGCTCGGCATTGAACTTGTTAAAAAACGATCCACATTGGATGTCAAATATGCAAATTACACGAAAACATTTTTTATTCTTTTTTTTTTTTTTTAATAGATACACCAACTCATGAATTGTGAGCTGTAGTTTTTAGCTAGGGTTCCTCAAGACCAGAAAGTTGTTTCTAGGGTTCCTCCATACTAAAGTAAAAAAAAATGGCTGTTTTAAAGGCGAACTTCACAAACTCAATAAACAGCTAAAGATGGGTATATTGAAGGCTGGTCATACATTTCTCCCAAAGCAATGCATGGGGGATTATGACTTGCATATGTGAACCACAGAGACCCACACTTTGTTGCATGTTTTTCAAACATTATATCCCACAATTGCAAGTAAAGTTTGCATATCTTCCTATTTCCAGGTTGAACTTCATTACTCACATGTACATCCTTGGCACTCTTGATAAGGTTCTGCAGTTTTGACTTTATCTCAGAACTAGGTAGAGTAGAAACAACTACAGCATACAGCTGAGCCGCCAGCTCCCGCATCTCTTCCTTGTTAGAAATCATTAAACTCTATGAATTTAAAAAAAATGGCATTAAACAAAAAGGTAGCTAGAAACACTGAAGGAGATAGCAAGAAGAAACAAAGATGGAAAAGCTAAATAAAATGCAAGTTTGCAGGGGTAGGAAGGAAACATGACAATTTGAGCCCACATTTATTTAGCAGCATCTGACACAGACAATAGCCATTTCTTACTTTTATCCAGTCTACTTTGTCCAACAGAGTGGTAGCTAACTTCTGTGGATACACCGACACTGCTTCCAAAAGGCAATACATAACTTGCAGGCCTGAAATTGGATATATACAACATGTCCAAATCAATGCTATATTTGGGCTTCAAATTATAAAAACAGAAATAAAAATAAAATAATAAAAAAAGTAGTAGTAAGGATTAGTGGCTACCTCCAGCTGAAGACAACAGTTGCTGCATAAGGCTTATGTACATTTCCACAGGGTTCATGTCTTCTATCTTAGAGTAGGTGGACTCCAGATCATTAGTCATTAGTTCTCTCACATAACGTCCAATAGCTGGAGCTTGATCTTGCATGTCTGCCAATGACTGACATGTTGGGTCCAAACCAGCACCATGAGCCAGGCACATTCTTAAATAAAGGATTATCTGTGTCAAGAGGAATAAATGAAAACCATAAATATTCCACGGGAAAGAGTAGATATTATCAAAGAGATAAACATGTGCCTAGATTGCACCTTTATAATTCCTTACATACAAAAACATCATTAAAGCTGGGTCACAGGAGTTGACTTACTTTTTCGCTCTTGTGACCCAGAGTAAGCTAATAGTGGGCTAAAGCCCAATGTCAGCTGATGTCACCATGTCGTCAGGATTCATCCAGATGCCCGATTGACCGCTCGCTACGGCTCTCCACATTCGGCTGAGAGCCAAAGCCAACTGCGCAAGCCCCCCATGACCAGCCCCGATGCTCTAGTGAGTGCTGGAGGGGCATGAGCGGAAACTGGTGACAGTCACTGCTCTCTGTTCAGAGCCAACTGTATTAAAGAATCAGTTGTCGCGTGATCGCTCATGGACTTAGAGTCGGCGGGGGACAGCTTTAGCATTAGACCGATGCTGCAGTACGAAGGGGAGTAAGTAGGTTTATTTTTTGAAAACCCTAAAATTTGTCCTTCAACATTATTCTGTATATGCAACAGTCATACATTTTAGTCACATTTACATATTCACATAAAATGTTAATTAACGCAAACAAACGTTTGGAAAACCTCTGGCAAACTGCATGCTCACTATAGACCCAAACGTGCTATTATTTAGCGTTTACAAATACAGACGCAATACCCATTTTACTTGCTTAGTGAAAATATAATGTACTGAATATAACAGCCCACAAAAAAAAAAAAAAATTCTTATTGTTATTGAATTAATTCTGGGTCTCTTGGTTAAGAGAGGACCATAAAAATGTTTTGCAGTCAACACTGTACCTCTAAAAATGCTGCAGGGTTAAATGGTAGCACAGATGTGGCGGTTACAAATTTTACAGGAGTCTTCATCCGACTGGAAGCCTATTAAAAAGGTAAAGGATAAAAGGGGAAGTTAATATTTTTCTTTATAGAGACTCTGCCACTATAATAGGCAAAGACTAGTAAACACATTGATCCATTCCAAAAAAAAAAAAAGCTTAAAATAGCTTCATTCAGTGCTACAATCATTTCAAGAAGAGTTCTCTTCCGTTAATAAAACATAGAATGGTTACATCCTCTGATTACCATAACTCCCACAAACACAGACCCCCAATTGCTATAAATTGGTATGAGTATTAGACCCCTTTCACACTGGAGCGGTGCGCTGGCAGGGAGTCAGAAAAAGTCCTGCCAGCAGCTTCTTTGGAGCGCATTAGGGGCGGTGAACTCACCGCTCCTATTGCACTCCTGCCCATTGAAATCAATGGGCAGCGGCGCATTGCGGGCGGTTTTAACCCTTTTTGGTCCGTTAGCGGGGGTTAAAAGCGCTGCAAAATCAACGGTAAAGCTCCGCTAAAAAAAAGCGGCATTTTACCGCCGACACTCGGGGCGGCACAGTGTGAAAGCAGCCTTACTGTTAAAAATAGAACACTCACGAGATCAGAGGAGAAAGCCACTGGATAGCAAACTGATGTAGGATGTTGACTATTTAGCAGCTTTCTCCTTTATTCTCGTGAAATTTTTCTATTTACAGCAGTAACATGCTTATCTAGCATGCTTCGATGATACTGTCATCTGTAAAGTATTCACAGGGCTTCACTTTTTCCACATTTTGTTATGTTACAGCCCTATTCCAAAGAGGATTAAAATCATTATTTTCCTAAAAATTCTACAAACCGTACCCCATAATGACAACATTTAAGAAGTTTGTTTGTTTTTTTAATTTGCAAAGATTTAAAACAAACAGATATCCCACTTGGCTGATAGGAATCCTCAATCTCTCGTAACCTATGTTCGGGACCCTCCTCCCCTACATTATCAGCAATGGGAGGGGGGGTGCGCGGAGAGCGTCTGATTTGGCTTTGGTGGCTAAGGCACTGAACGGCTTCTTTACCAACATTTGACTCAGGAGATGAAAATGGGCGGCTCCTGCCTTTTTTGGCCAAACCAATACCAGACCTGATTACCATTTCTAGAATTTATGACAGTTCTGCTACTCTCCGCGCATCCCATGAAAAGATCGTAGATTCCTTTTTACAATTTTATTCAGAACTATATAGATCCCAAGCTCATTGTACCCCATCAGAACTTTACAAGCATGTAGACTCCATCCCTTTTCGTAGGCTAATGCTGGAACAAATGTCCCTAGACGAACCCATTTTGGTAGAAGAAATAAATCAAGCACTTAAGACTTTTGCTAAACATAACATCTATTCTGCCATTTATATAAATAGACCCCCCCCTATCTATGCATGAAGCGCTAGTGGTTCTGATTCCTAAACCTAATAAAGATCTCCTCTATTGTGAATCATATCGACCGATATCCTTAATAAACACGGATCCCAAGATTATTTCTTAGCCATTCGTCTAAATTCAGTGGTCACAACATTAACCAACTCCGATCACACTGGTTTCATTCCTGGACGATCCACGCATATCAACATCCGTAGATTATTCACTATTCTCCAATCCCCTAATGTTTTAGATATACCTTGGGCAGTTGTGAGCCTCGATGCCAATATAGCATTTGACTTGGTTGAATGGCCTTCTCTTTTGTATATAAAATAAAAATTTGGGTTTGGCCCTAATTTTCTTGTGTGGATCCGTATTTTGTATAAAACAACCCTTAGCCAGACTTGGTATAAAATGGTAACATTTCTCATTTCTAGACCCTTCACTACCCACCGTGGCACTAGGCAAGGTTGCCCACTCCCCGTTATTATTTGACCTTGCCATAGAACCCCTGACGCAGCTTCTTAGGGCATCCCCGGAATTGCAAGGGATATGGATAGGGTCACTAGAAGAGCGGGTCTCCTTATATGCAGATGACATGCTGCTATATCTCTCTAATCCCCAAGTTACAATTCTCATAGTACTGCAAGTCATTACAAATTTTAAAGCTTTCTCCTGGATTTAAGGTAAACTGGACTAGGTCCAGTGTTTTCCCCGCAGACTCCTCCATTCCATTTGATCTCCCTCCAAAATGCTTACTCGATTAAGTATCTAGGAAATACAGTGCAATTACCAGTCTCTACTTCTATTGCAAATAACCTTTTACCTTGCATAGCCTCCTTGCAAAATAAATCAACTAGCTGGGCTACTGTACCATTGACACTGATGGGACGAGTTAATCTCTTTAAGATGTTTTTTCTACCCAAATTCTTGTATATATTATCCAATTTCCCAATCTACATACCTAAATGGATCTTTCAAGAGATTTACTCTCTCCTATCGTCCTTTCTGTGGTACCCCAAGCACCCCAGAATCTCACTTAGAAACACTACAATTGCCTGTGTTTCAGGGTGGATTAACTCTACCAAACCTAAGATTATATTATGCTGCACAATTAGTCTATATACATTGGTGGCTTTTTTCCCCAAATTGAATAAAGCCGCTACTGCAGATGAAGCAGCATTGCTCTTGGACTAACCTGATTTACCGGAAAAAAAAGTACAAGTTACTGAAGGCACGGACATAATTAAAATTATTTCTACATTTCTTACTGTTTTATGCTAGGAAAACGGTGGTATTGCAATGCATACAATCAACAGTAGTGCCCCTTTATCAATGGAAGTCTCTTAATCAAGCATTACCGACCTATAAGCTCACTTATGAGGCTACAGCATGTCCTCGTAAATGATAAAATCTGGGGCCCCTGGATAAAACTTTTTGAAACATGTACATTGCCTGAAACTTAAGATTAGATCTTCACATATAGAGAAGAGAATGAGTTACTTGCATTTTGATGTGGATTATGAGTGACTTTCTCTGTGGTACTGAACAGTCATGCTCATCGAACCTGATTGCCTATTGTATAAATTCCTATGTGTAGGCGTTTTCCTTCTTTCAGTTCTGTTTTCTTTTTTTGTGTTACTATAAGATGCAATTGTTCTCTTTTTCAAATATGTGGAACAATGATTGTAAGCTGATATTTCAGTTATCTGGAACTATCTCTGGAATTGTTCCTCTTGTTTTGTTGTATTGCAGATACTAATCAACAGTTAAACCCAAAAAAAAATCACATGTACATAAGTATTCACAGCCTTTGCCATGACACTCAAAATTTAGCTCAGGTGCATCCTGTTTCCAATGATCATCCTTGAGATGTTTCTACAACTTGATTGGAGTCCACCTGTGGTAAATTCAGTTGATTGAACATGATTTGGAAAAGCACACACCTGTCTATATAAAAAGGTCCCACAGTTAAACCAAACCAAGCCATGAAGACCTCTGAGACAGGATTGTATTGAGGCACAGATCTGGGGAAGGATACAGAAAAATGTCTGCAGCATTGAAGGTATCAATGAGCACAGTGGCCTCCATTGATCTGTAAATGGAAGAAGTTTGGAACCACCAGGACTCTTCCTAGAGCGAGCCACCCAGCCAAACTGAGCGATCGGGTAGAAGGGCCTTGGTCAGACCAAGAACCCGATGGTGATTCTGACAGAGCTCCAGCGTTTCTCTGTGGAGAGAGGAGAAACTTCCTGTAGAACCACCATCTCTGCAGCACTCCACTAATCAGGCCTGTATGGTAGCGTGGCCAGACTGAAGCCACTCCGCAGTAAAAGGAACATGACCGCCCATCTGGAGTTTGCCAAAAGGCACCTGAAGGACTCAGACCATGAGAAACAAAATTCTCTGGTCTGTTGATGGCAAGTGTCATGTCTGGAGGAAACCAGGCACCGCTCATCACCTGGCCAATACTTTCCCTACAGTGAATCAGGGTGGTGGCAGCATCATGCTATTGGGATGTTTTTCAGTAGCAGGAGACTAGTCAGGTTCGAGGGAACGATGAATGCAGCAATGTATAGAGACATCCTTAACCACTTCCCTACTGTGCACGAAAACCCCCTTCCTGCTCAAGCCATTTTTCAGCTTTCAGCACTGTCACACTTTGAATGACAATTGCGCGGTTTTTTTTTTGGTAAAAAAAATAAAATAAATCGCAGTAAGTGCGTATTGATTGGTTTGCGCAAAAGTTATAGCGTCTACAAAATAGGGGATAGATTTATATTTTTTTTTTTTTTTTTTTTTAGTAATGGCGGCGATCTGCGATTTTTATTGTGACTGCGATATTGCGGCGGACACATCGGACACTTGACACATTTTTGGGACCATGCACATTTATACAGCGATCCCTGCTATAAAAATGCATTGATTACTGTATAAATGTGACTGGCAGGGAAGGGGTTAACCACTAGGGGGCGGGAAGGGGTTAAATATGTTCCCTCAATGTGTTCTAACTGTGGGGGGGGGGGTGACTGACTGGGGGAGGTGACCGATGGTTGTCCCTATGTACAAGGGACACACCATCGGTCCCCTCTCCCTCACAGGACGTGGATCGCTGTGTTTACACACAGAGATCCACTTTCCTGCTCGTTTCCCGGGCAATCGCGGGTGCCCGGCGGCAATCGCGGCCGCCGGGCACGCGCATCGGGGCCTTGGGAACGCGGCGGGCGCGCGCCCCCTAGCTCGTTTTAAAGGCAGGACGTCATATGACGTCCTGTCAGAACGAGAGTGTCCTCCGCCCGCCGTCAATTGACGGTGGGCGGGGGACAAGTGGTTAATGAAAACCTGCTACAGAGTGCTCTGGACCTCAGACTGGGGAGAATGTTTATCTTCCAACAGGATGACCCCCCTAAGCACACAGCCAATATAACAAAAGGAGTGGCTACAGGACAACTCTGAATGTCCTCGAGTGGCCCAGCCTGAGCCCAGGCTTGAACCCGATTGAACATCTCTGGAGAGAACTGAAAATGGCTGGGCGGGGCGTGGCCTGGACAGGCATGTGAGAGGACACAGCTCTCACAGCTCCCGAGCTTGATCCGTTTCTGATCCTCCCTCAGCCACATTACCGACATTCTGCGGATATATGCTGCAAGCTGCTGACCCCGGGATAACAGGGGAACCTCCACCAGCCCTCTGCACCAGAGGTATGACCCGGAAAACGCTTGTTGTAATGGGTCCCGATTTCCAAGATGGCGCCACAGCGTCTGCAGTGAGGGGGACACCACGCGGAGCTGACAGGGGGACTGAGATGGCACCTAAAGGTCAGAGGCAACCCAAGGCTCAGGGTAAGGACACTCCTAAAGATATGGTGTATTACACCCAGAAGATGAATGGGCTGATGGGGGCAGAGGAGGCTGGACATTCACAGCACACAGAGCCTGCTTCACAAGACATGCAGGCTGGGGCGGCCATCTTGGCTGCAAACTGTGAGAATGATGAGACTGATTCCTCTGACTCTGGGACACACAGGGGGGGTGAACAGGACACCTCAGGACTTGTTCAGCCTACACTGGCAGATATCCTCAGAGCCGTTAATATTGGAAATGCCTCGGTAGCCTCCATGAGAGAGGAACTGTCGCTGCTGCGACATGATATGCAAAGAATGCGGGAACGCACTACCGCAGTAGAAAGTAGAGTGAGCGAAATTGAGGATATATTACCCCCCCATTGAGAGAGATGCTAAAGCTGCCTATAGACTTGCAATGGAGGCTATTGACAGAGCTGAAGATTTTGAGAACCGCCTAAGGAGGAATAATGTGCGCATCGTGGGTCTCCCTGAGAAGGTGGAGGGCAGGGATCCCACAGCGTATGTGGAAGGCTGGTTGCTGGACATATTTGGAAAGACTGCTTTTTCTCCTATGTTTGCGGTGGAGCGCGCCCACAGGGTACCATCTCGCCCATCCCAACCTGGGGGGCCCCCCAGACCTATACTAGCAAGACTACTACACTATAGGGACAGAGAAACAGTGCTCCGGCTTGCCCGGGAAAAGGCTAACATACAGCATAATGGTGCCAGAATATCCTTCTATCCTGACTTCTCGGCTGAGGTGCAGAGACGGCGGGCAAAATTCTTTGATGTGAAGCGCAGGCTCCGACAGTTACAGCTTCCTTATGCCATGTTGTACCCGGCTAAGCTCCGTGTGATAGTACGGGGCCAAGCACAGTTTTTTGATTTGGCCAAAGATGCAGCCACCTGGCTGGACCGCAACGAGCAGGCCCTGAGGCAGCGTGACCAGAGGGGGAAGAGGATTAAAGGGTGGTGGAATAACCTGCAAGAGTTAATGGATCCTGTCTTAATTCCTGAGGCACTTTGATACACTATGGGGAACTTGTATTGATCTTATCCGGACAGACCCTGGCTGAGGGACAGTATCCTGCATTATATCAAGGCAAGAGCTTCAGAAATCGTTAGCGTGGATTTACAAATGGTGAATTTGGGAAACCCCCTGACTGCCTTTCCTGGGGGTGTATGGTTGTCCTGCCCTGTTGGCAGGTAATGGTTCTACAGTAACAATGAGGACTGCCTGTTGCTTCCTCAATTTTCCTTTTTTTTTTTTCTTCTGTACTTTCAGTTCTTTACTGCACGGTATAACAGCAATGCTTCTCAGGTGGGCACTACAGCTGAACCACATGCACTCAATTATGACCGGATCCCTAGTTCCAGTAATACCAGGCCTCAGGGCCGGGTGATGCTTTACAGGCCAGTTCCTATGTTTAACTTTGTCAAATGGCTGGGGTGCCTATAGTATTGTGGAATGTGCGGGGACTGCACTCTCCCCTCAAGAGAACTATGATACATATGTGCCTTAAAAAGTTTCACCATGGTATTTTCTGTTTCCAGGAGACGCATTTGACACAGGAGACCGTGAGGTGCCTGCAATATAACTGGGTGGCTAGAGCTTATCACTCCACTCACACCTCGTACTCTAGGGGGGTGAGTGTCTTGATACATGGCTCATTGGACTACCAAGAGATGGACAGCTTAATTGATCCAGAGGGTCGATTCGTGTTTTTACATTGCAGATTGGGAGCGTTATGTTCCCCCCCTGAGGTGCTGAGGGCTTTGATATCCTACGTGGATGGTAGGCCGGAGGTGCCGCTGCTGGTGGTAGGGGATTTTAATTGCTGTTTAGACCTCTCGCTGGATAGACACCCAGCCGCAGGAGCCTCTGCCCTCTCCAGGGGTACCCCCTGGCGCGGTTGTTGCAAGAGGTGGGCTGGGTGGATGTTTGGCGACATCGTCACCCGGGGGTTAGACAATATTCATGTTTTTCCAAATCGCACGGCAGTCTGTCCAGGATTGACTTAGCGGTGGGAAACACACACATGCTCCAATATGTATCCACTCTGGAATATAGACCCCGAAGTGTGTCGGATCATTCCCCACTGATAGTGCACCTGGTGGTTTCGCAACAGGTGGGGCTCCCAAAAGTACCGTGGAAATTTAACGCGTTTTGGTTGAAACTATTTAAATCCCCCGAATATGTAGAAGAGAGCGTGTGTGGGTTTTTCGCCGCCCAGGACCCCGAGGGTTCCTGTTTACAGCAATGGGAGGCCTTTAAGGCATTTTTGAGAGGGATTTTGACTACTGAAATTAGTTAAAAGAGCTTCCTCTGCTCTTGTGGTGGAATTAGAGAATAGGGTGAAGAACCTTGAACACCGCTTTGTCTTGGACCCCTCTGACTCGGCGAGGGAGGAGTGGCAAGCTGCCCAGTCAGCGTATGGGCGGGTGCTATCCTCCACCGCGGAGAAGAAACGCTTTTTCTCCAAACAGGCCTTTTTTGAGGAGGGGGGAAAGACGGGCGTATGCTGGCTGGAATAGCGAACGCCCAACAGAGGTCTCCGACCATAGGGGCTATTAAGTCCAAAGTTGGGCCACTGGTCAGATCTTCGGAACTTGTCATGAAGGAACTGGCTGGGTTCTATGAGGAATTGTATCGCCCCGGATCCGCCTATGAGCGGGCGGATCTGGACCGGTACTTGCAGGGGTTAACCTTCCCTAGGCTCAGTGAGGGGCAGAGGGAGGAGATGGATACACCTCTTACGGTGGAGGAATTGCAGGCGGCAGTGGGCCTGTTCCCTAATTGTAAGGCACCGGGGGAGGATGGGATTCCCATGGATGTTTACAAGCAGCATGCGGAGGTACTGCTACCACATTAAAGGTGTTTAATGCAGCCTTAGAGGCGGGAGTACTCCCACCCTCTATGGCAAAAGCTAATATTGCACTGATACTTAAACCGGGTAAAGACCCAGTTGAACCGGGATCATATAGACCAATCTCCTTACTACAATGCAATATTAAAATCCTTGCGAAAGTATTAGCAATGCGACTTAATAAGGTTATAGCTTCCCTTATACATGATGATCAGGCAGGGTTTATGCCGAATAAATCCACAGCCATTAACATACGGCGGCTATTTTTGAATATGCAATCTGATGCGGATAATCCGGGAAGGAGGGCTTTACTGTCCCTGGACGCCACAAAGGCATTTGACAGTATTGATTGGACATACCTGTGGGCGGTGCTGGAACAATTTGGATTTGGTGACACATATATAGCGTGGGTACGCCTTCTGTATAGTGGACCTGAGGCTGCCATTCGGGCCTTCGGTTTTCTATCACAGGATTTTGCATTGAGGAGGGGGACGAGGCAGGGTTGCCCGTTGTCCCCTCTGCTCTTTGCACTGGCTATTGAGCCACTGGCCATGGAAATACGGGCTAATGAACGCATTGTAGGATTTTGCTATGGTCTCCTGCAGGAGAAGATAATGCTTTACGCTGATGACACCCTGCTTATGCTGGGAGATACTGATGAATCCCTGCGGGAGGCCATGGCATCCATCACCAAATTTGGAGTCTTCTCGGGCCTACAAATTAACTGGTCGAAATCTGCCCTGTTACTGTTAGACGGGGATGCCACACAGACAGTGGCCCCCTTGTGCCCTATCCCAGTCACTTCCTCCTTTAGATATCTGGGGATCCAGATCACTTCTAATCCGAGGGACTTCGGTCGCCTGAATATTTCGCCCCTGTTGCAGAGGTTTAGAGAGAGGGTTAAGACATGGAACGGCCTTCACATGTCAGTGGCAGGCAAAGTAAATTTGGTGAAGATGATCCTTATGCCCCAATTACTCTACTGTCTTCACAATGCCCCGGTAGTGGTCCCTTTAAAGACTTTTAGGATGATTAATTCCATCTTTCGCGTCTTAATATGGAAAAATAAGCCCCCAAGGATAAAACTGGAATATCTTCAGCGACCTAAGGACGATGGTGGGTTGGCACTGCCCAACCCGTGGTTGTACTACCTAGCAGCCCAACTACAGCACCTGGTGGGGAGCTTTGGAATTGAGCCGGCTGGCTCTTCCCAGGCACTCATGAACCACACAGTGGATGCAGGCCCCATTCCCCAGGCATTGGAGGCCCTGGCATTTGCCAAGCCTAAAAAAAAATATCCCACTTACAACCTAATCCAAAAAGTATGGAACAAATGCAAATATATACAACAGGCCGAAGGGTACACGGAGTATAGCCCCCTTTGGCATAACGGAACGTACTCGGAACTGGCCAAGCTGCAGGGAGGGGCTAGATGGATAACACACGGGGTCACACATGTTAAGCAAATTTTTCGGAATGGTACTCTTAGGACATTTGGGGATTTGCAGGCGGAATTCGACCTGCCGGCCTCAATGTTCTTCCAGTATCTGCAACTTCCACATGCGGTCAGAGCACAAAGCAGATCTTCTGAATGGCACCTGTCTCCTACTCCTGTGTTCGGCCTCATTAGGGATGCAGTGACCTCGAAGGCCTTTATCTCTCACAGTTACAACACTCTTCTGCAATACTTCTTGGGGCAGCACCCCCTGAAGGTGAGGGAACGCTGGGAGAGAGAGATGTAGGCCAAATGGATAGGGATGAATGGGAGGAGATATTCCAGGGGGTGGGGGTGTATGTTCACTGAACGTGGCCCAACGGCTCACCCAATTGTACATTATTTTAAGGGTGTATCACACACCACATAGGCTACAGCTGATGGGGCTACAGACAGAGGGTACCTGTACTAGATGCAAGCGAGACCACTGGGACCTCATTCACCTCCTGTGGAGATGCCCCAAGTTACACCTATATTGGAATGAAGTGGGGAACATGGTAAACTCTGTTTTCAAAATATCATTACCAGTAGATCCCAAGGTATGCCTCTTGGGGGTGGTGGAGGAACATGTAATGGCAGTTCACACTAGAGAGGCTGTTCAAAGGGTGCTGTTCCAGGCCAGACGGTTGATTATGTTGCACTGGAAATCTGAGAATCCACCAACTTCTAGGGAAAGGATAGGTAAGATAGGGGATATGCTACGTATGGAAAAACTTATTTACCAGCACAGGGGGAGCGCTCAGAAGTATGAGAACCTCTGGGCTCCGTGGCTAGATACACCGGGACTTGCCCCGGTGGACCTGGTCGCGGACAGATTATTTGGTTAGAAGTGGGGGTGTAACTCTGCTCATAGCTGTAATGGTGCGGGGGGAAAAAAAGGTAATATGAAAATGTAATTTTAACCCTGTTATGTATTACTTGGTCATATGCATGGGAGTGCTGATTATTGTCTCTGATATTTCTTGCTGTGTACAACCTTTGAATCAATAAACTTATTTTTGTTGGTAAAAAAAAATAAAATGGCTGGGCATTGACACTCCCTATCCAACCTGATAGAGCTTGAGAGGTCCTGCAAAGAATGGAAGAAACTGCCTAAAAATAGGTGTGCCAAGCTTGTAGCATCGTACTCAAAAAGACTTGAGGCTGTAATTGGTGCCAAAAGTGCTTCAACAAAGTAGTGAGCAAAGGCTGTGAAAACTTATCTTATGTACATGGGATTTTTTTTTTCGTTTTTATTTTTAATAAATTTGTAAAGATTTCAAAACAAACTTCTTTCACATTGTCATTATGGGGTATGGTTTGTAACATTTTGAGCAAAATAATAAATTTAATCCATTTTGGAATAAGGCTGTAACATAACAAAATGGGGAATAAGTGAAGCTCTGAATACTTTCCGGATGCGCTGTATCGACTACAAACATGTCAGTGTCTCTTCATATTAATTTCAAGAGGGGCAGGGCAATTGGAAGATTATAGAAGATGGCTTGAAAGGAAGATATTCTTCTGTGCAGCTCACAGGAAGTGAGAAGGACACTGCATTTCTGGCAAGATCCAAAAATATTTTATGAATTTGCTCAAAATGCTCTTAGCCTGAAGAAAACTAAGGTAGCCATCACATCCAAGAACTGGAACCTGCAAAATATTGCATTGTTCCTGGGTTTATCATTGAAAGTGGTTGTAAACCTCAGTCAAGAAGTCTGAACTAAGCACATATCTGCAGTGCTTACTGGTTTATCGCCTAAACCAGGGATATGCAATTAGCGGACCTCCAGCTGTTGCCAAACTACAAGTCCCATCATGCCTCTGCCTCTGGGTGTCATGCTTGATGCTGTCAGAGTCTCGCTATGCCTCATGGGACTTGTAGTTTGGCAACAGCTGGAGGTCCGCTAATTGCATATCCCTGGCCTAAACTCTAAAAGCCTGGTACACACTAACCAGTTTTTTTCAATTCAACCCAGCAGGCTGAACAGAAAAAAAAATAAAAAACCTGAAGAGCTCGGGAGGAGATCATGTACTAACAGTCCGATGTCAGTGTGGCAATCTCCCCCGCTGAGATATTGTGTTCTGACCGGTCTGCACTGATCGGATGCTGATCGGCAGACCTTTTTCGATCATGTACATTCGACAGAAGCTGGACATACTGCCGGCTTCCGACGGACTGGCTGCAGTATACATGGGCCAAATGTTGTCTGGCTTCTATTAAACCAGCCAATACCGCCCGATATTCGGCCTGTGCGTACGGCCCTATAGTGTCATTTCGCTCTGGTGCTTGTTCCTCTGTTATCAGCATGTGCCAATTGTGAGAACGTTTCCCGACATGAGATAAAATAATAATGACGGGGGATGCATCTTGTCTATTGAGAACACCGCTCTGCATCCTTAAAAAAAAAAAAAAAGGAAATAACTGCGCTATCTATGAACAATACAATAAAAGCAGCAACTGTGATATGTGATCGCATATAAGTGACAAAGGATATAAAATAAACAGATGCGCTGAACAAAATTAAATATTATGTGCAACCAGCAGTGATACTGGCAATGAAATATCCACAAAAATACACATGTGATAATAAGTCCATAAATGAATAAAATGGTGACAGTGTAACAAAGTGTCCTATGAAGGATTGAAGACCAAGGAGGAAGGTAGACCGTGGGGGGATAGGCAGTAGGAAAACCAAATCCACTGGTAAAAACACCCGTGTCCACCACCAGTATATAGGCTGCTTACCAGAGGTAAGAATCAAATGAACTCATCTGCAATTCCAGAAGGTGAAAACCCGATCATCTCGGAGTCTGACCAGAGACTGAATCTCAACAGGTATTCCCCAGAAAGAAAAAGGAAGCTCGAGGGTGCATTACCAAATGACAATGTCAGGGTCACCTGTGGCCAGGTGACAGATGCACACCGTAGGGGGACAGGAGTGCACCGCGAGGTAGTGAACCCTATGGCTGGCTTCTGCGGATAGGAAACTGGGTGGTTGTGGAAAGCGGGACCAGAGGAGCACAACCGGGATCCCAACGGAAGCGAGAGCCAAGATTCCCCAGGGCGCGGAGTCTAAGACCCAGCTGGTCTTCTCCAGGGCCTCTAGTGGTGAGGATGTTACGCTGCAGGCTGGGACCAGGTCGCGGCCCCTGGAGTTTCCTAGCTCACGCCCCGTAGGATAAGGGGAAAAGAGGGGAAGCAGCAGCACACGATAGAGAGAACCGAATAACAAGCTGAAGGTCAGGGGCCACAAGCAGACAAGGATAACGAAGAACGAGCTGAAGGTCAAGGGTCACGAGCAGACAGGGATAGTCGGGGACAAGCCAATAACGTAACAGAGAGACAGACGTAGCACACGGCAGGCAGGAACCCAAACACACAATGCCTAACAAACACGTTGATCAGCAAAGCAGGCTTGCAGTGCACAGGTTAATATAGTGTTCAGTGATAGGGCCTGGGGTGGAGTCAGGCTGGGAGGAGATTATAAAGGAAGCCAGGTGAAGGAGGTCTGGTCTCTAGATGAACACATGAGGAGGAAGGTAAGATGGCAGACAGACATTAATGCATATCCATGACAGACAATTTATTTAAAGAAAAGATTAAGAACACTTACAAAAATGAAGTGAAGATAAGACAAAGCAGCCGGCCGGTCCGCCGATACCTGTCCCGTAGTGATGACGTCCGCACGTACACCTCCCACGCTCTGTATCCTTCCTTCCTGTGCAGTGTGTGAAGGAGGGTGTGTCCCTTTCCTCCAATAAGCTCTCACACAGTATATAAGAGCTCTAACTGCACACCTGCCCACCCCACAATCCTGCACTTTTGAGGGAGCTGTAGATAAGAGAGGGATCCCCCTTTTTTCTTACCTGCAAAGTAAATAGGCATAATGTGCTAGTATGCATCACATCCTAACACATTATGTGACACTTACCTGCAAAGAAGCTTGCGTCGTCCTCGCTTTAGGCCGCATCCATCACCAGTCTTCCTTCCGGGGCTGTGGACTCCAGCTGTGTGACTGGCCAGAGCCGCGTGATGTCGCTCCCACATCGGAGCCGCCGACTTTGGCACATGCTCCTGAAGAAAACGGCACGGGCGGCCGTTCCTTTAGAGCGTATGACATCGGCGCAGTATACAGTAAACATTCCCTAAACAGCGCAAGTTTAGGAGATATTTACAGTACCTATAGGTAAGCCTATTTGTAAACTTACCCATCGGTACAAAATAATAAAAAGTGAGATATACAACCTCTTTAAAACCAGATTATAATTCCAAATCTAGGGCAGTGCTATTATAGTGCAACAAGCCATATATATTGTGCTACCCTAATATCCCAAGCAGAATATATACTGCTGAATTTATGTGAAAAAAAAAAAAAAAAAAAAAAAACACTTCCCATGTATCCATATACTGCATACACCTCCAACTGTATTCATAAAGTCTTTGTGTTTTTATAAAAACTAGGGTGTGTGCATCGTGCAGTCACTTTCACTGCACGATGGAATTTTCACATTCCACCACCCGTGGAACACATCTGGTCAGCAGACCAGATGTGTTCCCTCCTTTTCTTCATGACCACTACATTATAGGAGGTCATAAATAGTGTTTTTACACTTACTAAGGTCCTTCGGCTCCAAATAGTCTCCACAGACACTCAAGGCAAAAACAAAACGCTACAGAGTGCTCCCCGTTAAAAAACAAATTTATTAAAATCGATTTACATAAAGCCTCTGTCCCATTCTATTGTGCACTAAATTCTCAGTGCACCCAAGTTAAAAAGCACAAAAGTAAAAGTTAGTGGTACGACATCTGCTGCCGGTATAATACATACAGCCTCCAGCTACTTCCTTATTCGTGCTGTGCACAATGACGTCACCCAGACTCTGTTCAACGAATTTTGTCATTATCATGCAAGTTTTTCAGGGGAAGGGAATCGGGTGATGACAAGTAGCTTATATAGCACCAAAACTGGAGAAGGTTTCTGAGAAAATTACATCAGGGCAAACTTCTGTGCACCATTTCTTACATAAAAACAATTATATACAAAACTTGATCATTTTGATATTCTCTTGCACAAATCCAACCTGGTATTCGTAAACATTGCATAAAACCACTCTGAGGCTATACAGATGATGCCCCCGCACCCTACCTCAACCGGGACTAATCCAGCCAACTGATCAGGCAGTCGGGAACCCCCGGGGGATAGCTGAACGCTGGAAGAGTGGACCCGTGTTGACTCCCCCCCCCCCCCCCCCCCCGCTTTCCTCCCGTGAGTCTCGTTCGAAATACCAGCTAAACGGCCCCACACAACCTACGGCGAGGACGGACGGAGACCGTCAGCGAGGGGCTAGGTGAGAGCTTCTCTTTTTCTGTGGCGGCCAAACGGCGAGGAAGACAAGGTAACGCTGCAACTGAATTGAACTGTGCTAATGCTTAGCACGTGACAAATGGCTTACAGGAATATAGGCCTACCTGTGGCATACATTGCTTAATATTGGACTCCCTCACAAACTGCCAATAAGGGTTTTAGAGTTGCAAACCTTAGGGTCTCATCGTATGCAATATGATATCAGGCTTGCTTGTCTGCTACTATTACCGAATGGAAGGCCCACTGTGTAATTACTGAGCTGCTAATTTACCGAAGAGGACTATCCCATAGTGGGGTTAAAATTGTAATGCTGACACTGGAAAAACATTCCCCAAATCATACACCTGTCCGGGGGTAAACCAGTTTGCCTGAAAATTCTGTGAATGTGCTAGTGGCAATTATGTGACAAAAGGCTTACAGAAGTATACGGTTGCCTGTGCAATTCATGGCCAAACAATGGACTTTTCCATAAAAGTGCTAAAATAAGTGACCCAGTGAGGCAAACTGCTGGCCCTTGGTGTGCAATGCAATTACTTTGCATGCCTGTGTGCCTCTGTTATCGGTTGGATGATTTACTGAATGCATAGCTTCGGCTCTTAAACATACAGCTCTTTAAAGTGGTTTACCCCATTGCAGGACTAAATTGGAATTGTGATATGGCAACCACACCCCTCAAATTACATATGCGTCCGTATGCAATCTAGTCAGCTCGATAACAGACAAATTGCTACAGTTATTTGACAGTAAGGACTGAGGCTGAGAAGAGGAAGGGGGGGAAAGCAGAGGAGGATGAATAACTGCAAATAATTTCCTACACAAACAAGTCATAGTGAGTACATCCGTGTCTGCACATTGAGACTTCTTGCTTAGCTACCGGACTTGTTTGAACAACTATCTAGCCCCCGAGTCTCGACGGACTGAGTAACAGAAACAGTTTAACCATCTGCTTGCCAGCCTGAAATTGAGGACCAAACTGACACTAGCCTGTCTATACACTTTGTGGGACCGTACTTAAAGCGGGGTTCCACCCGCGATTTTTTATTATTTTTTTAAAAGTCAGCAGCTACAAAGACTGTAGCTTCTGACTTTTAATAAGGACATTTACCTGTACTAGGCAGGGATACCTAGCCTCTGATATATACTTGTCGAAGTGCTGGTTCGTGAAAGGTGGAAGACAGAAACTTAGGAGGAAGAAAATCCAAATAATACAAACTGGGGAAACGCATAAGAGCAGCTAAAAAAAAGTACCATGAGTAAAACCACGAGTAAAACTAGGAAGGGCAGCGTCCCTAGAACCCCCAGAGATAAAGTAATGACTAGTATGATCAAACAATATATATGACTCAGGAGGCAAGCCTAAAGAGTCCAGGACTGGAAAAACAACAGGAAACAAAAACTGATAAGAAAAAAATGTACTGGGAAAAAGGTTGGGGAGGTGCCGGACCAATCTAGAGACGATTTAACAACAGAGAGCAAATTGGAGATAAGCAGAACGGGCAGATGCGCAAACACCAACAAAAGCGGAAATGTCTGCGATGCTACTTAAATTGGAAAAGGCAATTAAAGTGGAAATAAACACACTAAGAGTAGACCTGGGGCACCTCTTGACACGGGTGGAGGTGAAAGAGAGAACAGATAAACACGCTCAGGAATTAAATAAACTACAGGAGCAGGTCAAATTAACACAACTAAACCAGAGGAAAATCCTTCATAGAATAGAAGACTAAGAAAATCGAAACAGAAGACAAAGTTTGAGAATACAGTCGCTCCCAGAGGAAAGAGGAGAAGATCTGAAGAAAATTCTGAAAATAATATTCAATCCTCTATTGGATAAAGGAGCAGAGGAACCTCTCCAGATCGAGAGGATACACTGGGTTGGTAAACTAAAAAATACTGAAGCCGAATGGCCGCAAGACATAATAGTGAGAGATTCCAATTCTATGCAGACAAAGCAGAAATTTGGGGGAAAATGAGGGGAAGACCGCCTATAAAGTACAAAGAGACTGAGCTCCAAATTTTCACAGACTTGGCCACTGAAACACTCGCTAGGAGACAAATTCTGAAACCACTATTAGAGCAAATGCGGGCACAGAACATCAAATCTAATGGAGGATTCCCAGCCTGCCTAATAGGCCAGAAGGAGGGAAGATCAGCTAGACTAAGGTTTCCGGAAGAATTGACAGAATTCTGCAATAAACTAGATCTACAGGTACCAGACCTGGTAGGCTGGACAGAAGGAGAAAATTAATTTGATACAGTAAGAAGAGGACTATGTGCAATAGATGGCCAAGACTACAGCAGGACTTTTTTTTTCTCTCTCTCACCAAGAATGGACTGGGGGAGGAGGGGGGGGGAGAGAGAAGGGTAAGGGGGGGCGGGGTTGAGATAGGCTAGCTGGATGCACCCTGAGTACATCTATCCCTCCCCCCTCCGAAGGGAGAAAGGCGGCCAGGGGGCATGGTCGGAGTCGCACCTTAAATTAAAGAGAACCAGAAGTGGAGAGGATGTATACCTCCACCTATGGCCCAGAAGCCAATAATGGGTGGGGGGGGTATCTCTTATATCTTACAGGAAGAAAGGGAATTAACCCATTGTAGATGACAATAAATGTTATGACCTATAATGTACGGGGACTAAATATACCCTCTAAGAGACAAAAGATCCTTAAAGAACTTAAACCCTATGGCGCCAATGTGGTGGCTCTCCAGAAGACCCACCTCACACATGATACAAATGTGAAATTGTATTCCACATGGTACTTTGCTGATTCAACAAGGAGAGCAAGGGGAGTGGCAATTGGATTTGCTAAAACAATGAGGTTCAAATTGGAGGACAGGATGATGGACCCAGAGGGCAGATGTCTCTTCCTGAAGGGTAAACTGTGTGAAATTGCATGTACACTAGTAAACATCTACTCCCCCAATAGGAACCCCCATAAAATTCCTGATAGAGGCAATAGGAAAGTTGATGGACTTTAAGAATTGAAATGTGATAATGATGGGAGATATGAATTTCTGCATGGATACGGTGGTGGATAGTACGTATCGTGTACAGGAGACGAATAACTTTCAGTTAAAAAAGATTAAACAGAAAGTGCATTTGTGTCAAATGATCGACGTGTGTAGGGTCCAACACCCTAAGACACAATACTATTTTACTCTCCTGTGCACGGGACATACTCTAGGATAGATTACATTCTGGTAGACCATAGGTCCTTGGAGAATGTCATTGATACAAGGATAGAAATAACCTTATCTGACCATGCCCCGGTGAGAATGAAAATGACTGTACCTGGACAGCAAAGAAGTCCTTTCATATGGCGATTGAATGAAGAACTTTTTCAAAGACAAGGAAGTAGAAGAAACAGTGGGAAAAGAATTGGAGCAATATTTCCTAACAAATGACACCAGAGAGATATCAGAGGCTACCATTTGGGTGACCCATAAAGCCTACATTAGGGGTATATTAATAGCCATAGGAGCTGGGAAGAAAAAAGAGAACAAAAAAAATCCAAACATTAATCAATGAAATATATAGAGTAGAACAGGCTCATAAAAAACTACAGGGAACACAGCAGGAGTTATGTCAATCATTAGTATTTATGAGACAAACTAAAGGATCTAATGGAACAAGAACATTTAATAGGATAGCAAAAGAAAGATACCAGTGGGGGAATAAAGCAAGTAAACACCTAGCTAGAATGCTACAAAAGAAAAAATCCACCAACTATATAGAAAAAATCCAAAATAAAAAAAGGACGAAATGGCGCACTCGACCAAGGAGATAGCAGAAATCTTTAAAACCTATTATGGAGCTCTGTACTCAGTAAACCAGAAGGAAGAACAGGTAAAATGAGTAAAAAATTAAATAAAATGATTTTGTGAAAAAAGCTAGACTACCTAAAATATCTGAAAACGAAAGGCAAATACTAGACAAACCCATATCTGAAGAGGAAATGAATGCGTTAAAGTAATCGGCCCGGGGAAAAGACCAGTACCCGACGGGTTTACGACGTACTATTTAAAAAAGTATACAGAGATTCTGACCCCAAGGATGTGCCATTACATGAATGGATTGGGGGTAGAATACGATAGGAGTAGGGAGGCTCTCCTCGCCTCGATAACAGTAATGCCGAAGGAGGGGAAGGATGGCATGCTATGTTTCTGCTACAGGCCCATATCGCTGTTAAATGCGGATACAAAACTGTATGCTAAAATATTTGCAGGACGGTTGAAAGATTTGATGACCACTCTGGTCCATCCTGACCAGGTGGGATTCATTCCAGAAAGAAAGAGAGGGGAGAGACAACGGGGTGAGAACGTTGCTCCTACTTCAGCAATTAAAAAAAAAAAAAAGGTCTATTCCTGTTGATTGATGCAGAAAAAGCATTCGACAAAAAGCATTCGACTGGGGACTTTTGATACAAACATTGGAAAATATGGGTGTCGGCCCAAGAATGATCCAGTGGATCAAAGTACTGTACCACCACCCTACAGCAAGTATAAAAACTAATGGTGCCCCATCCCCCTCCTTCGAGATGAAAAACGGGACGAGACAAGGATGCCCCCTATCCCCCCTTTTATTTGTTTTGTCCCTGGAACCACTCCTTGCAACGATCCGAAGTAACACTGATATAAGCGGCATTAGGGCAGAAGAGGAAGAACACAAGCTGGCAGCTTTTGCCAACGATGTGATGTTCTACATAAAACCTAGGATCACAATGCCCAATTTACTAAAAATATTAAAACAATACAGAGAGCTAGCAAATTTTAAAATAAACCTAACCAAGTCAGAGATCCTAAATATCAACAGAAGTAAGCATGAAGCGGCGGACCTGCAGAAGGAATTTCAATTTCCCTGGAAAAAAGAGCTAAAGTATCTAGGAATAAAACTAGCCAGTTTTTTTAAGACTATTTACAAATTCAACTATATACCCCTGCTGGATGAAACGAAAAATGAAATAGAGAATAATGTATAGACCCCTTTCTTAGATAGGGAGGATTAGCACCTTCAAGATTGTATTGTTATCGAAAATCACGTAGAAATTTTAAATGTTGCCAATGGCATTGTCGCAAACCTACTTTAATGTGCTAACAACTATGATAAGGAAATTTATTTGGCAAAATAAAAAAACTAGAATCTCACTTAAGGTATTAAAAAACAAGGGAAAAAAACACAAGGGGGGCTAGCGGTTCCTGATATTAAAAAATATTATAATGCGGTGGTGCTATCAAGAGTTGTGGAATGGGCCAGAATGAAAAAAGGTGGGTTAAGTTAGAGAACACAATGAGTAATGCACAATTAAGAAACATAATTTGGAATCCCAGACAATTTAGAACACTAGACGTTAATACTTCTGCACTGACACGTAATGCACTAAAAATTTTGGACGCGACACACAAATCAAGTAAGGGGAAATTTAATTCACCTCTAATCTCACTGAAAGAAAATGATTACTTTTTACCTGGTAAAAAAGCAATAGGAGGAAATTGGATAATAAGCGAGAAGGCACAATTAAGAGATATAGTCAAAAGGGGGGAAATCTTAACATTTCAAGAGTTGAAGCACAATACTGATTTAATGGTGTAGAATGAATGGCGGTATCTCCAATTGAGGCACTTTGTTGAACAACTACCTCAACCAATAAGAACAGGAGATGAACTAACCCCGCTGGAACGGTTATGTACAGCAGAAAACACAAGAAATAGCATATCTCGAATATACAAAATATTGCTCGCTGCCCGGAGATCCCGCCATTCATTAATAAGTGGGAAAGGGAATTGGGGACACATATAGATAAAGTCACTATTAGTAAGATTCTGAAATTAACCCATAGTTCCACGGTAGACACCAAAACGGCGGAAATGAATTACAAATGCTTAACTAGATGGTACGCAACCCCCGATAAAATCAGCAAGTACCAACCGGGAAAATCTGCGGAATGTTGGCGAGGTTGTAAGGCAGTAGGAACGATGGCCCACCTGTGGTGGGATTGCCCAAGAATAAAAAAAAAAAATATTGGAAAAGGGATTTTGCAGCTAATAAAAGTAATTGCTAAAAAAAAAATTCCCGAGGACCCATGGATTGTTTTGTTACATGGAGTAGAAGGATCGGTAAAATATAAAGATTCAATAATTCCACATCTATTAAATGCAGCGAAAAGATTGATTCCTAAAAAGTGTCAAGAAGTGGAAAGCCCTTCAATTCGAGAGTGGATAAACACAATAGAAGAAACATATAGCTTGGAATGTTTGAGGCAGAGACTGGAGGAAAAAGGCGCGGGGTCAACAGATAAATGGGAGAGTTGGAAAGCATTCAAAAAGACATGTAGGTATGTTGAGGTAATTAGTCCTCAGATTGAGGGAATGTATCTGCAAGGGGAGTAAACCTGCAAACAATAAATGATCACTTTTATAAGTCAAGAGGTACAGGGTAGGGTGGGCTGGGGATTCCATTTGGAAAATACTGCGACAGCAGGAAGGTAAAGTCACCTGGTTGCATCCAGGGGGGTAGATATATTTCGCCCAGATTCAGGCTTTACGCCGACTTATACAACTAGGTGGAGAGTTGTATAAGCCCAGCTGAGGCTAGTGGGCTCATGGATGACTCATACCTCTAGGGAGAGTGTGGGGCGTCGTGCAGACAGGGAGTTGATGAGACCAGCTGAAGCTTGTCAGCTCATTTAGGCCTCTATAAGAACTCCCAGATTCAGTAGATGTTAGCTCATGCCTGGACCCAGACCTGTGTGGACTGTCTAGGGAGAGTGAACCCCTGTGCGGTGAGACAAAGCCTGTGTGGCTATTTGCTTGGACATTTAAAACCAGGGACTTAGGGACTAGGACAGCACTAGGCTGATCCCAGTTGTTAGTTAGGAAACCTGTATGTTTAGTCAGAGGTCAAGTTGACCAGGATTTATTTTGTTTATGTTTCTTTTGCTTTGCTGTGTTTTGTCACTGTAAATAGAAAATAAACCGCACCTTTTTGATTTTGAAAACCACAACCTCCGTTTGCTGGGCCTGTTTTTGTGTGGGGAGCCCATCTCGGGGGTCTCACACACCCGCTGCCGAGCTAACCCCCTCACAGTTGGTGGAGAACCAGTGGCAGTTTTTTTTTAAGCCAGCATGGAGGAGATACTGAAGCAGCTGGCTCTAGCAAATGCCAATCAACAGCAGACAAATGCAGGTTTGCAAAAGAGCCTTGCAGCTCATCAACAGAGCCTTGCAGCTCAACAACAGAACTTCGCAGCCCAGCAGCAAGCTCATCAACAGAGCCTTGCAGCCCAGCAGCAAGCTCATCAACAGAGCCTTGCAGCCCAGCAGCAGACAAACGCAACTTTGCAACAGAGTCTGGAGGCTCAGCAACAAGCCCAGCAGCAATCTGAGGCCCGCTTCATAGACCTGTTGCAGAAGCAAGAGCAGAGACTACAACAACAGATGGAAGCAGTAATGCAGCAACGTCCGCAGACCAGTGAGGAAAGCCGTCCCACTAATACCGCGTCCTTTGGGGTGAGTCGTTTATTGACAAAAATGACTGGAGAGGATGATCCAGAGGTATTTTTGACCACATTTGAAAGGACCGCTGAAAGAGAAAAGTGGCCTGAGGAGCAGTGGGCTGGACTGGTGGCTCCTCTGTTAACTGGTGAATCGCAGAAAGCTTACTATGACCTAGAGCCTAACCAAGCAAAAGACTATGTGATGCTAAAAGCTGAAATATTGGCAAGGCTGGGAGTCACCCAGGCTGTCCGGGCTCAGCGTGTGCATAACTGGACTTTCCAGCTTGGAAAACCCCCCAGGTCTCAAATGTATGATCTCATTCACCTGAGCAGAAAGTGGCTACAGCCAGAGACTTTGTCCGCACCAAAGATTGTGGAACGTGTTGTAATGGATCGGTTTTTGAGAGCTCTTCCTACTGCCATCCAAAAGTGGGTAAGCCATGGAGACCCAGAGACGGCCGATGGTCTTGTGGATCGTGTGGAGAAATACTTGGCTACAGAGAACCTGACGGCCTCTTCCAGAGACACTCGGACTTTCCACCCTAAGACCAGACCATCCCCAGGGGCGGATAAGAGGATTCCAAGGGGTGAGGGTGGAGAGAGTGAGAGGGTGGGAGCTCTACCCCAAGTTTGGCGAGAACAGCCTGGGAAATCAGCGGCTCAAGAGGCCGCAAGAAGGATCGTTTGCTACCGCTGCCGGCAAGCGGGACATATTGCAGCCAATTGCCCGGTTGTGGAGGAACCCATGCAGTGTGACTTTCTGACGGGCAGACGTCAGTCGCTGTGTGCGACAGTCGCATGCACTGCCATTCGAGGAACTGAGAAACATTTATGCAAAATGTGTGTTAATGGTAGAAATGTTGTGGTATTGCTGGATTCAGGTAGCCTTGTGAACCTTATAAAGGCTGAGTTAGTTAAAACAGAGGTCTCTGGGAATAGCAAGGTAGCTGTTATTTGTGTGCATGGGGACACCCGAGAGTATCCAGTGACTACAGTGTGTTTCGAGACCCCCAAAGGTACCCTCTCTCATCCAGTGGGCTTAGTATCTCAGTTACCGCATGACGCCATTGTGGGAAGGGATTTTCCGAAGTTCTGGGAACTGTGGGATGATCCTGAGCCCCCCACTGGTGCCCCTATGTACCAGGAATGTGATAGCCAGAACTCCCCTGAGAGTGGTGAGGACTCTCCGGAATTTCCCTTATCAGTATTGGCAGGGGAGACTCAAGAAACTGGAGAGGAGCCCACCTCCTCAGACGAAAACCTACCGTCTGTGGAGTTTTCTGATCTTGAGGTTCACAGGGAAAACTTTGCCACAGAACAGTTGAAAGACCCCGCCCTAATAAAGGCACAGGAAAATGTAGTGAAAATAGATGACGAGTTAGTGAACCCAGATAATACCTGCACTTACCCATACTTCAGCGTAGAGAAGGACCTACTGTATCGGGTGGCAAAAAGGGCAGAAGAAACCGTTGAGCAGCTTGTGGTGCCCAAACCTTACAGGAAGTTGGTGTTGGAGTTGGCCCATGGGCAGATTCTTGGAGGTCATCTGGGGACAGAGAAAACCCGAGAGAGGGTATTACAGAGATTCTATTGGCCGGGGGTGATGAAGGACATAGAAAATTATTGTTCCTCCTGCCCTGTGTGTCAGAGGTCGGCCCCGATGCCACATTTCCGTAGCCCGCTGGTCCCTCTACCCATCATTGATTTCCCGTTTGAGAGGATCGCCATGGATTTGGTAGGTCCTATAATCAAGTCCGCTAGGGGGCACCAGTACATATTAGTTATAATGGACTATGCCACCCGTTATCCAGAAGCGATCCCTCTCCGAAATACCTCGGCCAAAACCATAGCCAAAGAGCTATCTCTTGTGTTTAGCCGGGTGGGTATTTGTAAAGAACTGCTTACGGACCAAGGTACACCCTTTATGTCCCGGGTTATGAAGGAGCTGTGTAAATTGTTCAAAGTGACGCAATTACGTACATCTGTGTATCACCCCCAAACCGATGGGCTGGTTGAAAGATTCAACAAAACCCTAAAACAAATGTTGAAGAAAGTGGTGGATAGAGATGGAAAGGATTGGGACTGTCTACTTCCTTATCTGATGTTTGCTATTAGGGAGGTGCCCCAATCCTCTACGGGATTCTCCCCCTTTGAGTTACTGTATGGGAGACACCCAAGAGGGCTGTTGGATATTGCCAAGGAAACTTGGGAAAGTGAGAGTTCTCCCCACAGGAGTGTGATTGAGCATGTCGCCCTGATGCAAGACCGAATTGCACAGGTAATGCCCATCGTGAAGGAACATTTGGCCCAAGCGCAGTTAGCACAGCAGAGAGTGTACAACCGTGGAGCCAAGACCCGTACCTTTTCCCCGGGGGATAGGATACTGGTACTTGTCCCTACGGTTGAAAGTAAATTCCTTGCCAAAAGGCAAGGCCCCTACGAGATAATGGAAAAAGTGAGCGAAGTGAATTACAAGGTCAGACAACCAGGAAGGCGAAAGCCCGAACAGATCTATCACGTTAATCTGTTGAAAGCCTGGAGGGATAGAGAGTCCCTAGTCGCAGACACTTGGTCACCAGCTCAAACTGGTTGCGTGATTCCTGAAGTTGGAATAGCAGCCACCTTGTCACAACCCCAACAACAGGAGGTTAAGGAGTTTGTGCTTCGCAACAAGGAGGTATTCTCTGAGCTGCCGGGACAAACATCTGGGGTAGAGCATGACATCATTACCCCGCCCGGTGAAAGGGTGAAGTTAAAACCCTATCGGATCCCAGAGGCCCGACGGGAGGCAATACGGGAGGAAGTACAGAAAATGCTGAACTTAGGGGTGATAGAGGAGTCCCAAAGTGATTGGTCTAGTCCCATTGTGTTGGTGCCTAAACCGGATGGGAGCTGGCGATTTTGTAACGATTTTCGTCAGTTGAACAAAATTTGACACCTACCCCATGCCACGTATAGATGAGTTGATCGACCGGCTGGGAACAGCCCGATACATGACGACTCTTGACCTCACAAAAGGGTATTGGCAAATCCCCCTGGCCAAGTCGGCCAAAGAGAAAACCGCATTTGTAACCCCAGACGGGGCGTTCCAATATAAAAGAATGCCGTTCGGGTTACAGAATGCGCCGGCCACATTCCAGCGGAAAATGGACCAGATGCTGAGGCCCCATCGGAAGTATGCTGCGGCTTACCTGGATGACGTAATTGTCCATAGCACAGATTGGGCCTCACATCTGCCAAAAGTGCAAGCAGTCCTGGACTCTGTTCGGGAAGCGGGGTTTACAGCTAACCCCAAGAAGTGTACCATTGGGCAGGAGGAGGCCAAATATCTTGGGTACACCATTGGGAGGGGAGTAATAAAACCCCAACTCAACAAAGTCGAGGCCATCCAGAGTTGGCCACGTCCCAACAGCAAGAAGCAGGTACGAGCCTTTCTGGGAATCGCTGGGTATTATCGGCGATTCATTCCCCACTTTGCTTCTAAGGCTGTGCCCCTAACCAACCTGACGAAGGGGAAAGGGTCGGTCATGATTAAATGGACCCCCGAGGCTGAGGCAGCATTCCAATTCTTGAAACAAGCCTTATGTAGCCAGCCAGTGTTGTACTCACCCGACTTCTCTAAAGACTTTGTCGTACAAAGTGATGCGTCAGATGTGGGGTTAGGAGCAGTATTGTCCCAGGTCTGGAACGGGGAAGAGCACCCAGTCATTTACCTCAGCAGGAAGTTGAAGTCCCATGAGGTAAATTACGCCACCGTTGAAAAGGAGTGTTTAGCGGTGAAGTGGGCTCTAGATTCCCTTCGGTACTACCTGCTAGGTAGGCACTTTGACATGGTTACGGATCACGCTCCGTTAAAGTGGATGGCTCAAAACAAGGAAACAAATAGAAGAGTGAATAGGTGGTTCCTGGCCCTCCAGGAATTCAACTTCACAGTAAAGCATCGCCCTGGCGTTCAAATGGGGAATGTGGATGCTTTGTCTCGAGTACATGAATGCCTGATTGCTGGTGTTCCAACCCCGAGGTTAAAACAAGAGGGGGGGGTATGTGACAGCAGGAAGGTAAAGTCACCTGGTTGCATCCAGGTGGGTAGATATATTTCGCCCAGATTCAGGCTTTACGCCGACTTATACAACTAGGTGGAGAGTTGTATAAGCCCAGCTGAGGCTAGTGGGCTCATGAATGACTCATACCTCTAGGGAGAGTGTGGGGCGTCGTGCAGACAGGGAGTTGATGAGACCAGCTGAAGCTTGTCAGCTCATTTAGGCCTCTATAAGAACTCCCAGCTTCAGTAGATGTTAGCTCATGCCTGGACCCAGACCTGTGTGGACTGTCTAGGGAGAGTGAACCCCTGTGCGGTGAGACAAAGCCTGTGTGGCTATTTGCTTGGACATTTAAAACCAGGGACTTAGGGACTAGGACAGCACTAGGCTGATCCCAGTTGTTAGTTAGGAAACCTGTATGTTTAGTCAGAGGTCAAGTTGACCAGGATTTATTTTGTTTATGTTTCTTTTGCTTTGCTGTGTTTTGTCACTGTAAATAGAAAATGAACCGCACCTTTTTGATTTTGAAAACCACAACCTCCGTTTGCTAGGCCTGTTTTTGTGTGGGGAGCCCATCTCGGGGGTCACACACACCCGCTGCCGAGCTAACCCCCTCACAATACTTAGAAGTAAACAGGGCACAAGGGTGGGTTTATAGGATTGTTTTATGTATATTTTTGTACGATGATTTCCCTGCATGTCAGAAAAAAAACAGTAAATAAATAAAATAAAAAAAAGATCGCGAGGGCCGGTAGAATCTCCATCTTGATTCTTTAACTATTAGTCGTGCGGCTCTACTGTATAGCCATTCACAGCATGTTTCCATAAATATATTAAATAATTAAAATCTCTACATTTTTATTCTTAAAATAAAAATCAAGTAGACGACAACTCCTAAAATAACCTTCTTATAGACTTTCTGAGATTACATATTAAAAAGGTTGGTCTCTAAAACAAGCTAAAACCCCTACCCTCTAGTTCTTGTTATAAATTACAATAGAAAAAAATATTCAAAATTATTAAATGAAGAAAGGAAGATAACATATAATATGTTTAATCATTTTGGGGCTAATATTTTTAATTCACAGATCCACTTAGATTATATTTTGCTTGGTTCCTCCACGATCGCATGGGCTCCCCAGTCACCCTCTGCCCTCGCCGATGAGTATTGGGACTTCTGTCACTCTCTGAGGCCGAAAAATATCTGAACATATTTCTGCAAGAAACACTATTCCTCGCCAGGCTTCAGATAGCCAAGACGTGGTTGAGGGGTCCCTCTCCCACGTTGCAGCAATGAATCAGAGCAGTCACACTCTTCCCTATAAAAAGATACTTTACATTCACAGGGGTTGCCCGGATAAATATTACAAGGTTTGGGACAGGTGGCTGGGGGGATGCCTCCACCTGCGATGTGGACAATTAGATACTTTCCTCTATGACCTCCCGGAGGGCTCCTCATGGGCCTCCCTCTCTCCTTCCCCTATGTCGACCATGCGATGCCATGCCATCCACCGAGCAGTACTCTGTACCCCCCTTTACAGCAATTCGTCATGTTTTAATGTATGTCAATTGTATTGATCCGATGATGTAGTGCCTGTTGCATGGTTTACCCGTATGTCAATATTATCTACATGCTCAATAAACGTTGTTTTGATTAAAAAAAAAATACTGGCTCCTACTTTCATGTTTTCTGGCTCTGCCCTAAGCTACAACACTACTGGAAAGGAGTGGAAGACACTGTTAATATGGGTGAGTAACCTTTCTCTCCTGCTTGATCCAGCTCTGTGGTTATTGGGCCTTGTGAAGGTCGCAGTGCCCACTAAACACCATGTTCTACTCTGCTTTCTACGCAAGAAGGGAAATTCCCCTGCTCTAAAGTAAGTGACTGGAAAGCTGCTATTAGCAATACACTTCCTGTTAGTAGGAATTGTCACCAAAATTTTGATAAAATCTGGAGTTGTTGGGTTGATGCACAGGGTATTACTGTATAATAACTGTGTATGCTATGAGCTTAAAGAGATGGATTTTCGTTTTTTTCCTTGGTCATTACCCTTACATCCCCCACCCCCTTTACCTTTTTTTCCCTCCATGTTTTTCCTTCTCCTGGCTGGTTACTGTGAATTTCCTCTTTTTTTGTGTTTCGATGTGTGCTTGGTATGGCACTGTATTTTTACACCATGTCATTACTATTTTGTGATGCTCTGATAGCTACAGTTGTCAGTTCAGTGGGGTTTTTTGTTTGGTTGTTTGTATTTTTTTTTGTGTGTGTGGCTGTACACTGCAGAGTTTAATGAAAACATTTACTGGTAAAAAAAAAAAAAAAAAAAAAAACTTGGAATTATACGTTGTTTTATGTTTTGAATAGCATAAAGCGTAAGCGGTTAGAGAACTTGCAAATAGTTATTAAAGTATTAGCAGCACGGGAGAGATTGAGATTTATTTAACACCAGACTAAAAACTATTTTCAGCCACTTGCCTCCAATTTTCAAAAACAATTTTGTGCTGGCGGCACGGGGCCTGGAAGACTGTGGTGATCACTGTGGTAGTGGCACTACCACAGAGATGGTCGTTTTCCACAGCAGATCCTCAGGTATGAGATATGCACACATACTTACATTGGTCTAAGCTGGACCAATGTAATTATGCAATAAAGGTCATACCTAGCATTCAGCTATAAATGCAGTGCAGACATTTATTTTAGAAACAAATGGACACAAGGCCACCCTGGGCAATTTTGTCTACTTGCTTAGGAGGGTTTTTACTTATTTTTTTCTTTTTCAAACCAGAATGTGTATTATAAATGAATACAAAATATCCTGTCTGAAGTCAAAACGTGATGGTCAAGTTAAATCTTGACTGAACATTTAGAAAAAATGTGCATGGTGCGCTGTAATTCGTAGCAATAATTTTCCAATCTTTAGTACTTCATACATAGCAGTACAAATACTAGTTCATGTACCACCAATGCAGACCAGTACAGTTACCTTTTCTACTATGTGGCTGACCATCACTGGGAAAGAGGGAAGTTTTGGTGAAGAAACATCTTTATCCCCAACAGAAAATGACCTGAGTGCTCTCTGTGCTTCTCCATAGACCTCTTCTCGTCTATATAAAACAAAAAAGTAACAATAGTACTAAATTTCACAATTTTATCATAATTGTTCTGTCAAAGTTATGACAGGCATCATAAACATCCAAGTTTCCCTAAGAAATACAAACAATTAATGACGTAGTGACATTAGGTTCAAAACACAATGCAAAATATGATTGAAATGTGATGTTACCACATGAAAGGTTCAATAAAAGATCAACTAAAGAATACATCACTGTATTGTCATGAACCCCAGCAAAATCATTAAAAGCACAGAGGCAAAGACACATTGCTACTGCAGCACATTTGTTCACCAGCTCATACATGTCATACTCTGCTCTGTGAAGTGAAGTGAATTTGCACAGAGCAGCCCAGATCCTCCTTGTCGAGTCCCTCTTCGGTGCTCCTGGCCCCTCCCTCCTGTCAAGTGCCCCCACAGCAAGCAGCTTGCTATGGGGGCACCCGAGCCGAGCCACAGCTTCCTGTGTCCATTCAGACATGGAGCTGTGGTTTGGACCCACACCCTCTCTCCTGATTGGCTGATTGACAGCAGCAGGAGCCAATGGCACCGCTGTGGTGTCGCAGCCAACAACCAATTGCAACCACTTTAAATGTGTAAAGTCCCACTAAGTGTTCGTTCACACTAGAAAGCCATGCAGAACACGCGGGCACTAGTGTGTACTAGGAGACTAAAGCCTAGTACACATGATCAGAAAATCTGATGAAAAATACTGCTTTTGAAGTCATCTACGATAATCTGATCGTTGGTACACAGCTTTCGAGAGCTGATCAGGACAGCTCATTCCTTAATTATCCAAAGGGATCGTACAATTTTCATCCCCCGTTATCCTCCTACTTACCAGAAATAATGGACCCTCGGCTTTTCATTCTGGGGGGTCAGACAGGCTTGTATCTGGTGGTGGGGGTGCCACAAAGCTTTACAGTATCCTTAGTTTAGATCTCCAGGTTGCTGCTTAATAAAAGCAGCTTGAATTCCACCAGGCTCAATAAAGAGAGAAGGTATACATAGTAAATTACTATTTGAAAAATGTGTATTGGCGCAATTAAAATCCGTTTACAAAATGCCAGAAACAAAACAGGCGTTACAAATAATAACAAATGTGTCTTCCGGGTTCGCCGCAACTCGGCTTGCGTTTTAACAGACGGCGGAGAGTTTGTTGGTGAGTAGGAGGATAAGAGGGGATAAAAAGGGAGTGTGGCACACTACACATTAATTTGGAGCACTGAGCCCTTTATAAGAGTTAATATATTCTTTGATCACTTTATAATGACTGTCACTATAAATCTTGTATTATTTATGCATTAATCACAGTACTGTATATTGGATGTTATTATTAATAATAATCTCTCTGGTTCTCATTAGGCAATGAGAAATCGCATGCCAAATCAGTGTAAATTGCCGGCAACGGCACTGTCCGAATCGGTGCAACGCCGCATTTACAGCATGCAATGTAAAATCTGTTTTTCCCTCTGGTGACCTGTTTATAAAAAAGTATGAAATTGCTGACATTCAAGAATGGGGAAAGGAAACAATTTTAAAAACTTCTATAAAAAAAAAATTGCCTATATGATCCCTGTGCCAAAAAATAAATAAAAAATTAAGCAGAATGGATATTTCACCAATTCAACTAGCTAATTTGCAGTAAAAAATGTAAGAATGAATATATATATATATATATATATATATATATATATATATATATATATGTATATATTTATTATACACACAAGCCTGCCCAAACAAAAACATAAGTCATTTGTAAAAAAAATAAAATAAAATTGTGAATAAATCTTACGGGTCTCCTGCCGATAGCAACAGCAAGTATCTGGAAGGTATGTGGTCAGGGGAAAAAACACTGCTTGCAAATTTCACGGCTATTTGTCGAACTTGAACTTCTGGCTAAAAAAAAAAAAAATTTACAAAATGGAGAAGAAAAAATAAGTAGTTTAAGTGCATTTCAAAGTCTGCTAATAGCCAACAATGAGACATAAAATGGACTATATTAGAAATTCAAGGCTAATTTGCGTTTAAAACTTTTTAAAAGGAAACCTGTAATAAGGAGACATGTACAGGGTGTGCCACTGCTGATCTTTTTCTAAGAATAGTAGTTGCTATACTGTTGGTGGCTTCAAAAAATTTTCTAGTCACTATACCCTAACAAGCATGCAGATTGGAAAAGTTAAAACTGGAATGACAACTCCTGATCTGCATACTTGTTCCGGCCCACTGCAGCAATAGTATTATCATGGGAGATAAACAACGAGAATTTTAAAAAGGACAGTCCAATAACTGAATACTACATAGCTCTCTGGATGCATGGTTTTCTTTAAAGGATTAGATTTTAAACATTGACCGTTTATTTGCATTTGTGTTATCCTCAAAATTACTGCCAGAACTTGACCAAAGACATCTAGGTAACATATATACTGTTGTAGAAGGCTTGACAATGAGCCCTTACCTTCACCAAATATGATCCAACCAGTGCTTCCATTAGCGTTAGCTGAGCACCTTCCAAGTTTGAATAAGCTCCAACCATCATAGATAGGGCCTCCTGTATTGAAAGCCTCACATCCATTTCCTCCTACAAATTGTAAATGAAACTAGTTGCAGTTTTAAAACACATGCATAAATAAGAGAACTTAAGACAATTTTAGGATCAATTCCAATCAAACAGGAAGGCAACCGACAGCTTCACAGTCGATCATAACCAGTTAGTAGAACATGAAGCACTACAATAAATCAAATTTAGTTTTCACAGACCAGTCCTGTTGAAAATCCATTCAAATTCTTTTCCACTGCACACATAGATACATGCAATCAACACATGTGTGATAACGCAAAACAAACATTACAAACATACGTAAAAATACCACTGTACTAAAAAACACTAATCCAATGTAAAAATAAGTTTATTCCTCAATAGGGCAACATGTTTTATGTTCTAAAACAAAGCATTGATAACATTTTATTAAAAATCAAGTACCCCTGTGGCAGGTCAGTCAGCCTTCATCTGGCCCTAATGTTTAAAATTGTGGATGGGAGAAAATGCGGTTAGGCCCCTTTAGTTTTTTTAGGCGGATATGCTCGAACCCTCCATTGCCTTCTATGGGGCTACGGGTGTCAACAAACATAACCCGCTGACATCCCATCTGATCCTAGCCGCTAAAAACAGGCGGCTGGAGATCTGTGCCCCATCCGTCAATCAGATCGGATGACCGTAGGTGTAAATTGACAGGCGGCCGGTTTACATCTGACAGCGCATAGAGGTGAGCAGGCTGTATCTGTGTCTGCTCTATATAAGCGGATATGGACAAGCCATCCACCTGCTCAGTGGGGATTAGCAGACAGATTCCCTGCAGAGTTGAGGAGTCTGCCCCATGTGAAAGGGGCCCAAGCCTGTCCGGACTGATGTGTATTTTGGAAAATGTAGAAAAATAGGATTTTTGTACTCACCGTAAAATCCATTTCTCTGACGTCCATGGACTGACACAGCTGGATACTGTAAACGTGTGGGTATATGTCCCTGCTCGCAGGAGAAGATCTAGGCAGAATGTTAGATGTTAGAAACATACACATTCTAGAACAAACCAGAGCTGAACAGCCCCGCCCAGGGGGGCGGTCCCTCCGGACATTACCCTCCCACCTGCAGTCAGCAGACCTCAGTTCGTAACAAAGCAGTACAAACCTTAAAAAGGAAGGGTGGGTGCTGTGTCAGTCCATGGACATCAGAGAAATTGATTTTACGTTGAGTACAAAAATCCTATTTTCTCTTATCATCCATGGACTAACACAGCTGGATACTGTAAACGTGTGGGACATCCCAAAGCAGTATCAGAAGGGTGGGGAGCAGTAGTAAAGGAACAACAAAAACTTCACTCCAAACAAGCAGAGCTCCTCAACGGAGGAGTTGCAACATTAAACAGCTGCCTGCAATGCTTTGCGGCCGAAGGGAGCAGCCGAAGATGCAGCCACATCAACCTTATAAAATATTTGCTATGAACGGACGACCAGGTCGTCCCCTTGCACACTTGTGCAACCGACGCTTGATGTCGGAAGGCCCAGGAAACACCAATTGCCTTGGTGGAATGCGCCGCAACCGGAAAGGGAGGCGCCCGCCCCTTAAGGGCATAGACCCGTATGACGGTCTGCCTGATCCACCTAGAGACGGTGGCAGAGGACACCGTTCGGCCCTGTTTTGGACCAGACACAGACTTCCGAATGGAAATAGTAGCAGACGGGTACACTCGTAAGGCTTGTGCCCATCTTAATGTATGAAGCGCAAACTCTCAGGGATGCGAAGGGTGAGGACACCAGGACGAAAGAACAATGTCCTTCTTAAGGTGAAAGGCCAAGACCATCTTTTGAAAGAAGGACGGTCGTGGGCGCAACACTGCCATATCCTTATGAAGGACCAAGTAAGGCGACTTGCAGGACAAGGCTGCCAACTCAGACACCCGTCTAACTGAAGCAATGGCCACTAAGTAGGCCACCTTCCAGGACAAGGTCAAGAGAGGAATCTCTCTGATATTCTCAAAGGGATGTTTTTGGAGAACCGAGATGCATCAAATTCAGATCCCAAGTAGGGAGAGGAGGCTTGACAGGGGATCACATGGCGAACCCCCTGCACAAAAGGTGCCATCAAGGAATGGCCCGGTAGCGGTCGTTGAAAAAGCCCGGGCTGAAATCCGACCCTCAAAAAGGTATGCATGGCCAGCTTTTGGGTCACACCACGCTGTAAGAACAGCAAAATCCTGGGAACGGAATACATCCGAGGACGCCACTCAAGTTCCTCGCACATAGCGATGTAAGCCTTCCAGGTACGGTGAGATATATCTTCCTGGAGGAAGATTCCCGTGTCAACAACATAGAAGAGATGACCGAATACGAGAGAACTCGGTCCTTTAGCACCTGGATTTAAACAGCAATGCCATTAAAGCCAAGGACTGTAAAGCAGGATGAAGTATGGGATCATGAGACAGAAGGTCCACCCCAATAGGCAGTCGCCAGGAACGTCTGCGACTAGCCGAAGTAGATCGGCGTACCAATGTCACCGTTCTAGAGCAATGAGGATCACTGGAATGGCTTAAGCCCCTACTCTGCGAAGCAACAACAGTAGCGGAGGGTAAGCATATATCAGTCGATACTGCCCCCATGGGCTTCCAACGCGTCTGACGCGTCCGCCCAGGGGTCCCTGGACCTGACCACGATCTTGCCACCTTGCGAGTGAGTCGAGAGGCCATAAGGTCCAATTCCGGTGTCCCACCTCCGGTAAAGGAGGTGGAAACACCTCCTGATGCAAGGACCCTTCCCCTGCAATGCACACGGCCAACAGGACCGTCTTGCAGCGAGATGTATGAAAATCCCAAAGGGACTCCGCAATGTATCGGAGTGCAGTGCACCTGCTAGACGACTGATGGATGAAGCAGAGGCTTTTGCCCAGTCATTGAGCTACAAAAAACGCCAGAGACGCAGCCACTAACGGGCGTAACGCTAACCTCAGCCTGGCGAACACAGTCCAAGCCAGCGCTTCTGATCACCACTGAAAGCAGGTGGAAAGTGGTACCCCTGAACCCAGGGATCCTTGTGACAATGCTCCATCCAGCAGCTACCCATGGATAAGTGCTGATTGTACAAACATAGAGTTTATACTATGTATTGTGTCAAACGCACAAATAGAGTGTGGGAGGAAACCTACCCAGCCACAAAGAGCATAATACCACCACATACGGCGTATGTAGTTTAGTATGTGTGGATAAACCTATTAAAACACGTTTATGCTGTGCCAGTGACGAAGGCGCGCACATCATTGGGGCTCGGACGTAAACCAGCCACACAGATTGCGTACACAACCGTGTAGGTATGTTAGCCTGCGAATAAACAAATTGCACGTTTATACTGTGCATAGCACTGAAAATGCGCACACCATTGGAACGCAGGGGAGAAACCTGAGCACGCAGATGAAACCCATGCAGACTGCATACGCATACCGTGTAGGTATTATAGTATGTGTGCTAAACATTTTGCACAAGCCCATGTGTGCATAGCACCGAGGCGCGCACACCGTTGGCGCGTGGGAGGAACCAAAGTACCCCACGCATACTCGGAGAATGCAATACCTACAACTACTGTGAATGTATTTAGTGTATAAACATAATGTGTATGTTGACACCGTGTATTGCACCAAAAGCACGCATGTCATGTAGAGTGGGCGGAGACCCGGAGGAAACCCACGCAGACTTCACAGACATACCGGGTAGGTATGTTAGTATGTGGATATCCAATTGCACAAATTTAGGCTGTGCATAGCGCCCATACCAATGGAGTGTGGGAGGGAACCAGAGTACCCGGAGGAAACCCACACAGACTGCATAAAGATACCGTGTAGGTATTATAGCATGCGTGATAAACATTGAACATGTTTAACTGTGCAGAAGGCCAAAAGGCGCACATACCGTCAGCGCGTGGGAGGAAACCGGAACACCCGGAAGAACCCCACGCAGACAGCACACATATACCGTGTAGGAATGATAGCATGTGAATAAACATATTGCACATGTTTATGCTGTGCATTTCCATTGGAGCGTGGGGGGGAAACCTGAGTACCCGGAGGAACCCAACGCAAACAGTATACCCATACCGTAAACATGTATAGTATGTGCAACATATTGAACATGTCTATACTGTGCAGAGAGCCGAAGCGCACATACGATGAGAGCGCTGGAGGACACCGGAGCCCCCGGCGGAAACCCGCGCCGACCCAGAGAGTAGAATACATAAATATACTGTGAATGTATCTGGAGTCGTGCATAAACATATTTTGTACGTTTATATCATGTATGGCACTGAAACACAACATTGGAACGTGGGGGGACACCCACGCAGACACAGAGACCAATAACACATACATACACTGTGAATGTATGCAGTGTAGAGGTATAGGATGAGTTTAAATTATGGCGCAGAGGCGCATAATCTTCTCTGTATCATTCCAACCTGCCTGACTGTGCTGCCGAAGCAGCATGCAGGTAACAGGTAACCTCTGACCCTCAGACCGTGTGTCTGTCAGAGCTCAAAGCGTTCCCCGGGAAATGTTGCCTCAGGATATCACACAGAAGGCTCACAGGGACTAGAGACATAAATGAATAAAGTCCTCCCCCCACCATGCTGCACCGACCAGGGGGAGGGAAACACTCTACCACTGTATCATCCATGCTGCTCTTGATGCAGCGTGTGAGGAAAACAGTGAGGAAGCTGTGTAAAAGAAAGGCTTGAAGGAACCAAGGGAAACAGCGTTCCTGTGGTACCTCAGCCACAGCAATTTCTCAGTCCTGCTGAAGCGCGCTGTGAGCCTGAGGAGAGTGAAGAATCTGTGAGGAGATTTGCGGCGCAGCGCTACCGCTAGAGGCCGAAACCGAAAATAAATGCGTGGCGGCCACAAGAAAAATGTCCGCCAGCCGCAGCTATAACTGCGCCATTGAACCACCCAAGATGGCCGCCGAGCGCGAAATTCAAGCTCAAATGCACGCTAATGGCGCACGCAATAACCACCTCAAACAGCGCTAATGACGCACGCAACAAACACCTCACACACCATAAAAAAACTGCCCCTCTCTCCAGAACCCACTACAGACATCAGCGCCCAGCCAGGCCAGAGTGACCCCCAAGCACCCCACAGCACAGCACCAGTACAGGGTGCAGAGAGCAGCATAACGGGGGGGGGACAGGGAGAAACCCCCCATATAAAGAAACACAGCCAGCATGTACTCACCTGCAGTAGGAGAGACTACTTACCCGTCCATTTTAGGGACCCACTGGCTTGTTTCAGACAGACCTATCACAGAGCAGTACTGCTTAGCTGTCGGCCCGGTCCACCGCGAGAGATACAGTCAGTCAGGTACTGTTCAATCTTAAAGAGGACCGCGGGAGCATGAAAGCAACCCGGCCATCCCTGGAGTCATGGGGCATGTTGTGAACTGAGTCTCACGCACACAAGGCGAGGATCAGCACGCTCGATGGTCGGACAGGGAAGACTACGAGGATACCAGTGTACCCAACCTGTTGCCCAGCTGACAGTTGATTGAAGGTCTCAAGAATAAAATAATAAAATTCCCAAAGGAATAAAATTTAAAAGTAAAATCTTCCAGGAGACTGGCTCCTGAGAGAGCCACGTCTTCTTCTTCTGCTAGGCAGAAAAAAACAAAGGTCTGCTGACTGCAGGTGGGAAGGTAATGTCCGGAGGGACCGCCCCCCCTGGGCGGGGCTGTTCAGCTCTGGTTTGTTCTAGAATGTATGTTTCTAACATCCAACATTCTGCCTAGATCTTCTCCTGCGAACAGGGACATATACCCACACGTTTACAGTATCCAGCTGTGTCAGTCCATGGACGGTAAGAGAAAATGGAATTTACACACATTAATAAATAAAATAAAAAAAGTAAAATAAAATTTGACAGACAAGTATAATCCCACCTACTCCGTGAGGTTCCAGGTTTTTTTTTTTTTTTTTTAGATGAAGTGAGGAAATTGCAGAGAAAGGTGTGGGACCTGTGTCCTATACTGTTCTCCAAGAAAAGGAATTTACAGGTATTCTTAGATCATGGGACATCCTCAAACAATAAAAATTGAGGGATGGGCAAAAAAATAAAACAGCCAAATTGCAGCAACAGGCCTACCAGTAGAAAAAGACTGATCAACTGACCTGAACACAGACAGCAGCATGGTATTAACATTCTGCTCTCATGTAGGCATAAATGGGAGGGAGATATTGGTACAATACCTCTTGATATACGGGAGAAAATACTACACGTGATTCTGCTCATCTCGCTTTCCCCCTCCCATCGTCTAACACAACTGTTTAGTCTACAGAGAGCTTATTGAGCACCTAAATTTCCAATACAATATTGGTCTAGGCCTTATTCCGCTTGCAGTAAATGTAGTCAACCCCAGGGAAAAAAAAACTTAATTTGCCTCCTGTAGCGATGCACCAAGTTCAAAAGATACTGAACCCAAATTATTGCAACGATAAATAATATCATGGCCATCTCCTTAAAAGTTGATCCACTCACCTGCGTTTTGGGCAACTTTGATTCCTCCTCACTAGATGAACATGAATCGGCAGTTTCAAAATCCCTATTTATTGCACGCAGACTATTGGCTATTAAGTGGGTTTTTGCAATACACCCCACCCTGCTGTTAAGTAATGGTTAAAAACTAGATGTTTAAAAGGCAGATGTTTGTATTTAAGAAAAAACACTTATCTTTCCCGTAATACTACACATAAAATTTTACTATTTGGTGTTGAAGGCTAGCCACACTACTTCGGTCTATTGCTTAACGTATCAAAATATAAAATTCTTAGTCTCCACTCTTCAGATTACTAATCTGGTGGTTACACGGATGAGGTAAACCTTTCATATCGACTGTGGAACTATGCAACCATTCATTGTTTGTTATAGGACCTGCAGCTCTAATGGATGGAATTTGTCCTTTTCTTTTTGTGTGTCTTGTTTGGCATGCTGTTCACCTGTACCTATATTGCAAAAACTTACAAATAAAATATAGCTTTAAAAAAAAAAAAAAAAAAAGGTAGGCGTTTTTGTGATTGCAAACAGAAGAAGTTGCAGCACATTAAATGGGAACAATTACTAGGATGGGGCTTCCAATAGTCACACTAGGCGAGAACTACATCACATGATAGATTACAGAGTATGGGGAGAGGGATCTACATGCCCCCAAAAGAGAGGGGCATCCAACCTAGAGGATTGACTGCCACATTGGTGAATATCAGGGAGTCAAAGATGCTGGGAGATCTCAACATAAGCATCTGGAGAGCAGTCACGTAATTGAAGATGTTTGGTGAGATTGATAGGCAAGCGCCAGGGTACCCCCAGACCGCATGTGGAGGGGAAACGAACACAAAAAGGTTGGTACTGAGAGGAGGGGCAATGTTACCATCTTCAGTACAAGTTTGTCAAAGAAGTTTACTGGTGCCAGGACCAGGTCTTTTGGGGAGGAGAGAGCAGAAGGAATTCCAGCTTATAAAAACCAGGTACCTAGTGACCCTCAATATGTAGAGGAAGGGCACATCAAAACTGAGCAGTCTCAGAGTTGTAGGTAAGGGAGAATTGTGTATAAAGTGAATCTATGTAATGGAGCCAAACTCACAGCATAGTGAGGATTAGAGTTCCAATGACCTTGAGTAGAGAAGCCAGGTAAGCAGTCTACAAGCAGAACATGAGGGAAAGTCACGTTTATGAATTCAGGATCAGTGATAGACAAAATATTGTGCCTGAGAGCCCATTCACACTGGGGCAACACGACTTCCAGCACGATTTTATGAGGCAACTTGGACACGACTTGAGAATGAATCACAGCGCGACCTGGAGCTATTTACAAGGCAACGCCAAGTTGCCTGCAGGACAGGAGACATTCCAGTGGCCAATCAAACAAGAATCAGCTCTGTGGGAGGGAGGGGGGAGGGAGAGTTTTGCAGGAGAAATGTATGTTTTCTTCCTAGAGAGTTGCTCCTATTAAGACAGTGAGAGGCGACTCCCATTGAAATGAATGGTTACAGGTCGCCTAGGAGTCGGATTGAAGTAGTACAGGGACCTTTTTTGAAGTCGGAGCGACTGCAGTAGTGTGCATAAGGACGGCTCCATTAACTTACATTGATTTCTTCAGCCAGCGCGACCTGAGGCGACTAGGGGCGACCTGGGGCGATTTGGAGTCGGATCCAAAGACGCCCCTGTGTGAATGGGCTCTAAGGGAAAGTGAACAATAATGAAACAAGCATTAGACCTAGATATCCAGAGCAGCACAAGGTTTTTTGGGGGGGGGGGGGGGGGGGGGAGAAAGATGTGGTGTCAACCACAGGGAGAAGTAAGCACATCAGTGTTTGGGCCTATGGTTCAAAGACTTGACTCGGGAGCTTTTCAAGAAAAATGTCTCAGAGGCACCCTAGACCATGAAAGCTCAAAGTCTGATTAAGAGTCTAATTATACAGAACCACAAGGTATGGCAAGTTCAGCAATGTAGAGAAGACATTTAAGTGTGAATAGGAGTTTAAAACCCATCAAAATGTGGTTGCTATTAAAGCAGGGTTCCACCCGCGATTTTCTTTAATTTTTTTTTAAAGTCAGCAGCTAAACACACTGTAGCTGCTGACTTTTAAAAAGAAGGACACTTACCTGTCCTAGGTGCCCGCAATGTGGGCGCCCCGTGGGCGATCCCTCGATCGTCCCAGGTCCTGGCGCCTCCATCCTCACTAAGGGAAACAGGCAGTGGAGCCTTGCGGCTTCACTGCCCGTTTCCTACGGCGCATGCGCGAGTCTCGCGGTGCTGTATGAATGGGCGGCTGCTCTCTGGGATACACACAGTTCCCAGAAGGCAGCGCGCCCCATTCCCCAGCAGACAACGAGAGGAGGACGAGGAAGGAGACCTGCCGCAGACTAGGAAAAGGCAGATTAGGAAGATCCGCAGAGCAATCACAATTTCTGGCAAGTAAAAAAAAAAAAATTTTTTTAGGGTGGACCTCCACTTTAAAGTTAGAGGTTTTTGAGAGATATAGCGGTGAGTCTTAGAAACCCATCAAGCAGAAACCAGCCAAAAGATTGCTTACTGAAGTAATTATAATGAATGTTTTTGTGTACCTCTCTGAAGGATAGTGGGAAATAAAGGGCCTTTGTTCCAAGATATAATAATCCATCCTTAAAAACATAAATCGGGCATGTCGGAAATTAATTTGGGCAGTAAGGCATGCCAAAATCTGTCTTCACATTTATATGCGGTTTAGAAAGTTCAGATTGTGTTAGGAAATTTTCTCTTCCAGTTTAACACAGAGTGTGATGCCAAGATACTGTAGCTAAAATTGCTCATTGGAGGAAAGGCACACACCCCCTCTTATCATAGGCAGAGACCCTCTCTTCATAAGCAGAGACTCTCAGAGGTGTTTTGTAACAGGGCCAGCTGCCTGCTAATCTATTTATAGCAACCTCCCTGGACAGAAATTTCAGGCTGCTTTTATCTGATGTGTCCAAGAATTTGTCAGGAGTTATCTGGCTGATAACAGAGGAACAGGTCAGGAGAGAGCTACAGTAGGTGCCGCCGAGATCTCGGCAGCAGGGTGGCGACACGTGTCGCGCTCGCTGCAATAGCGAGGAGACGCGACACTATTGAGCGGGGATCAGACGCGGATTCCCGCCAATACCAGGCACTGCGTTTGGTATGAATCCTGAGCGGGAACTCCACGCCAATTTTTAAAGAAAAAAACGGTGTGGGTTCCCCCTCCAGGAGCATACCAGGCCCTTGGGTCTGGTCTGGATTTGAAGGGGAACCCTACGCCGAAAAAACGGCGTGGGGGTCCCCCTCAAGATCCAAACCAGACCCGTCACAGTCACATGGTCCCATGACGTCACAGTCACATGCTCTTGGGCACATGTGCACATGTGCCCAGGAGCATGTGACTGTGACGTCATGGGACCATGTGACTGTGACGTCATGAGAAGCCTATATTAATCTCTGCGGACCGAAGATTTATCATTACTGCGAGAGGAAGCGACGAGTCAACATCGAGGAGGAGAAGAGGGAAGAAGACGCAGACGACGACGACGGGAAGACCGGCTCCTCCACTAGCAAAAGAGCTTCAAGAAGGTAGTGGAGGGGCCGGCAGAAGGACAACGGAGAGCCGGTCGAGACGACGGAGAAGACCGGGCCTCCGCTAGCAAAAGAGCTAAAAAGAAGTTAGCGGAGGCCCGGCGGAAGAAAGAACCGGAGAGCTAGAGAAGAAACGGAGAGCGGGAGAAGAAGAAGGCGACGGAGAAGACCGGGCCTCCGCTAGCAAAAGAGCTAAAAAGAAGTTAGCGGAGGCCCGGCGGAAGAAAGAACCGGAGAGCTAGAGAAGAAACGGAGAGCGGGAGAAGAAGAAGGCGACGGAGAAGACCGGGCCTCCGCTAGCAAAAGAGCTAAAAAGAAGTTAGCGGAGGCCCGGCAGAAGAAAGAACCGGAGAACACGGCGACGACACCGGAGACCCCCGAAGTCGGAAGAAGACCTCCGGAGCGGTGCAATAAAATACTTTTAAAAACTGTGTTGTGTTTTTATTTCCATTTATTTTCCACCAGGTGAATGGGTAGGGGTACGATGTACCCCACACTCATTCACATAGGGTGGGGGGGCCGGGATCTGGGGGCCCCCTTATTAAAGGGGGCTACCGGATTCCGATAAGCCCCCCGCCCGCAGACCCCGACAACCAACGGCCAGGGTTGTCGGGAAGAGGCCCTGTCCTCATCAACATGGGGGCAGGGTGCTCTGGGGTGGGGGGGGCGCAGGTCGCCCCCCTGCCCCAGAGCATCAAACCCCCCATGTTGAGGGCATGTGGCCTGGTACGGTTCAGGAGGGAGGGGGGCCGCTCTCATCCCCCCCTCTTCCCCTGCGGCCTGCCAGGTTGCGTGCTCGGATAAGGGTCTGGTTTGGATCTTAAAGGGGGACCCCCACGCCGTTTTTTCGGCGTAGGGTTCCCCTTCAAATCCAGACCAGACCCAAGGGCCTGGTATGCTCCTGGAGGGGGGACCCAAGCCGTTTTTTTCTTTAAAAATTGGCGTGGAGTTCCCGCTCAGGATTCATACCAAACGCAGTGCCTGGTATTGGCGGGAATCCACGTCGGATCCCCGTTCAATACAGTGCCGCTAGGGCTGGGCGATTTTCCCCCAAAAAAAAATCTGCGATTTTTTTTTTTATAAAAAACTCGATCTACGATTCGATTTTTTTTTTTTTTTTTTTTTATTATATTAAAGTGCATCAACAAACAAAATTGCAAAGGCAAACCCTTTCTCTAACTGCAAAGTCAGTGTGCAACAAACACACAATAGGATCCCCGCCTATCGGCAATGCGTGTCGCTCAACGTGTAAGGAACATTTTTTTCCTTTCCCGATGACGAGACAGCTCGGCGCTGGCTCTCGCGACGGAGCTGATAGGGTGTCAATTTTGCCGCTAGAAGCGGCGAGATTGACACAATATCGGCGGCACCTACTGTATGGGACTTAGCTCTTTGAAGAGAGATAACAAAAAACACCGTAGATATATGTGCCCAGCTCAAACTTCATGAATTGGGTTTACATCTACTTTAAAAGGTGAAATCCCTCTTAATTTTTTAGTTATTTTTGCAGAATAATAAAACATGTATATGCACAAGTCATTTGGATAATAGAATTCACATGGAGAAAAAAAATGTGATAGTGGAGAGTCTGATAGGCTGTATCAATATTAGGTAAAATCCCTCTAATACCTCTGGTCACACTCAACTTTTGAGGCAGCAACAAAGACTCTTACCTTTTTAAGGTCCGAACTCTTGACATTTGTGCGAATGTGTTATTCTTCATGCATTTTCTAAATGCCATCTCTTGGACATACTGTATACTTGTTACTGATTACATATTTATTGACTATGCCCAGAGATTCACAGGCCCATGCCAAACAATCTCCTACACCAGGGGTCTCCAAACTGTAAACAAAAGGGCCAGTTTACTGTACATCAGACTTGTGGGGGGCCAGACTGTGGCCAGTGGGAATAGAAATTGTCTTGGCAACGGTGGGAGTAAACAGTGCATCTTTGGCATTAGGGGGAGGAATTCCTGCCACTGACACCCATCATTGAGAGGAATAGTGCCCCATCCTTGGTGTAAGTGGAAGAATAGTGCCCCATCCTTTTTTTTTTTTTTAAAGGTATTTAGTTTTCACAATATAAGATGCAAAAGAAAATACATCACATTACTGGCACATAAGGCACTTAACGGTATACAAAATCAGGTATCCACTGATATTCAATAAACCGATATACAGTGGTGAAAAAAAAAAAAAAAACCCAACCAACATTCACACATTCATACCAGCATCACATACAATCTCCTATCAGCGTCACATTCCCAGAGACCCCCTATTTGGCAGAGAGTTCCGCACGAGCCAATATCTGGCCAATTTGCTGCCGTCCGTCGGACCAGTATTCCCAAGTTACATTAGTGGGAAGAAACCTATTAAGTAATCTGCGATGATAAAACATTCCCCCAGAAAACCTCAGAGACATCCAACCGTGGTTGCCATATTTTTGTGAATTTCTTAGGGCATGCCCTACTTTTATATATCAACTTAAATTTGGGTAGAACCCCATGAACAATACAAAGGAAAGCATGGGCCAAAAGCGGGCCAGCATCCTTCCAATACAATAAAATAGTTTTACGTGCATAAAACAGTATACGCAAATCCTAGCACGTGTACGAGTAACATAATCATTAAGAACCCTTAAAAGTCCAACTTCCGGAGTGTGAGGTATGGCAGATGAAGGTTGTGTTCAAAAAAGGCAAATGGATCCTTCCAGTAGGAGAGTCCAGGACAGTTCCAAACCATATGAAAAAAATTTGCAGCAATCAAGTCACATCTAGAACAAGCAATATCCTAATCCTATCCGAACCAGCTTGGCTGGGGAGTAGTGTAAATGACGTACAAACTTAAATTGGATCAACTGGTCAGCAGTGCTGATTATATGCTGAAAGCATATCTTAGTAGCCTCTTCCAAATCTTCCTCAGAAAGCTCAGGCATCAGCAACAGCCATTTGCGATGAGAGTTCTGGAAAGGATCAGCCCCCATCAACTGGAGGGGGACCATAAAAAGGTGGTCACCAGTTTGAAGCCCTTTTGTTATTTCCAGAAATCTCCAATGGAAAATTCAGTTAACTCAATGGTCAATAACCCAAACTGCGCCCGAATGGCATGCCACAGTAAGATATTTAAAAAATAACTTATTTTTAATGCTATGTTTACTTCCAAGTGTGTCGAAGGGCACCAAATTATTGTCCTCAACGATATGGGGGAGGTGAGTAACACCAGACCGACCCCACCAGGGCGAATCCCGGTGACAAAAGAGCTCAGGGAGATTAGGGTTTCTCCACAAGGGGGTCTGTGGCGACATACCCATAGAGGCCTGTGTCAGAATTACCCCCCCCCCCTCCAAGCCATAAAGCCAAGATCAACAGGAGAGAATATTGAGTCCCCGATTCTCCTTGACCTACGTAGTTCGTCTCAGAGAGGTGGAGGGTCCAAAGAAAGCTGACAAAAGCGCAGTGGAGGGAGTCTGAGGGTCAGAGTGTAACCAAGCATGAAGTTTGGAAGCAATAAAGTAATTCCATAGGTTTGGGCATGCCAGACCTCTCATGGCTTTAGCCGCCTGCAATGAGGACTTGGCTATACGGGGCTGACTCCCATTCCAGAAAAAGGAAGAGAGGGTAGATTCTATCTGTGCAAAAAAAGTTTCTTTGGGAGAAAAACTGGGGCAGCTCGAAAATAAATAGAGAAATTTCGGTAGGAAGATCATTTTAAAGATATTTATCCTGCCAATTAAAGGGGCAATGATGTCCAGGTATGAAGCCTGTCCACCATCTGCCTGACTATGGGAGTAATATTAAAGTTCTTCATATCTAGAGAAATCACCATGCATTTTTGAAAGCCTAGGTATTTAAAGGATGATGTTAATTGTTGACGTGACCTCTAGATATTCAGTGGAGATAGAAGGGCCTATAGGAAATGCCTGAGATTTTTCCCAACCCACCTGCAGACCTGAAACCTCTCCAAACTCCTCCACCACCTGCATCACTTGGTAAAGTAACTCTCTCTACCACCATCCAAGTATATAAGGGCATTGTCGGCATAGAGAGAGATCTTCTCCTCCACTGGACCACAGCAGATGCCCCCCATCTCTGAAGTCTGCCACACCGCCAGGGCCAAAGGCTCAATAGCGAACAGAGGTGGAGAGAGGAGGGACCCCTGCCTAGTAGCCCTCTTCAAGGTGAACGACATGGAGATATCCCTATTGGTGCGGACTCTGGCCCGTGGATCAGCATATAGCACACAAATCCACTGGACAAAGTGTGGACCAAAACCCATCCGTGCCATAGTTTCCCATAAGAAGGACCAACGCACAGTGTCAAAAGCTTTTAAACACATCTAAAAAGAGAGAACTAACCCCCCCAACGTTTTGTGAGTGATGCGTTATGAACATGGAAAATAGTCTGTGAATGTTATCAAAAAGGTACTAATGCCAGGCATAAAACCCAATTGGTCAGGTCGAATGAGCGATAGAATAACCGTCTGGAGTCAGAGAGCAAAAATCTTTGCCAGGATTTTTGCGTCATTATTCAGGAGAGATATGGGAAGATAGGACCCACATAGCGGCCCATCTTTGTCAGGTTTGGATATGACAACAATGAGTGCTTCATTCATAGTCAGGAAATTTCCCTTGCTTAACTACTTCCCACCCGGCCACTGTACATATACGGCCGGGTGGGCGCTCTCGCCTTCTGAGTGGACGTTCAGGAACGTCCCTCAGAAGGAGGGGGATCGCGCGCACGCGTTCCCGCGCAGCGGCGCGATCCCGATGCACTCGTGTCACCCGGACACAGCGCATCTCGATTCGGCAGGAGGGCTCTGTGATTGGCCCTCCTGATCACATGACGGCCGTGTCCAATCACAGCCATCATGTGATGTAAACAGAGAGCCGGTTGCTAGGCAATCAGCTCTCCTCTCCCCTCACACAGAAGTCGTTGGTGAGGAGAGGAGAGCGGATCGCTGCAGCCTGGCTGGTGATCAGTGAGTATGAGCTGTTTTTTTCAGCTTTTTACTCACTGATCACCAGCCTAGTGTCCCAACACAGTCTAAAACACAGAAAGTAAACATACATGTCCCCACACACACACACACACACACGTCCCCACACACACATGTCCCCACACACACACACATGTCCCCACATAGTAAAAACACCTGTCCCCCACATATGTGACAATAAAATCATATGTCCCAATGATCATTTGCACACATATGTCCGTGATCACCTGCGCACATCTGTACATGATCATTTGCGTACATATGTCCGTGATCACGCGAACCAATTATTATACACTTAACGTTTTTTTTTTTACCAAAAACATGTAGTAGAATACATTTTGGCTTAAATTTATGACAAAATTAAATTTTATTGGATTTTTTTTTTAAATAGAAAGACGAAAATATTATTTTTTTTTCTAATTTTCGCTCTTTTTTCGCTTATATCGCAAAAAATAAAAAACATAGTCGTGAATAAATACCACCAAAAGGAAGCTCTATTTGTGTGAACAAAATGATAAAAATGTTATTTGGGTACATCGTAGCATGACCGCGCAATTGTCATTGAAAATGCGAGAGCGCTGAAAGCTGAAAATTGGCCTGGGAAGGAAGGGGGCGAAAGTGCCCGGTATTGATGTGGTTAAGAGATTCCTGGAAAGTCCCAAGAAGCCTAGGAGTCAAATCCTCTATGTATGCCCGATACCATTCTGAAGGGAGGCATATAGACCTGGCGTTTTACTTGTTGGCAATAAACGGATGGCCGTAGTTACTTCCTATAACGTTATAGGTTTGTCTAATAGGAGTTGCTGGGGGGTACATAGTGGTGAGAAGTCAAGTGATCAAAGAAGCCCATAAAGGCTTGCTCAGGAGGAAGCACCGGATCCTCATACAACCTGCCATAGAATTCTGCGAATGTCCAGTTGATGGTTAATGCATCAGGGGTAGTTGACCTGTCAGGGAGTTGAAGCTCAACAATAGAATCGTCCTGAAAGTCCGAGTGGGCGAGAAACGCAAGAAGCCTACCATTTATTCCCCGCACGCTCATGAATGCGAGCAGCGAGGTACAATTGTTGCTTCCTAGTTAAATACACCATATGAAGCTGCAACGCCTGATGAGCATTCGTCGGCATACCACGGGTCTCAGAAGACTGATTACCCATATGACGAGAGCACGCATCATCCAACGCTTTTTGCAGTGCCTCTTGCATGGCCCGCCCAACCAATCTGTAATGCTTAACACGTGAGATATAGGAGCCCCTGACCACCGCCTTAAACACATCCCAAACTAGGCCCCCAGTGGTAGAATTAGAGGACCAGTAATTGGCCATGTCAGTCAGGATGGACTCATGTAGCCGAGTCTCCAAACCCTATGGAATGGTCAGACACCATCTGGGACAGATACGCTATGGACTGAACACAGGGAAGGAGATCCCGTGTCCAGCGCATAGTCCAATCTAGAGAGGGTAGCGTAGGATCTGGACTGGTAGGAGAAATCCCTGTCCTTAGGAAATTTCCAGTGTCAAAGATCCACATATCCATAGGTATCACACCACACATGAAACAGTTTAGATTCAGATTGTAGAGGTTTCAACCTATCCAATGCAGGCTGCATCACAGAATTAAAATCCCCAACAATGGAGCATAGGACAGCTAGGCAATGAGGAAAAATGCACGCCGAGGTCATTGGTGTCAGTGGGGGGAGGGGGGACACAGTGCCCCGTCATTGGTGTCAGTGGGGTGGGGGACACAGTGCCCCATCATTGGTGTCAGTGGGGGGGGGGACAGTGCCCCATCATTGGGGGGGGGGGGGAACAGTGCCCCATCATTGGTGTCAGTGGGGGGGGGGGGAACAGTGCCCCGTCATTGGTGTCAGTGGGGGGGAGAACAGTGCCCCATCATTGGTGTCAGTGGGGGGGGGCAGACAGTGCCCCATCATTGGTGTCAGTGGGGGGGGGGACAGACAGTGCCCCATCATTGGTGTCAGTGGGGGGGGGGACAGACAGTGCCCCATCATTGGTGTCAGTGGGGGGGAACAGTGCCCCGTCATTGGTGTCAGTGGGGGGGGGAGGAACAGTGCCCCGTCATTGGTGTCAGGGGGGGGGGAGAACAGTGCCCCATCATTGGTGTCAGTGGGGGGGGAACAGTGCCCCATCATTGGTGTCAGTGGGGGGGGAACAGTGCCCCATCATTGGTGTCAGTGGGGGGGGGAACAGTGCCCCATCATTGGTGTCAGTGGGGGGGGGGACAGTGCCCCATCATTGGAGTCAGTGGGGGGGGGAACAGTGCCCCATCATTGGTGTCGGGGGGGGGGAACAGTGCCCCATCATTGGTGTCGGTGGGGGGGGACAGTGCCCCATCATTGGTGTCAGTGGGGGGGGACAGTGCCCCATCATTGGTGTCAGTGGGGGGGGAAACAGTGCCCCATCATTGGTGTCAGTGGGGGGGAAACAGTGCCCCATCATTGGTGTCAGTGGGGGGGGAACAGTGCCCCATCATTGGTGTCAGTGGGGGGGGAACAGTGCCCCATCATTGGTGTCAGTGGGGGGGGAACAGTGCCCCATCATTGGTGTCAGTGGGGGGGAACAGTGCCCCATCATTGGTGTCAGTGGGGGGGGAACAGTGCCCCACCATTGGTGTCAGTGGGGGGGAACAGTGCCCCATCATTGGTGTCAGTGGGGGGGAACAGTGCCCCATCATTGGTGTCAGTGGGGGGGGAACAGTGCCCCATCATTGGTGTCAGTGGGGGGGAACAGTGCCCCATCATTGGTGTCAGTGGGGGGGGAACAGTGCCCCATCATTGGTGTCAGTGGGGGGGGGACAGTGCCCCATCATTGGTGTCAGTGGGGGGGGGACAGTGCCCCATCATTGGTGTCAGTGGGGGGGGGGACAGTGCCCCATCATTGGTGTCAGTGGGGGGGACAGTGCCCCATCATTGGTGTCAGTGGGGGGGGGACAGTGCCCCATCATTGGTGTCAGTGGGGGGGCAGTGCCCCATCATTGGTGTCAGTGGGGGGGCAGTGCCCCATCATTGGTGTCAGTGGGGGGGGGGATGCCTTTTGGGTTTGTTCCTAGATTAAGTGCTTTTGGAAAACTGTGGCCCACTGTACTACTGATCACTTGGTAAATGTTATCCCTTTAACTCCGACCTTGGCAGTCCTTGGTGTTCTGAATGTGCATGGAGCCAAGATCACGGTGGGCAGTAGAAAGCCATTTCGTCTTCGGAGGTGAAAAAAGTAATTCTTCATAAATGAATTGCCTTTTCCTGAATATTATTCCACCAACTTTAACAAAGCAAAGATTATACAGAACTTTGCCTTGACCTCCTGGTTTACTATTAGAACCCTTTCTAATGACCCTCCCAACACCTTTAGCCTCCTCTGGAATGGTTCTCTATGCATTCCCTTTTTGTGTGCTCCATAAAGCTGGTTGGCCCCTGTTTTTTTTTTTTCTTTTGTGTCGTGTTATGTGAAAGAGTGTCCCATTGTTACTTACTGCTATATTCTACCCATCTTTCTTGATTTCATACTGGAATGCTACTCATGCAATTTGTTTCTCATCTTCAAAAAAAAATTTAAGAAAAAAAAAAAAAATCATGTCTGCCAACCACTGAGTAATACAAAAAGCTCCAAATACACAGTGGATTTATATTTTCCAGATGTCGGCTATACTTTTCAACCTGCAGCTACTGGTCATTTACTACTGCTGGGCGGTAGTAAAACCCAATGCTATAAGCCCAGTGCTATACTTATAGTCACTATTCCTGACGTCATTTTTTTTTTTAATAGAGGGGAGATGGATCAGAACATCTGTCAGATGTAATTGCTTTCTGTGTCCCCATTAGGGAGATTCACCCTCTCCATTTATCCTGTTTACCATTATCATTGAAAGTAAAAGAAAATCCCATATATTTTGGGTTGTCCCCAGAAGAGTAATAGAGGGGAAATCTTTCAAAGGGGACACCAGTTCTGGTGACCTGGGGGTCCCCAATGAATTCCCTTAATTTGCATGGATTTCTTCTCGCTTCCTGTTTGGCTTTGGGATAGGAAGTTATGGGAAATATCCCCAACAGGACAAAGAGGGCAGAAATACAGGGGTTATAACCCTCCCTTAATCTAACCAGAATGAAAAAAAAAAAGTTTTGCCTATAGTTCTACTTTAAAGATTTTCCCTGCGCACTGATGCAAAGTTTTTTCCTGCGTACCAAAGCATCCCTTTTACTGAGAACCAATGCAAAGTTAAAGGTTTGCACTAAACACCAACACAAGTAGTGTTTTTGTAACTGCCATGTTGATATTTAGTATGCAACTCGGTTTTATATTTTATTAGCGTTTGTTATACAGTGGAATCTCAGATTGCGTGTAATGCGGTTAACGAGCGTTTCGCAATACGAGCACTGTATTTTGAAAAATCCTAACTCGGTTTGCGAGTGCTGTCTCGCAAAACGAGCAGGATTCAGGCCAAAGTGGTGTGCAGTACCACATTTGGCCTGAGGTGGGTGGGCGCCGGAGCCAAAACGGCGCCCATCGTAGCCATTCGGAAATGCTAGGAAAGACTCAGAAAAACTACGTTCTCGAGCCTTTCCGAGGTCAGTTGAGCTGTCCTCGGGCCTTTCCGAGGCTCTCCGTGGCCCCCGCCTCTGGCCGCATGCTGTATTGCATGCCATTGAAGTCAATGCGAAACAAATTTTCTTTCTCGTACATCACGGGACACAGAGCGGCATAGTAATTACTATGTGGGTTATATAGATACCTTCAGATGCTGGCACTGGCAACTTCCAAAACCGGAAGTACCCTCCCCTATATAAGCCCCTCCTATCCGGGAGCACCTCAGTTTTTTGCCAGTGTCTAAGGTGTTGGCCAAGAAGTAACATGTGTTTTTCACTGAGCTTGCGTACAGGTTCTTTTGGGCCTCAGTAAGCTATTCCGGATCCGACCAAAAAAGCTTCATAGCTAAACGGTCGGTACCCGGGCCTTGCAGAGAAGAGCAAGGTTTTGCCTGTAATGCCTCTCTTAGGAGGGCTGGACCCTGGGATCCAGAGCTCTGGTCATACCCACAACCAAGATGTTTTCTGTGCAGGGTGCTATACAGGTCCAGGGGAGTGGAATCCTTGGGAACCCGGTCCCTAAAGGTTTAATTACAATACCTGCCGTGATAGGTGAAGTTTGGGCTTCTGTGGACCAAACAGAGTCCTGCGGCGGGGAAAAGGTAAGTGGGGGCCCCTCAGGAACTTGGTTCTATTGAGGGGACCCCCAAGCCTAATATGTCTTTCTGCCTGTTACCTAACGGTATTCCCGCTAAATATTTATGCATGCCTGTAACTACTAAAAAATGTAATAATTTTAATAGTGGTCAAGAAAAAAAAATATATATATATATAGACTGCGGTACCTGTGGCCACTAGAGGCCGCTGTGGAACGTTTCTTGTCATGTGGACTAGTTTCTTTTCATCAGAGCAAGTCCAGGCAGATGGTGAGTTCTCTTGTGGGAAACTGCTTCCTCTGCCATGTTGCAATGCTCGTCCATCCCCCCGGCCTGCGGCAAAAGGGGCCCTGGCTCTTGTCCCTAGTTTCCCTTTTCAAAAAAGAGCGCCGAAGGCGCACGTGGCCGCGCGCGCCTCTATATATAGAGGTGAGCTGGGAAAGGGGGCGGAGCTTGGGGGATGACGCTCTGTGCGCGCCGCAGCGCTTCTGCGCATGTGTGGGCGTCCCAGCATGTTAAAAAACACAATTATGTGTTGTGAGCTGGCTATGGAGTGCAGAGACAGAGCTGGCAACATTTAAAAAAGGCATACAGCAAGCGGTTGATGCAGGCATCCCCATAGAAAGGCACATTAGTAGACACCAACTGTTTTTATAGCAGCATTTGTGCTAGACTATTGTCAGTAAATGGTGTATTTCGGCTGGAATACCTCAGCTTTGGGCTTAGGAATATGCCGTCTAAAAACTCCGGGACTAAAAATCCCAGGAAGCATAGGGGGTCTCCATCGGGCTCTGAGGATCTTGGGCATGCTTCGGCTGCACCAATCTCCCCTGAAGAATCAGAGGTTAGTGACCGTAGAGCACCCTCAGGAGTACCTGGTACTGTGGCTGTCCTCAGTTCACCTGCTCCTGTGTATGTAACAGAGGAGGTTTTTTCCTCAGCTCTGGGAGGGCTGGAAGAGAGATTGTCAGCATTGATCGCTGCTTCCCTGTCACAGGGAAAAAGCGCTCGATCTCTGTCTCCTCCCTCAGAGTGCCTGTTAGCGGAGCAACAGTCCCATACAGGGATCGACCTACCTGAGGGGGATCAGGATGAGGTCGATTCTGTTGTAGAGGAATCAACAGTGGAAGAGCCATTCTCAGCATCACATGCTGAAAGATTATGGGTTCAGTCCCTGACTAACATGGTCCGATCAGCATTTAAAATGCCCCTTGCGGAGCCATCATCCACTTCTGTCTCCTCGTTGGGGTCGCTAAAAGCTCCCCAGACTGTTTGTTCCTTTCCGATCCATCCTTTACTGGAAGGGCTCATTTACCAGGATTGGGAGCATCCTGATAAAATATTTACTCCTCCCAAGAGATTTCAGGTGATCTATCCCATGGAGGATAAGTTCGTCAAAAAATGGAGGGTCCCTACAGTGGACGCAGCCATCTCTTGTGTGAATAAATCACTGACATGTCCAGTGGATAATGTCCAAATGTTCAAGGACCCAATAGATAAAAAATTAGAGTCCTTATTAAAATCTGCTTTTGCTACAGCAGGCTTGGTGACACAAACAGCAGTGGCAGCTATTGGGGTCTGCCAAGCAGTGAAGGATCAGTTGAAACAGGTCTTAAGGGACTTGCCAGATCAGCAGGCTCTTGCCCTAGCTGATCTACCTAGAGCCTTATGCTTTGCGGTGGACGCTATAAAGGATTCAATCCATCAGGCCTCCCGCCTTATGCTGTCTGTAGTACATATGCGCAGGCTTCTATGGCTCAAAAACTGGTCTGCTGAAGCTCCCTGTAAAAAATTGCTGGTCAGCTTCCCTTTTCATGGTGAACGCTTATTCGGGGAAGACCTGGACAAATATATCCAGAAAATTTCCAGCGGTAAAAGTACACTTTTGCCGGTTAAAAACAGAGTTAGAGGTCCCTCTTGTAAGAGGCCTGCTTCTCCAGTCCCTAGGACATCGGCTGTGAAACAGTTCCGACGGCCTCCTCGGTCAAATCCCGGAGGTAAAAATCAGGGACAAGTGCAGGGTAACAAGAAGCCCTGGATCAGGAGAGGTACAAAACCTCCCCCAAAGTCAAATGCATGAAGGGTTGCCCCCACTCAATCGGGTGGGGAGAAGACTTCAGTTGTTCACAGAGACCTGGCGGGACACGATCAGAGACAGATGGGTGCTCTCCGCAGTAAGTCTGGGATACAAATTGGAGTTAAAAGACTCCCCTCCTTCCCACTTTATAAGGTCAAACGTGCCAAGGGATCCCCAGAAGAGAGGATCCCTCCTGTTGGCACTAGAACAATTATTGCTCCAAGCAGTAATTATAGAGGTTCCCCTGGAAGAATGGGGGTTCGGGTTTTACTCAAACCTCTTTACAGTCCCGAAGCCAAACGGGGACGTGAGGCCCATATTAAATCTAAAAGGGCTAAACAAATTCCTACATATCAGGACTTTCCGGATGGAGTCGATCCGATCGGTGGCCACTGCCCTACAAGGGGAGGAATGGTTAGCCTCAATCGACATCAAAGATGCTTATTTGCACATTCCCATCTTTCCAGCCCACCAAAAATTTCTACGCTTTGCGGTAGAAGGGCGCCATTTTCAGTTCAGAGCCTTACCCTTCGGTCTGGCCACAGCACCACGAGTGTTCACAAAAATTCTGGCCCCATTATTGGCCAATCTAAGAACACGAGGTGTAACGATAATGGCATATCTAGACGACTTGTTGCTGATAGACCACTCAGTGGAAAAACTAGAAGTGGTTGTTCACGAGACAATCGAGTATCTGGAATATCACGGTTGGATTATCAACCGAGACAAGTCAGCCCTAAAACCAGTCAAAAGTCTGGAATACTTGGGGCTAAGGCTGGATTCAGACCAGAGAAAAATTTTCTTGCCTCAAGAAAAGGGGTCGTCTTTGAGAGATTTGATCCACCTAGTGGGTACAAAAAGACAGCCATCCATACGCCTGTGCCTGAGGCTGCTGGGAAAAATGGTGGCATCATTCGAAGCAGTACCCTACGGTCAATTCCATTCAAGGAATTTGCAAAGGGCCATACTGTCAGCCTGGAACAAAAAAGTTCAGGCCCTAGACTTACCAATGTCCTTGTCCCCTTCCGTTCGCAAGAGCCTCCGTTGGTGGTTGGTTCCCCAGAATCTGGAAAGAGGGAAATCCTTCAGTCCGATTTCTTGGAAGGTGGTCACTACAGATGCCAGCCTTATAGGCTGGGGAGCAGTACTGGAGCAATGGTCTCTCCAGGGCAGATGGTCGGATGCAGAAAAGGCCCTGCCCATCAATCTCTTAGAGATACGAGCAGCCCGGTATGCCCTAGTAGCATGGACATCCAAACTCCAAGGGTCCCCTGTCAGAATTCAATCGGACAATGCCACGGCAGTGGCATATATCAATCATCAGGGTGGCACCAGGAGTCGTGCAGCCCAGAGGGAAGTAAATTGCATCCTGAAATGGGCAGAAAGATATGTCCCAGCCATATCTGCGGTATTCATTCCAGGAGTGGAGAATTGGAAGGCGGACTTTCTAAGTCGCCAACAATTATGCCCAGGGGAATGGTCCCTTCATCCCGAGGTTTTCCGGACAATATGTCAGCGGTGGGGAACACCGGATGTAGATCTGCTAGCATCCAGATTCAACGCAAAAGTGGACAGGTTTGTCTCTTGGACAAGAGATCCCCTAGCTTGCGGCTCGGATGCCCTAGTGTTCCCTTGGGATCAGTTCAAACTGATATATGCATTCCCACCGCCACAATTGTTACCTCGATTACTCCGCAGAATCAGGGTAGAAAAGAAACCAGTGATTCTGGTGGCTCCAGTGTGGCCCCGAAGAGCATGGTACGCGGAGATTGTAAAGATGTCTGTGGGGAGTCCTTGGACCCTCCCACATCGCCTGGACCTGCTTTCGCAAGGACCGATATACCACCCCTCCTTACCAGCCCTAGGTTTGACGGCCTGGCTATTGAAGCCCACATTCTAAAAAAGAGAGGGCTCTCTAATTCTGTGGTATCTACCATGATCAATGCCAGGAAGCCGGTATCCAGGCAGATCTACTATAGAATCTGGAAGGCGTACATCGCCTGGTGTGAAGCCAAGAAATGGCATCCACGTAAGTACGTAATAGGTAGGATTCTGGACTTCCTACAATGGGCTGTAGATAGGAAGCTTGCCTTGAGTACTATCAAGGGTCAGATTTCGGCCTTGTCAATATTTTTTCAAAGGCCCTTGGCTTCGCATTCACTAGTCAAAGCCTTTATACAAGGAGTGATGCGTATTAGCCCTCCGGTTAATATTCCCATATGTCCATGGGACTTAAACCTGGTTCTGTCGGTTCTACAGAAACAACCATTTGAACCATTACAGCATATTTCCCTGGTTCTTCTCACCAGGAAATAGATTTTTCTAGTAGCCATTTGTTCGGCTAAAAGAGTGTCGGAATTAGCCGCTATGTCCTGTAGGGAGCCATATCTGGTTATCCATAAGGACAGAGTAGTGTTACGTCCTCATCCAGCCTTTCTTCCTAAGGTGGTATCGAGGTTTCATTTGAACCAAGATGTGGTTCTTCCTTCTTTTTTCCCAAACCTAGTTCGGTAGAGGAAAAGTTATTGCATTCTTTGGATGTAGTAAGAGCAGTTAAAGCTTATCTAAAAGCCACTGCTCAGATTCGCAGAACGGATACTTTGTTTATTCTGCCGGAAGGCCCCAGAAGGGGTCAGGCAGCGTCAAAATCTACTTTAGCCAAGTGGATTCGACAGGTCATAATGCAAGCCTATGGCTTGAGAAGGAGACCGCCTCCGTTCAAAGTTAGGGCGCACTCCACGAGAGCAGTTGGAACTTCAAGGGCAGTGCATCACCAGGCCTCCCTGGCTCAAATCTGTAAGGCCGCAACATGGTCTTCAGTACACACGTTTACTAGGTTCTACCAGGTGGACGTTAGAAGGCAGGAGGATGTCGCCTTTGGGCGCAGTGTGTTGCAGGCCGCAAAAGATCCTCATGTCTGATAGCGCTCAGCTTATGTATGGTGTATCCCCCCCCCCTCATTGGGCATTGCTTTAGGACATCCCACATAGTAATGACTATGCCGCTCTGTGTCCCGTGATGTACGAGAAAGAAAATAGGATTTTTATAACAGCTTACCTGTAAAATCCTTTTCTTGGAGTACATCACAGGACACAGAGCTCCCACCCCTCTTTGGGGACACTTATTGCTTTGCTACAAAACTGAGGTGCTCCCGGATGGGAGGGGCTTATATAGGGGAGGGTACTTCCGGTTTTGGAAGTTGCCAGTGCCAGCACCTGAAGGTATCTATATAACCCACATAGTAATGACTATGCCGCTCTGTGTCCCGTGATGTACTCCAAGAAAAGGATTTTACAGGTAAGCTGTTATAAAAATCCTATTATTTTCGTTTACATTGACTTCAATGGGGAAACCCGCTTTGATATGCGAGTATTTTGGATTACGAGCGTTCTCCTGGAACGGATTATGCTCGTAATCCGAGGTTCCACTGTATTTACATTATTATTGCTATATCTACAACTATCTGTTGACAGTAATATTTCGCAAGCTGTAGATGAGAACGTGATTTCAGGTGTTCCCTGAGATCTTAACATGTTTCCAGGGGTTCGAGGGTAGAATGGGTGAAAATTGCTGATCCAGACAGACAATCAGACATGCATACTCAAAAGTCATTTCACAATCAATTTCCATTCTCCCAAGTCCAGCCCATGCATATAGCTACCATGTTTGTAGAATAGTGAACACTACCATCCAGAATCTAGAGAATAAATATTACGTAAAATACATAATGCGAGACAGACCCCACATTCCATGCAACACCTTTAATAGCAAAGTACTGTAAAAAATTGCCAAAATTTATTTTTACCAAACATTTTGCATGTTCTGTGTTAACATTTTTACTGTATTTACGGTAGGTATTTATCCACATTAACATTTCTTAAGGGCCCAAAATACACTTTTGATATGCGCACAGTGCATCAACATGTGCATTACCACAATGCATGTTGCAGCGCCAATCATTTTAGTGGCACCCCAACACACTAAAGTAGCACAGCTCTGTTGTACATGCATTGCAGCCCACCACTGTGCACTGTAACTCACTACCTTACTTTGTGGTGCACTAAAAAAATGAAAAATCTGCAAGTTTGTACTTGTATATTCTGCAAAACAAAATAAAAGCAAAGTATGAATTGGCCCTAAATCCATTTTTTCCCCCACTTCCAAATTATATTGCGAGACAAGAATGAACTTTATGCTGGCAAATGACATTTTTGTCACCTACGACCTCTTCCTTAGACCTCTTAGTTTAACACATAGGGATTGACTAGTCACACCTTTATAATAGTCTATTCAGATATAACCGCACGGGGTGCATTTCCGATTGAAAAAGTCTTTATACCAGTATTGACCTTTAGCTACACTGTAGACAAGACCCAGGATGTCACCTGTAAGCAGATTGGTTGGCACCCTTTGTATTTATAAGTGAACATGTATTTATCTCATGTTCAGTTGAATAATCAAAATCTGAGACGATGCATAGGATTTTTTCATAGCATAGTTCTGAGAAACTTTTTCACTAACTCAAACATTAAAAGATTTTCATATTTCCCTTACTGGTGCCATACATCTTCCTCCTCACTGACTAAGTAGCACACGTCTGTTACTTACCTTCCGCAAGGCTTCAAAGAACTGCTGCACTAAAGCAAGGTCCTTGGTAAAAAGCTGAGGCATTCGACTACAAAAAAAGAAAAAAACAATAGTCAAATATATGCTTTGCTACATAATCTGGCAATATAACATCTTTTTATTTGAAGGAACATACCTAGAGAGTTTTCCAACACCGCTATAAGCCATTGACAGCAACTTTGGATCCTAAAATAAAATGGTAAAGTCAAGTCCAGTAAGAAAAAACAGAATTTGACCACAATAAAGTCCTCCAGGAGTTGAATGCAATTTTTGTCTAAAGACTGGGACTTTAATTTCCAGGTTTATTTTGATCATAAAAAGCCATGTACGGGTTCTTTTGCCTCTTGTTCCATCTACCATGCCCCCAGAGAGACCTCAAATACACCACAGACCTGTTCCCCACTGCCTGTCTGCTGTGCCAGGAAGTGTTTAAAACCACTTGACACACCCTCCTATTTATCTCTATGGAATCTATAGTGACATCTGTGCACTGCAACACAAGAGCCCCCATGGAAGAAGGAGGTAAATTCGAGCAGTGGGGAGCGGTTCAACGCTGCATTGGAGGTCTAAGCGAGGACATATTACCTAGGAGGAGGTGCAGCAACCTATACAGGGTTTTATTTTTTGCAATTTTTCACTTACAGCTTTTTAGAGATACTAAAAGTCCAGGCACATGTGCTGGAGCTTGTGATCTTGGCCCACTGGTACAGCACCAGAAAAGTAATAGCAGCTTAGTGTACATTGTTGAGGTGACTGAGCAGGAGAGACATTGCTATGAATACCTGTCTGCTTGTACTATTTATAAAGGCATTATAAACCATCCTCCCTGCACCTCGTGTTTTTGACCATAAGATGTGCATTGATCATGTAACTGCATGGTGTTATTTGCAATCCTGTACAGCCGATAGTACAGTAAACCTGTACAGTAAACCTTCACATTACTTTATCAGCGATTTCGGTTTGTGTAGAAATGTGAGGCATGCAGGCATGCAGCATAGCATAGCACAGCACTATATACCCCACAATCCCTGGGTCTCTCAGCCTAGTGCTCTGCAGGTGAGAGCTAGCTGCACTTTACTTAGATCTGCCAGCCGCAAAACAGGCAAAGCATTCACAGAATCAGAGAGCTCACCGATATAGCTTAAAAGGAGAAGTATGGCCATACGTCTATGGATCACAGGAGTGCGGTTCGTTCTGCACTCCTGTAACCGGTTTTCAATCAACTGCGGGCTAAAGCCCGGTGTCGGCTGACATCACTTAGCCGATCCAGGCTTGGGAAAGACCCTGACCATATGGTCGGTATCCACCCAGAAGCCTGGAGCGGCACTTGGCTCAGCCTCTCAGCGATCCACTGAGAGCCTGAGCCAGCCCCTCCCGCTGCCTCCACAGCGCAGTGCTCTTGTAAGCACTGGAGGGAGAGCAGAGAGACGCTAAATGAAAGTCATGGCTCTCTGCTCAGAGCGGGGGGGGGGGGGGGGATGGAGGACGATTAACGGCATTTCACGCTACAGATCCGGAAGGGGACAGATGCAGCATGGGATCGAGGCTGCATTCACCTAGGTGAGAAAATAAGTTTGGGATTAAAAAAAAAAAAAACTTTAAAAATATTTTTTTTATTTTTTTTATTACATTAACACTCCTACATTTTGATGCGACACAGAGCAAATGACAATCCATGCACATGTCCTGGAACAAGTTGTCTTGTTCCTTAGGAACTGGCTAGCTGTAGCAAAACATGGACACAGGGAAATGATCAGCCATAACATCTGAGACCATCTTTACAAGGTAAGGTAAGGCAAACAAACAGCACAGGGAATATAACTACACCATTACCTAAACCAGTGTACAATGTCTTTTAATTTGACTTAAGTTCTGTTTTAACATAACATGGTTTCTTGCAATGGTCAGCTTTTATTCATGCAAAACCTTTATTCCAAATATGGGGGAGGGGGGGGGGAACTGTTGCTATAACTGCTTAAAGAGGAAGTAAACCCATAGTAGCCCATTATGTGACACTTACCTGCTGGAGAAGCCCGCGATGTCCCAGTCTTCCTCGCTAGTAGCGAGTGGCCATTCTTCACCCCTCTTCCTTCTGGGGCCGCGAACTCTGGCTCTAAGTGGCTGGAGTCGCGGGAGCACAGTGTGCCCTAACTCTGGCGCATGCGCAGAAGAAATCGCTGTACGGCGATTTGCAAATATCTCCTAGACTGTGCAGGTCTGGGAGATATTTCAAGCACCTACAGGTAAGCCTTAATTTAGGCTTACCTGTAGGTTAAAGTGGTTGTAAACCCACTTAGACAACTTGCACCTACAGGCAAGCCTAGATTAAGGCTTACCTGTAGGTGCAAGAAATATCTCCTTAACCTACACGGTTAAGGAGATATTTGCTCTAAACACAGCGCCGATGACGTCACACGCATGCGCACTAGCGGGCCGACATCACTGCCGGTTTTCTGAATGGGATCTTGCCAGCCCGAGCGCGCATGCGTGTGACGTCATCGCCGCTCCGGAGCGGCGATACACCGACGGCAGTGACGGGACATCGAGACAAGATGGCGGCAGCGGTGACTGAGGACCGCTGAGGGGGCTTCGATCTCAGGCAAGTCATTCATAATGAGCTAGTATGCTATGCATACTAGCTCATTATGCCTTTTTGCAGGGTTATATTTTATTTTGTTTTTAATTTGGCTTTACTTCCTCTTTAAGGGTTAACAACCACTTTAAAAGAGAAGTATGAACAAAGCTTTTTTGGCCATACTTCTCTTCTGGGTCACAGGAGTACGCCAAAGCTTGCCATACAGGATTCATTTTCTTTCATTCAACCAGCAAGTATGAACGAAAGAAAATTAATCGATTCCCCCATCCACACATTTGAGGTGGATGGGTGAATCCCTCCCACGGAGCTATTGTTTTCTGACAGAAGGGAGACTTTGCCATCAGAATACACATTAGCACCGCCACCTATAGCCTGCAACACTGGTTGGGCAAAAGTTTTCCAACAGGCTGGTTGTACAGAAGTCGATCGAGAGATCGATTTCTGTACAACCGGCCTGCATATAGATGGATCTAAAAGTTTCCGGTTTCTGCTGAACAGGCAAAATTTTGATCCATCTATGGCCAGCTTTACTTTTGCTTTCCTGTGACCCAGAATCAGCTGACAGCAGTCTAACCCCTCTATTGGCTGACAGCACAGAGCCGCTCCAGACTCTGGAAGGATCCCGACCACTCCCCAGGCAAGCACTCCAATGACCAATAACAGCTCTCAGCTCCCCGTTGTCAGAGAACCATGATCATGTGATCATGTGGGGGGACAGCTCAAGCACCAGACTGATGCTACAGCAAAAAGGTGACTATGTGTTTATTTTTTATTCCCATACTTCTTTAAAAAGGGATTAGCGGGGGCGTGTCCGGAAGCCGACCTGGATGGCTGCCTAGGTCCTTAGCTCTCTCTTAGCCCGAGCTTCACCGCCACTTGTGGGGACTTTAAACTGATCTAGGATGGGCAAATCACGGAACACTCGCTCCACTAAACACTGAGGATCATCCCAACCCCCGCCCGGATCCAAAGCGGATCTCCGGGACTTCTTCCTGCAGCCTAGATCTTCCCCCGGGGGTACAGACAAGATGGCGCCGGACTCCTCCATGGCCCGCTCGCTGTCCTCCAAGCAGCTGAACCCGACGGCTTACACACCGGATCGGATCTCTGCTGACTCCCCGCCCGCCTCAGTGGACGCTGCGGACTCTCCTTCCCCCCCATGGAGCGGTGAGTTCCCCCTGCCTTCTCCTCCACAATGAAGCCTCACCGCGTGGTGTGCAAGCCGCCATGTCCGCCCCCCCCTCCCCCGCACTACTTTTCACTACTTAAACAGGATGTTCAGAACCTCCATGATAGAACGGGGGAGGTAGAGGACCGTATTAGCTCCCTGGAGGACACTGTCAATCCCCCATCAGTTAACGCGCGGGATGTCACTAGCGAGATGGCAGCACTCCGCGCCAAAATCGTCGATTTGGAAAATCGTTCTCGCAGGAACAACCTCAGATTTGTAGGGTTCCCAGAAAGGGCTGAGGGCCCTCATCCTGAAAAAATAGGATTTTTTTTGTACTCACCGTAAAATCCTTTTCTCTGACGTCCATGGACTGACACATCTTTAATCTTGACAAAGTGGGTTATGTTCCTGCTCATAGGAGAAGACTAGGCAAAATGTTAGATGTTTTAACATACATTCCATTACCAGAGCTGAACAGCCCCGCCCAGGGGGGCGGTCCCTCCGGACATAACCCTCCTACCTGCAGCCAGCAGCCTCATTTCATATTAAAGCAGTACAAACTCAACAAAAGGAGGGGTGGGTGCTGTGTCAGTCCATGGACGTCAGAGAAAAGGATTTTACGTGCGAGTACAAAAAAATCCTATTTTCTCTTACCGTCCATGGACTGACACAGCATCTTCAATCTTGACAAAGTGGAACGTCCCAAAGCAGTGTCAAAGAACGAGGGGTGGGAACAGTATCAAGAAAAAATCCAAACTTCACCTCAAACAAGCAGAGCTCCTCAACGGAGGAGGTGCAACATTAAACAGCCGCCTGCAAAACCTTGCGGCTGAAGGAAGCATCAGAAGATGCAGCCACATTAACCTTATAGAACTTTGAAACGGTATGTGCGGACGACCAGGTCGCCGCCTTGCACACTTGTGCAGACGCTTGATGTCGGAAAGCCCAGGAAGCACCAATTGCTCTGGTAGAATGTCCCGTAACCTGAAAGAGAGGTGCCCGCCCCTTAAGGGCATAGGCCTGTATGACTGTCTGCCCGATCCACCGAGAAATGGTGGCAGACGAAACCGCTTGGCCCTGTTTTGGACCAGACACAGACACAAACAGTGAGTCAGACTTCCGAAACGAAGCCGTAGCAGACAGGTACACCCTTAAAGAACGTACCACGTCTAACGTGTGAAGTGCAAACTCTCATTAAGGTGTCCTCATTAAGGTGGAAGGCCGAGACCACCTTCGGGAAAAAAGAAGGCCGCGAGCGTAGCACCGCCTTATCCTTATGGAGGACCAAGTATGGTGGTTTGCAAGACAAGGCCGCCAATTCAGAAACCCTTCTGACAGAAGTAATGGCTACTAGAAAAGCCACCTTCTGAGATAAAGTTGAGAGGAATCTCTCTGATGTTTTCAAAAGGAGGTTCCTGAAGAACCGAGAGCACCAAATTCAAATCCCAAGGAGGAAGAGGTGGTTTAATAGGGGGAGCACATGTCGGACCCCCTGTACGAAGGTACTAATCAAAGAATGGCCCGCTAGCAGCCTCTAAAAGGAAAATAGCCAAAGCCGAAATCTGACCCTTAATGGTGCTTAAGGCAAGCTTTTGGGTCACAGCACGCTGTAAAAACCGCTAGATCCTGGGAACGGAATACGTCCGTGGACGCCAATCCAGCTCCTCGCACATAGCGATATAGGCCCTCCAGGTACGGTGGTATATCTTCCTGGAAGAAGATTTCCGTGCCCTCAGCATGGTCGAGATGACCGAATCCGAGAGACCCCAGTCTCTCAGCACCTGGCTTTCAATAGCCATGCCGTTAAAGCCAGCGACTGTAAAGCAGGATGAAGTATGGGACCTTGAGACAGAAGTCCTCCCGCACAGGCAGTCGCCATGGAACGTCCGCCACTAGGCACACAAGATCGGCGTACCAAGGACGCGAGGCCCATCTGGAGTGAGGAGAATTACCGGAACCCCTCGTCCTCCACCTTGCGAAATAGTCGAGGAAGCAACTTCAGTGGAGGATAGGCATAAATCAGCCGATACCGACCCCACAAGGCCACCAACGCGTCTAACGCGTCCGCCCAGGGATCCTTGGACCTGGCCACGAATCTCGACACCTTGCGATTGAGTCGAGAAGCCAATAGGTCCACATCCGGCATTCCCCACCTCCGGCAAAGTAGGTGAAACACCTCCGGATGCAAGGACCATTCCCCCTGGTCCAACATCTGGCGGCTCAGATAGTCCGCCTGCCAGTTGTCTACTCCTGGAATGTAAACGGCCGACACGGCACGCTTCTTTCCGCCCACCTTAGGATGTGAGCGACCTCGGACGCTGCAGCTGAGCTCCGAGTTCCCCCCTGATGGTTGACACAAGCCACCGCTGTGGCGTTGTCCGATTGTATCCTGACCGAGCAACCCTGCAGTCTCCTTGACCACGAGGAGAGGCAGTCCGATTGCCCGGAGTTCCAGGACATTGATCGGCAGACGGGACTCGGAGTCCAGAGCCCTTGAGCTGACAGAACTCCCCAGATTCCGCCACAGCCCGAAAGACTGGCGTCCGTTGTGATCACAGTCCACTGGACAGGAAGGAACGACTTCCCCGACCGAAGGGCTGGGTATCTCAGCCACCAAGTCAGTGATGCCCTGACCGGGTAACTCACCTGGATCCGATGATCCAGTGATAATGGAGACTTGTTCCAGCAAGATAGGATCTCCTTTTGTAAGATTCGAGTGTGGAATTGGGCATACGGCACCGCCTCGAAGGAAGCCACCATGAGTCCCAGGACCCTCATGCAAAAATGGAGAGACGACCATTTGCGGGACTTCAGCACCCGTACCGCAGATTGAAGAGTCTGTAACTTGTCTAAGGGTAGAAATACCCTCGCCTCCGAGGAGTCCAGGATCAATCTTAGATACTCCAGACGCTGAGTCGGAACCAGGACCGACTTCTGAATGTTCAGCAGCCAGCCAAATTCTCAGAGGGCCTGACTGGCTATCAACACATTTTCCTCTAATTCTGAGCTAGTCTGCTCTCAGAAGAAGATCGTCTAGATAGCCCACGATAGCAATGCCTCGCTGTTTCAGCAAACCTAGAATCGGGGCAAGCACCTTAGTGAAAACACGCGGTGCTGACGCCAAACCGAAGGGAAGAGCCACAAACTGATAGTGGTCTACGCCTATTGAAGCGCAGAAACTTCTGGAGACCCGCGCAGATTGGGACATGCAAGTAGGCCTCCTTGATGTCCAAGGATGCCAGAAAATCCCCCGGGTGGAGCGCAGCAATCACCGAGCGAATGGATTCCATGCGGAATTTCCGAACCTCCACAAAGGCATTTAGGGCCTTGAGGTCCAGAATTGGACGGACTCCGTCCTTCTTTGGGACCACAAACAGATTCAAATAAAATCCCTGAAACCTCTCCTTTGAGGGTACCGGCACAATTACTCCGCACCTCAATTACTCCGTCCTGCACTGCCCCTAATAGGGCAGTCCGTCCTGCACTGCCCCTAATAGGGCAGTCCGACACGCCGGAAGGAGAGAGAGATTTGAGGGAAAGAACCTGTCTGTTGGCCAGGAAAGGAACTCTATCCTGTACCCCGAGGTGACCACCTCGCATACCCACCGGTCGGAGACCCGGGAGGGCCACCGATCCATGAACCTGCAAAGTCGTCCCCCCACCCCATAGTCGGGCGGGGGCAAGACTTCATGCAGTGGCGGGCTTGCTTGCCGGCTTGTTCAGCTTACGCACCCAGGGACGCTTCTGTCCCCCAGCCGCACCCTTGTCAGTCCGGGAGAATTTTCCCGCGGGATCTGACTGACGAAAAAACCTCTTCTGAGTGGGAAAGGAAGGACCCGGCTTACGGCACGGCTGCTTCGCCTTAGTAGGCTGAGGAAGAAGGGTGCTCTTACCCCCTGTGACATTTTTAATAATGTCATCCAGGGAAGCACCAAATAGCCTTCCGCCCTTCAAAGGCAAATCCGTCAGGAGCTTCTTAGAGGCCAGGTCAGCAGACCAGCATTTTAACCAGATTAGGCGACGCAAAGCCACTGCAGACACAGAAGCCCTAGAATTTGGTCTGCCAGTGTAATGCATACCGGAGGAAGATTATGCTCCTGCACAGTCTGGTGCATAATCTTCGCCCATTCCGTGAGTGTCTGAGACACCAGGGTCGCCGCTACAAGAGGACGTAGCGCGGATCCCAGCATGATGAACATGGCTCTGCTCACCACTTCCGACCTCCTATCAGTAGGGTCCTTAAAAGCAGGGGTCCCTTCAACCGGGCGAGTTGTGGCTTTATTCAACCATTCAACCGGGGGGGGGGGGGGGGATGTTCGACCACCGGAGGAGAGGCCCATTTTTTAATCAGGCTGTCCTCAAAGGGGTACCTAATCGCCAGACGCTGCGAGACCGCAAAGGTCTTCTGGTCTATGAATCTGTCAAGAAAAAAAAAAAAAAAAAGTGTATAGGGAAAAACCTTTTTAGAAGGATTAGCTTGAAAAAAAACAAAAGGAGACTGACGCCACCACGGGCTCCTCAGCCGCAGCATCCAGCTTGAGAGTGTCCCTCACAGCATGAGTTCACTAACAAGTGTCCTGTCATGTACTGACCCAGATAGATAAGGAGTCTTCCTCACAAGGAAAGTCCTGGTCAAAAATACCCAAAAATTCTGTGCCACAGCAACGCCCATATCTGAATCAGAGCACTGCCCTGGAGATGGTGGGGGGAAAGGGTGCTTTATAGCCCCCCCCTTGCGCTCGCACGACGCTTCCATCCTGGCAACAAATGATTCCAGGACTGCCGACAACCAGTCCATAGGGACCGCAGGTGCAGTAGCACTGCCAGTTGCTTCTGACATGAATGGGGAAGCAGGTGACACTGACTCCATGATACCACCACCCTCTGGCAATAAATGAGAGAAAAAGTCCACCCTCTGGCTGCACTGACTGTGGGGCGTTACCCGGAGACTCACCAACCCAGCTAGGACCGCTCGGTTCCGCTGCCTGTGTCCTGCTCCTCAGCGCGAGTGAACAGTGCGGAGACTGAGGAGAATCGCGCCATTCCAGTCAGCGATAGAGGCCAAACCAGCACAAAAGAATGTGCGGCTTCAAGAAAATGGCCGCCGCAATTACAAGTGCGCTACAGCGCGGCCACGGCAAGATGGCCGCCAATGCGGTTTACAATGCAAATTGAAGCATAGTAAAAACATGGCGCCGAAAGGCGCGCAAGGCCCATGCTGACACAAAGCACCCCACACCTTAATGCAGACCCCTATGGACGCCCACCGGGACAGAGTGACCCCCAGACACCCCCAGTCAGCGCATCGCCAGTAGGTGACAGAGTAGAAAAAAACAAGGGGGAGACAGGGAAAACCCCCCTACGATAGGGACACACAGCATGTACTCACCTGCTGAGGCAGGGGAACAGTACTTACCCGTCCAGCTAGGACCCACTGGTGTGTTCCTGACAGGTCTATCACAGTGCAGTACTGAGTAGCTGTCGGCCCGGTCCACCGTGAAAGATATAGCAAAACTGTTCAGTCGTATGTGGACCCTGGAGCAAAAAGCTCACCGGCCACCCCTGGAGCCATGGGGTATGTCGTGGACTGATCTCACGCAGAGCGAGGATCAGCACGCTCGATGGTCAGACTGGGAAGACTACGAGGATAGCAACTACCCAACCTGTTGCCCAGCCGACAGTTGATAGAAGAATCACAAAAATAAAATAAAAGTTTAAAAAAATATATATATTTCTTCAAGAGACTGGCTCCGAAGAGAGCCACGTCCTCTCCTCTGCTAGGCAGAAAAAAACTGAGGCTGCTGGCTGCAGGTAGGAGGGTTATGTCCGGAGGGACCTCCCCCTGGGCGGGGCTGTTCAGCTCTTGTAATGGAATGTATGTTAAAACATCTAAAATTCTGCCTAGTCTTCTCCTATGAGCAGGAATATAACCCACTTTGTCAAGATTGAAGATGCTGTGTCAGTCCATGGACGGTAAGAGAAATTTCTTTATTCCTGGTTGCGGGACATTTTTGGTACAGATGTGCCGTCATTCTCCCATGTCATTGAACACGCGCATCGCACCCCTCCCCCTGAGGGTGCCCAACCACGCTCCATTATTGCTCGCATCCTCAACTTCCAGGATAAAGTTGCCATCCTGTGCCTAGCTAGGGAGAAAGGCCCTCTCAAATTTAATGGGAACACCATCTTCTCTGTCTATCCTGACTTTTCTGCTGAAGTTCAACGCCAGCGAATCTCCTTTTCTTCAGTGAAATCTCGCCTGCGCACGAAGGTCTGTCCTATGACATGTTTTTTTCCCTGCCAAACTACGCATCATTTATGGTGGTAAGGCTCATTTCTACACCAGCCCCAAGGAGGCCATGGCGTGGCTGAATGATCGTTTTGGAGCTGCTTACAGACGCAGAAATTACCAACGGTGTCCATAGTCTCAGGACAGCACATACCAACTGCCTTACTACCAGACCTCTGTGCATCAGTATGTGTATCCTGTGCCTTTATTGCAATTTACACTGACTGCTATTTAAGCCACCTTATCTCCTTTGCTGGGTGATACCCCCTCCCGGATGTGCCAGATGCTGTGATTTTTTATACTTATCCCACCAGGCCTTCGTTTCTGGAATCTCTCCCCCATTTGCACTATTTACTATCCTGCCCTGCCTGGATTGGAGGACAACGAATCCTGCACTTTCCCACGGCCGTCAGGACTTTGCACTCTACACCCGGACATGTTTATATATTTTTTTCTGCCACCGGTTGAGAGCCACACCTGACATCACACTACCCTCACACCAGTTGAGGCGAGGCCACAGAACACTTTTTTTGTGACCTTTGCTGACCCTTTTTGTCAGGAAGGTCTTTCGGTTTGGGATCCAAAGCTCGCTACGTTTGGGATGGCCGAGCGGGGTGGGGGGTGGGGACGAGGGTTTTTTTTTTCTTTTTGGGACTTTTGTTTTTTCCTCTTTTCTAATCTATTTTTGCAGCTCAGTTTTGTATATTCACTGTGATATGGTCTTCTCAGGTTGCTACCTAAGGCAGATTGTTACCGTTTTTATTTTTTCCAATGCGGGCTCCTATTCTCCTGCTGGCAGATCCACGCACTTTTTTATTTATGTGCTTCAGGTGGTGTGGCCTATCCAGTCATTTATGTGTATGTTTCCATGTTATTCTATGCTTAGCTATTGCTGCACTTATTACTGTATGTTTTGCAATGGCGAAGCCCCCAAGGATAGTCGCATGGAACACTAGAGGTCTGAATGCACCCCAGAAGAGATCTCTGGTCTTTTCCGTTTTAAAAAAATTTCACCCTCATATTATCTGCCTCCAGGAGACTCACCTTACAGGCTCTAAAACAAGGGCCTTAAAACGCCCATGGTTGTCCAACTCCTACCATGCCACTCATACTAATTATTCCAGGGGGGTTTCTATTCTACTGGCCAAATCTCTCCCAGCTGAGACGCTTCAGGTTAAAAAACTGACCCTGAGAGGAGGTTCATTCTTACTCTACAGATTTCTAAGGTGACACTTACCCTGGTTAATGTTTATGACCCCCCCGTTTTCGGCGGAGCTACTCTCTAAACTGTCTCTACAATTGCTGACTAGACCTCCTGGCCCCCTACTTTATGTGGGGGACTTTAATGCTATTTTTGATCCAACACTGGACCGACTGGGGCAGACCCTTTCCCTCCTTCCTCGATTGGATCCAGGTTCATGGCCTTACAGAAGTATGGCACTGGAAACATCCGGATGTGCGCCATTTCTCCTGCCATTCGGACTCTTTCCACACCATGTCCCGATTAGATATGGCGTTTGTCCAGGCCGAGACCCTTCCTGTTGTCTCTGCTGCTTCATATCTGCCCAGGGGAGTTTCAGATCATGCCCCTCTCTGTGGATCTCCTTCTCCTTCCAGGTTCGGGGCCTGCTATTTGGTGCCTGAACTCCTACTGGCTGGAGGACGAGATCGTGCAGGGTGAACGTAAGACGAGAATTGCAAACTACTGGAGAGACAACTTGGGGAAGGTGGACCCCCTTACTGAATGGGATGCGTTTAAGACAACCCTGAGGGGCACCTTCATGTCCATCACGGGGGTCTTACGTAAAAATAACCAGATGCTTACTGAGGAACTTGAGACCGCTATGGTGAGTGCAGAGTCCGAATACGCCTCTAACCCTGCCTCTGATACGAGGGAGGCATGGTTACAGTGCCGTAGGGAGTATGAACTCTGCCTGCTGGACCTCACGCAAAAACGCATGTTACATGTTGCTCAGAAATCGTTCGAACATGGTAATAAAAGCTGGACGTCTCTTGGCATACTTGACCAGACCTGAATACTCGCCCATCTCGTTACTACCCAAGGCCGTATCAGTGACGACCTGGGAGATGTCCTGGATTCCTTTTTATGTTTCTATAAAGACCTGTATACCTCTAGGGTTGATTATAACGACACCCAACTGACTGATTACCTGGCTGACATATCTCTCTCCTCCTTATCTACTGAGGGGCGGGATATGTTGGAGGCACCTATCTCGGTGGAGGAGATTGCTGCAGCCATTTCACAAATGCCTGCTCATAAGACCCCTGGGCTAGATGGTTTCCCGACCGAATGGTATAAACAATTTAAAGACCTTTTTTGCCCCCTCTTTTTGCGGACATATAACAAAGCTCTAGAGGCCGGGGTCCTTCCCCCCAACGATGCAGGAGGCTCTGATTATGCTTCTTTTAAAACCCCATAAGGACCCACTTAAATGCAAATCTTACCGTCCCATTTCTCTCATCAATGTGGACGTTAAGATTCTGGCCAAGATTTTAGCTAACCGCCTAAATGGTGTAGTAACGTCCCTAGTTCACAGTGATCAAGGGGGCTTTATTCCCAGCAGGCCCACCAGAATGAATATTCGCAGGCTGTTGCACAACCTACAGTATCCACATGACTGTCCTCCCACCCGTGCCATTGTGTCCTTGGCAGGGTTGCCAACTTTCAGTAAATTTACAAACAGTTTGTAAAATGCATAATTGTTGCATCTGTCCATGAATGTCAGTTACGGACATGCAGCCTACATGTCTGTAATGGACATTCATGGACAGATACAAAAAGTAAGGATTTTACAAACTGTTTGTAAATTTACTGAAAGTCGGCAACCCTGGTCCTTGGACACATGCAAGGCGTTCGATAGTGTGGAATGGCCATTATCTTTTTCGGGTACTACAAATGTATGTCTTTGGCCCACGGCGATAGCATGGGTAAAACTTCTTTACACTTCCCCGGTAGCTCGGGTGCGGGTCAACTCCTCTATCACTGAACCCTTTCCGATAACTAGGGGCACGCGACAGGGGTGCCCGTTGTCACCCCTCTTGTTTGCCCTGGCCATGGAGCCACTGGCAGTACGTATCCAGTCCTCCCCTTCCATCAGGGGTCTCCCAATTGCAACTATAGAAGAACGCATTTCACTATATGCGGATGACTCATTGGTGTATCTGGCTGATACAGATGGGTCACTGGAGGCTTTATTGATGGAGATTACCGCCTTTGGCGATTATTCAGGCTTCCGGTGAATTGGGATAAGTCCAGTCTTTTTCCTCTGGACATGGCTGTGCCCCCCCAATTCACCCGGATTCCAAACTTCAGGTGGTGTCCTCCTTTAGGTACCTTGGGGTTGTGGTGCAAACCCCTTTATCTTCATATATCACCAATAACCTAGATCCCCTATTGGTCCGCCTTCAGGAGCAGACCAAGCAGTGGATGGACATGCCATTGGACCTCATGGGAAGGGCCAATGTTTTAAAAATGATTTACTTACCAAGATTACTTTATATCCTTGCTAACTCCCCTTGCAAGGTGCCTAAAGCCATCTTTAAACGCATAGACACATTATGCACGACTTTCCTGTGGAAGGGCGGCTCCCTCAGGGCGGCACTTGAAACATTGAGATTACCGGCACACTTGGCAGGCCTGGCATTTCCAAATTTCTTCCTCTATTACTTAGCATCCCAGTTGGTGCACATCCATGATTGGCTGTGTCCAGTTCCAGCAAATGCTTGTACCTCCACAGAGGGGGCTATAGCATCCTCTCTGGAGACTCTGCATAATATCATCTACAGAGGACAGGTCCCTGACCACCCCGGAACCTCTCTATTGGCCACCTCCCTTTCATCTTTCCGTTACATTGTCAATAAGGTCTCCACGCATACCTGGTCGCAGTCCCCCAACAACCCTCTGTGGTTCAACCCTAGCCTGCAGGAACTGTACTCTCTTCCTGATCCCAATCGCTGGTACTCTAAGGGGGTCAAATACCTATGTCACTTATATAACGCTCAGGGCTTTAAAACGTTCTCTCAACTACGCTTAGACTTTGACCTATCAAACTCATACTTATTTTACTACTACCAGCTTCGGCATGCTATGCAGGCCCAGTTTGGTTCCCTGAAAGACCCCACTGACCTGCCACCATTGGAAAAATTGCTCCCACAACCAGATCCCACTAAACTTATTTCCGCTTAATACGCAACCCTGCTGACCGATTCTAACCCCAGATTCCAGAGCTCAGGACAAATGGACATCTCCTTAGAGGCCGAGGACTGGTCAGAATTCAGTGATACCTACAAAACGTTTGTCATTGCGTCCCGAGACCGAGTCATACAAGTTATGATTTTCTTTTTTTTATAAATTCTTTATTTTTCACATTACAAGTTTTCACTTTTATACCATCTGCTTATATCAATCGAAAAAAAGAAAAAAGAACTACAATCTTGTATTCTCCCACCTCCTTTATGCTTCATTAATTCAATGTGACTTCTCTTTTCCTCTTTAACCTCTGCCTTTCTTTTCCATGAAGCCACCCCTCCCTCCCCCAACCAAACACAAAAAAAAAAAAAAAAAGGAGGGCGGAAGTTAAGATTTTCCACCAGACCCACCTTACTCGAGGTTGCATAGGATGGGTCTCCTGTCCTCGGCCGCTTGCTTCCACGGCTGCGGCCAGGAGGCCAATTTCTTACACTGTTTTTGGTCATGCCCAATGATTCAGGACTTCTGGGGGGAGGTGGGTGCCTTTGTCTCCTCGGCGTTGGGCCTCCCAAATATAATTCACCCCAAGAACTGCCTACTAGGCATTTTTGGTGACTTACACCTATCAATGCATGCCAAGAGACTGCTCCGTATACTATATTTTTATACTAAAAAAAAAAAACCATTCTACTGTCCTGGAAGGGTGCACAGACCTCTTTGAAATCCCTTTGGTTGAAACTTATTAATGACCCCATCCCGCTATATAAGCTTACTTTTGAAATCCGAAAACGGACAAAAACCTTTCATAAAATTTGGGGTAGGTGGCTGGCTAGCCCACTTACTCTCTCTCAGCACTAACTGAAGTACACTTGTTTGACCAGTGGTAGACCCTGCCCTAAGGATCTCTAACGTCTAGACTCCTACCTTTGCTGTGCCCGTATTGGTCTACATGCACCTTTTCCCAGTGTGCCTACTGTATATCCTTTGTATTGATATCTCTTTATTTGTCTATGTCTGAACATATTTCCTACCATTTCGGACCAGTCTATCTGGTACGGTAATTGTTTTTTTTTTTTTCTGTTTGTTAGTTTGTTGAAAAACTCCAATAAAAATATCTTTAAAAAAATAAATAAAAAAAAGTGGGCTGTCGCTTTTGCCCAGTCAATGTGGGGATAGTTGAAGTCCCCCATTATGACGACATTTCCCTGTCTTGCTGCCATTTTTAATTGTGAAAGGAGATCCAACTCCACCTCTTCCCTCAGGTTAGGGGGCCTGCAACCTACCCCCACTAGTAATTACCCGCTTACTCTTACCCATACGAACTCCATCTCCCCCTTGCCCCATCACTGAGATTGAGAGATATTATATATATTCGTGTTTTATTTGGCAACTCATTTACCCCAAAATTAGAGGTTATGGATATATCACTAGTGTCTCCACTATTCCCCTCTGTCCTATGCTCACTGCCGGTTAGAGCTACCTCTTAAGCCTCCCCTCCCCTCCAACACCTGGTTTAAAAGCCCCCCAACTTTGTGGCCATCTTTCTTCCCAATACAGCTGTACCAAACCCATTAGGGTGCAGCCGGTCCTTACTAAAAGGAGCTGGTAACTGACTGCGAAGTCAGACCAGTTCTCCAGGAACCCAAACCCCTCTTTCCCACACCAGTTCCTCAGCCACTTGTTCAGGTCCCTAATCTGCTGCCTCTCTGGGTGTGGCTCGAGGCACAGGTAGCTGTGGCTTTTGGAAAGAACTGGAAGACCTTTGTTTCAGCCACCCATGTCCCTCTTATGTGTAATTTACCCTGTGTCCATTAGGGGCACAGGGTGACCAAGCAAATGGGACAGTAATATTTATCCACAATATCTCCCAGGAATTGTATAAAAGACTGTATTCTTGTTCTAATAAACAGTTCCATTTCTGGTGAGCTCCAAAACTGGTGTTGCCTGGTTCTTGGGGTTACTATAACCAGATCCATTGGTTACAGAGCTTAAAGAGCGATATACTGACAGAAGCACTCAAGCGGCGCGTGGGACGTTACGTTACAGTAGTAGTACAGTAGTATTTCAGATAAAACTACCTTGGAGGTCCGTCTCCTCAATCTATTCCCCAAGTCCCTGAAATAATTTTTTAGGACTCTCCACCTTCCACTCACTTTGTCATTGGTGCCAACATGTACCATGACAGCTGGGTCCTCTCCAGCACCACCCAATAATCTGTCCACCCAATCCGCAATGTGCCAAACCCGAACGCCCGGTAAACAACATACTGTTGGGCGACCAGTCTTTTTAAAAGATTGCCCTCTCTGTCCTCCTAATAATCGAGTTCCCTACTACCAGTACCTGTCTAACCTTTCCTGCATCTCTGCCAACCTCCTTACCGGAACAGTCACTCCCCTGGCAGCTAGGGGAGAGCGCCCGCTTCAGCACTGCCACCCCTGAGCTTAAATCCAGCATCATGCAACTTGGTATATTTTTTTGGGTGCACCAACTCAGGACTAGCCTCCCTAGTGCTCTTCCCTCTACCCCTCCTTCTAGCTGTCACCCAGCTACCTACCTCTGGATCCTGTGACTCCAACCTCCTCTACGCTGGCCCCCGCCAGCAAGTGCTGGGTAATGTCCAAACTACTTTGCCACCTTGTTTTCTAAATCCAGTTTAAATCTAAAATGGATTGCCTGTAGAGACTTTTAAACACTGGTAACTATTCAAACTATATTGGTCATTACTCCTATGCAGTTAAGCAAAATAACACTTGAGTATTGATTTTGTTTTTCAGCCTTACAATTCATAAATGTGCAGTCACACTGTAAGCCTGTAACGTTAATCAATCCAGAGGATTGTCACATGGCCCAGAATCTCAATATAAAGCCTCATTACTTCCCACAATACCAAATGAATTCATACTGGCGTTATGTATTTTTAGTGATTATTGCTAAACTATAACCAAATACATACATATTAATTGAATGTTGCAAAAAAAATACTTTACCTCTTTATACTCATTGATCAGCTTTGTGAGCCCATTCAGAAGCATGGGACCCAGAGGTTTTATTTTGTTATCAGGGCATCTGTAGAAGACCAAAATGTCACACGTCATAAAAAAAAAAAAAAAAAAAGTCACTAATTGCCACAAATAAAAACAAAATCTTTCAATTCTCACAATGAATTACATACCGTATTTTTCGCACCATAAGACGCACTTTTACCCCCCCAAAAAATAGGGAAAAAAAGTGTCCCTGCGTCTTATGGAGCGAATACTGAGCAGGCTCCGCCCCCCCCCCCCATCGCCGCCGCCGTGTCAGAATACAGACACTCGGCTTCTCTGTGGAGGAGAGATGACAGGATGTGAGGCAGATCCTTGCTGGGGCATACCAAGGGGGAGCGGGGGGAGACGGTCTGCCCCAGGTGCCAAAACATGGGGGTTGTCAGTGGTGTTGCTATAATGGTGCACTCCGCACCCAGGTAAGTTGATATCCGCCAGATGTGACCCCATCCTGCAAGCGACAAGAGCCCTGGATGGCTTTTTTATTCAGCTGGAACACCCCCGGTGCCGTGGTCTGGTCCAGTCTCACTTCCTGCCTCTCTCCACTTGCCGCTGCAAACTATGTCCTCAGTCATCCACCCTAGCTGCTGCCTGGTGTATCTGATGCTGAGAGCCAGCCAGAGGGGGTTGTGGATTGTAATGGCAGTGTCCTCCACTGCCTGAGGTGAGTGATAAGGGGGTGGGAGGTGTGGGAAGGTATCCACTGTTCATCACCTGAGCTGTTATATGAGAGGCTGAAGGGGTGTTTGTGTCTGCCCTGCCACCCTGAGCTGATCTGGGAAGGGGGGGGGGGAGGTTGCTGTGTGTCCACCACCAACCAGGTATAGTGTAGCTGAGCTGATTTGATAGGGAGGCTGGTATTGCTGTGCGTCCACCACCCACCTATAGTAGTAATATAATATTAAATATTTTAGTACATCATTTGGTTCAGAATATTTTTTTTCTCGTTTTTCTCCTCTAAAACCTGGGTGCGTCTTATGGTCAGGTGCGTCTTATGGAGCGAAAAATACGGTATATTAAAGCTGTATACTGAAACAATGGCATGCAACTTGCTGTTTATTGCAAGTCTTTTACACTCAAGGAATTTGGGTCCAGTTTTTGAAGACTGTACGGTTTCTAAAGCCCCTTTCATTGTGCCAGGAACATACAGAACATCTCCCCGCAGGAACGTAGTCCCAAGGGAGGGGGCGAGCACGCTGACTAACCCCCAGCCAGAACGTCTTGGATGATGGGGGCAAACTTACTGAGGAGGAACAGGAAGTGAGAAATTCAGGGAAATCGAAGGAAAAGGTAAGTGAACCAACAATACACTAGCTTAAAAGGAACCTATTTAGAAAATAAAAAACGAACCTTTACAACCCCTTTAATAAAAGATTTGTTTTTTTTTAAACTGCAAGCGGGGAAAAAGGAGCTTGTTGGTACTTTTAATGTAGCTATATTTTTACATACTTTATAGGGTGTTTTTTTCCAATTTTTTTTTAATAAAAAATCTCCATGGGTGCCAATGAACGTAATTTCTGTCACTCTGTTTTTGTGAACATTTCAGTTTACTATATATTCAGATCAGTTACAAAATTATTTCTGGCTTATTGCCATTGGTAGCTGCACTTATATTAGCACGTGACTGACTGTTTTGTTGCTAGGCAAGGAAAAGAAGACCTGAATCAGTGTATTCCTTTCTCTGCTATTTAGTGAGACAACGATAGCTGAAAAACAAGTGACTAAAAAAGGTAAACATTTTTTTTTCCTATTTGCTAGCAGTTTCTCTGAAATAAAAAAAATCCCAGTGGGAATTTTTCCTTTAAGGTTTATACATCCCGATTTACAATGTGGGTTCTGCCTCTTTTCCATCACTTACAGAAATCAAAAAATACTTCCATTTACACCCCTGAAAAACAAGCATTCATCCATTTTCTATATAGTTTTTGGCTAGAGGCTTTCGAAGTTAAATTTAGGCTCCCCAACCGAAAGCCGGGAACACATGTTAAACACATGTTGAAGTGGAATTCCGGGCTATCCCTAGCTGTACTTAAACCTGTTCCCATCCCACCCCCCTTATAAATCCTATTCTACTACCCTGTGAACGAGGTTGCTCCGGTCGGTCACGTCAACTCCCCAACGGCCGGTTTTAGGGGAGAGGAGATTTCTGACGGACGAAATGCCTGTGTGGTGACGTCACCAATAGGCAAGCTATGGGGCATCTGTTGGCTGTCCTTATTCTCCCGTGACCGGACACTTGCCCTTAGAATAGGCAAGTATAAGCATCCTCCTTTTACAAGGTGGCTAGAATAGAATTTGGAAGGGGCTGGGGGCAAGTTTAAGCTTAACATCTATAAACAGAGATTGACGAAAATAGATACCGACACAACAAACGCATACAAGTGTCTTCATACTCCATATGCACATATACTGTAAGTTGTTCCACATTCCTGTAAGAAGTTTGTCACTAGTGGCCTAGATCTTTGTTCTTGCTGCTGTCACCAACAACTTTACTACATTTGGGGCTCATGTTGAATTATTAACCTTGCCCCCAAACTTGCTCTCAGAGGGGCTGTATACTTCCTGCAACAGAGCCCAAAATATGTCCCTCGCTCCATGCAACCCGATTCTGGTCTTAGATGCAAACAGAACAAATGTCACTGGATGGCAGAAAAGCAATTGTGAACTAGTGGCTACTACCTTTCTCTCTTGAAAAGTTATAAATAGGCTGAATTGCATAGTTAAAAGGGTAACTCTGCTTTTGTGGGAAAAATACCAAAACAAAAAAAAAAATTGAGAGAGATAGTCTGGGCCACTCAAGGACATTCACAGAGTTGTCCTGTAGCCACTCTGTCTTGGCTGTGTGCTTAGGGCCGTTGTTTTGTTGAAAGATGATGTTAATGGTGAATTACTGCGCTAGTCCTGGTAATGTACAACGTATTGCTGCAACTTAATTTGTGAGACACACACACAATATAACAAAATTCTAAAATGATAAGCTGCGCACATACCAAAATTAATACCTCTAAAATGTGTGTGCAATGGGTAAAGCGGCGTGCCGACGTCACCGCGTACTGCCAATCCCGGAAGTCACAGGCTGTGATCGAGAGCCGGCCGGCTCAAATTTTATTGAAACTGCCTACTACCATCTGCATAATTGCAAGTGCAAATCTTTTCATCTTGAATAAATGTTTTTATGGAATTACGCTATGGTGGCATCCCCCTTTCTGTTTGCATGGGAATGAATACGGATGCTGTTACGGATCTTGCGGTTGGAAAATACTGACGATACATTCAGCACCAGAGTGCAAAGACCCAGGGCTGGGGAAATAGCCCCAAGCGTGTACGATCTCCCTAAAAAGAGATCTCACCTTCTGGTAAGCGGCAGCATATCATTGGTGGAGGATCCTTCTGTCACACTATCATCACTTCTCTTTTTTTGGGTGTTTGTCAATCATCACTGAAGATATTTGGGTGAAGAGACTATCATTTATCTTATACTTTCACTTGGAACAATATGGTGATAATATCAGATGGGAGAAAGTTCATTTAATCCTTCCTATTAATCATTCTGATATTTGAGAAGAGACTTCAGAATATAAGCACTTATTAGGTTACTCTATCAATATTGTTTGGAGTTGGAACATTTAAAGTTTTTTCACCTTTTGTTTGTTTTTATTTAACACTGCATGGAGAGGGGTCACATCCTCATCTGTATGCACACACATTTTAGAGGTATTACATTTTGGTATGTGCGCAGCTTATCGTTTTAAAATTGTTGAAAGATGAACCTTGGCACCAATCCAGGAGGTCCAGTGTGCTCTGAAGCAAGTTTTTATCAAGGATGTTTCTGTACATGGCTGCATTGACCTTTCCCTCGATCCTGACTAGTTTCCCAGTTCCTCCTGCTGACAAAAACATCCCCACAGCATGATGCTGCCACCACCATGCTTCACTGTAGGGATGTATTGGCCAGGTGATGAGCGGTCCCTGGTTTCCTCCAGACATGACGCTTTCCATTCAGGCCAAAGAGTTCAATCTTTGTTTCATCAGACCAGAGATTTCTGATGGTCTGAGGGTCTTTCAGGTGCCTTTTGGCAAACTGCAGATGGGCTGTCATCGTCTTTTACTGAGGCGTGGCTTCCGTCTGGTCAAGCCACCATATAGGCCCGATTGGTGGCGTGCTGCAGAGATGGTTCTTCTGGAAGGTCCCCGTCTCTCCTTAGGGAAACGCTGGAGCTCTGAGTGACCATCAGGTTCTTGGTCACCTCCCTGACCAAGGCCCTTCTCCCCTGATCGCTCAATTTGGCCAGACGGCCCACTCTAGGAAAAGTCCAGGTGGTTCCAAACTTCTTCTATTTATGGATGATGGAGGCCACTGTGCTCTTTGGGACCTTCAATGCTGCAGACATTTTTCTATACGCTTCCCCAGATCTGTGCCTCCATACAATCCCGTCTTGGAGGTCTACAGGCAATTTCTTTGATTTCATGGGTCTGGTTTGTGCTCTGACATGCACTGTTAACTGCAAGACCTTATATATACACAGGTGTGTGCCTTTCCAAATCACGTCCAATAAACTGAATGTACCACAGGTGGACTCCAAGTTGTAGAAACATCAAGAATGATTAGTGTAAACAGGATGCACCCGAGTTTAATTTTGAGTGTCATGGCAAAGGCTGTAAATACTTATCTACATGAGATTTTTTTTGTTTTATTTTTAATAAATTTGCAAAGATTTCAAACAAATTTCTTTCATATTGTCATTATGGGTTATTGTTTGTAGAATTTTGAGGAAAATAATGAATTTAATCCATTTTGGAATAAGGCTGTAACATAACAAAATGTGGGGAAAGTGAAGCGCTGTGAATACTTTCTGGATGCACTGTAGCTTGTAGACTAACTTTCACACAGACTAAATAATCTACACTAATTAGGGCTATTTTTTTTACCAAAGAACTGGAGCAGTATAAATTTTGATCCAAAATTTATGAAGAAATAAATTACTTTTTTTTTGCAAATAACAAGTAACAAGTAACAAATAAAAAACCCAGTGGTGATTAAATACTACCAAAAGAAAGCTCTATTTGTGTGAAAAAAATGATAGCATTTTTGTTCGGAGACAGTGTAGCATGACTGAGTAATTGTCATTCAAAGTGTGAGAGCACTCAAAGCTGAAAACTGGTCTGGGCGGGAAGGGGGTACAAGTGCCCTGTATTGAAGTGGTTAAGGAAACATCATATCCTCTTTACTGAGACTTCTGTCTGACCTGCAAATGACAAGGTGCACCACATGTGATCATTTGAAGGCTTGACAATTTGGTTGAGCGCACAAACAACTGACAGTTTTCATTCATGGCATGGCTTGAATGTAATTATTTTGGAAAACAGTTTTGTAACTTACCAATCAGATGTGATTGCTACATGAATTTATTTTTTTATGCCTCCCCCCCCCCTCGGTTTTCACTGGTGATCTGGCCAGTAACACACCTCCTGTATTAGGGTGCCTACACTATGGGTGAAGGAGCACAGAGGGCACCTGTCAGTCCTTGACAGCAGCATTGTCAGTCTTGGGAGGAGGGAGGTGTTAGATATACTAGCAGATTTAAATACACTAACGGAAGCCAAACTCCAGCTAACACTTTATAATCAGTTACAGCAAACATTTTTTTTCCCTTTTGGGATAAATGTTTTACATAAATAAAGTCTGATCATTGTAGGTCAGTGAAAAATGGTTTGTCTAAACACGCCAACTCCTACATTTGCAGGAGAGCTTGTTCTGTTGAAAAACAGACTTACTGACTAGATCACCAGATGAAAATAAAGGAAAGAAAGCCTAAAAGCTTTTAAATCAATGGATTTAGCTCCACTTTATTTAAATGTTTTATTACACTGACCAATCATTCTGTAATGACAATTGCTTACGTTGAACAGAGGTGGTGCACAAATTGCAGAGATAACATCCTTAACTTGGCATTCGTGTTTCCACCAAACAGCCCATCATATACCACCTATAAAAGAAAGAAAAGGGAGACTAAGATTATTTATCCACATCAAGGCTCTGTCAGTCCACTGTACTTAGTTTGCAATCATATGTCCATAGCTCAACTTCCATACAAAAACATACAATATTTATTTTTATTTTATTTATTTTTAACAGACGGTTCGTTTTTATCCGATCCCCCGTAGAGGGCGGTCCTTGCACAGTCTTCAAAGACAGACCGGTCATCAGCCGGCTCAGCGGGGATCAACGGAGTGATCCCCGCTGAGCAAGCAGATGTTTAAAAACGGATCCTCACGGGATCCGCAGGTGTGAAAGGGGCCTAACCGGTTAAGGACCGCCTCTTGTACATTTACGTCGGTAGAAGGGCACGGCTGGGCAAAGCAACGTATATTTACGTCACTTTGAAATCACGCCGTGCGGGCGAGCTCCGCGATCGTGCCCGCGGGACCCGGACTCAATGTTCGCCGGTGTCCCGCAACCGGGTCACAGAGCTGCAGACCGGGGAGAGGCAAGTGTAAACAAGCATCTCCCTGTTCTGCCTAGTGACACGGTCACTGATCGTATGCTCCCTCTCATCAGGAGCAGCGATCAGTGACCTGTCACTCGTGGCCACACCCCCTAGGACACACTTAACCCCTTTCGCGCCACCTAGTGGTTAACCCCTTCACTGCCAGTGTAATTTTCACAGTAAACAGTGCATATTTATAGCACTGATCGCTGTAAAAAGGACAATGGTCCCAAAAATGTTTTAAAAGTGTCCGATGAGTCCGCCATAAAGTCGCAGTCACGATAAAAATCACAGATCGCCGCAATTACTAGTAAAAAAAATAAAAAATAAAAATGCCATAAAACTATCCTCCATTTTGTAGACGCTATAACTTTTGCGCAAACCAAATCAATATAAGCTTATTGCGATTTTTTTATCAAAAATATGTAGAATACGTATCAGCCTAAACTGTGGAAAATTTGGTTTTTTTTATAGATTTCTTGGGGATATTTATTATAGCAAAAAGTAAAAAATATTGCATTTTTTTTCAAAATTGTCGCTCTATTTTTGTTTATAGCGCAAAAAGTAAAAACCGCAGAGGTGATCAAATACCGCCAAAAGAAAGCTCTATTTGTGGAGGAAAAAAAAACTACGTCAATTTTGTTTGGAAGCCACGTCGCACGACCGCACAATTGTCAGTTAAAGCGACGCAGTGCCGTATCGCAAAAAGTGCTCTGGTCTTTGGCCAGCGAAATGGTCCGGGGCTTAAGTGGTTAATATGCTTTAAAGTTCTGTATGAGAGGCGAGTCTTCCCTGAGGAGGCATCCAAACTAAGAGTATGATATTAAAATCTCCCCCCAATAAAACTATACCCTCTTTGAAGTCTGCCAGCTGTTTAAGGGTGGTAGAGAGAAAGCCGGCGGTTTGGGGGTTGGAGCATACAAGTTAGCAAAGGTGCATTTCTGCCCATGCATCAACCCCTTGAGAAACAAGAAGCGTCATTCTGGGTCAGAACAGAGAGAACATGGAAAACGGGCAGGTTTTACGCTATGGTAACAGTCCAGTCCATCTCTTGGCCCTGCTGTCTATTCCCCCTCCTGATTTCAGATATGGCAAGATGGGGGGTTACACAGGTTTCACACTTTGTTACACGTAAATTACCTTCAATTGAAGCATATTAATATCTTCAAATTAAAGAATTTTTGGAGCCTTATATTACATTTCCGTAATATTGCTTTTGTCTCCATTTAAAAGATGGTGCTGCAAGGACCCTCATTCTCCAGGAATGGTCTTGCTTATTTATACCATGCTATTCACCCCACTTACTACATCCCAAATCCCGACTTGCACTCATCAGTGGGTGACAGGCCTGGGAATAACCTAGACCAGGGGTGCCCAAACTTTTGAGGAGCGAGGGCTACTTTAGCGACTTGGTAACCGGTCGTGGAGCGGGCAGATGGTATGTCTGTGTCCACTCAGCATATGCAGAGCAGACACAGCTCTACTCTATGGGCCCTCCGATCTGATCTTCCCAAACAGAAGGGGACAGATCCTTCTGTTTTAAGTGAATCAAATTGGAGATAGGCGGGTGTAAACAGACATAAGTCTGTTTACATCTGTCACTCTGTAGGGATGTATGGAGGGCCTAAATGGGTCCACTGGGAAAAACAGACAGGCGGACCCGATCTGACCAATTGTGTGAAAGGGACCTAAGGCTGATTTCACACTGATGCACTGTAGCTTTCCTGCACCTCAATCTTCAATTCCTCAGGATTCCTGCAGGTATTGCTGGCTGTTACTGTCCCCCAAGCAGATATGGCTGGTGGCTGCTGCTGGCTGTCCTCCAGGGCTGGTACTATGGGCGAGTACTGCTGCCTGGTTCCCAACCCACCATCCCCAAGTATCAGTGTGACGGGAGCCGGCGCTGGAAGAAGCATGCGGCTGCAGTAGAGAGCAGAGCCGATGCTTTGTGTATCGCTCCCATCACTGGCAGAGTACATTTGGTATCACTCCGCCTGTGACAGGAGCCGGCGCTATACAGGAAGCATTGGATCCGCTTCCTCCAGCGCCGACTCCGTTCTTCACACTGATGCTCGGGATGGTGGCTTGGGACCCACGATTTGGGCTTGCCGACATGCCAGCCCAGAGTAGGAGGTGTCGTGCCAGCAGTTGGGCACCCCTGACCAAGACCATGCAAATTGGTCCCATGTTTGGGACACAACGAACTCTGGCTCTTGTAACGTGCTTGCAGTAGAAGCCAATTACAAGTTTTTGACACATACACAAGGCTTTGGTATATGGTGCCTGTTAAAATTGCTAGATTTGTGTCTGGCTATCCTCCCCACCCGTTTGAGGATTTGGACAATTGGGAACCTTTTTTCATTTATAGTGGATCTACCCACTGGTTCACCAATTTTGGTAAGCAGCTTTTTCCATCCTGACTACACCGATGGGACAAGATATTTGCTTCAAGGCTGAATATACCCTGTTCTGTAAATAAAAACAAAAAACAAACACACAACCCCAAAATACAATTTAAGCTAATGATCCATGTCCTCACTTGCTAAACAGACAATTGTGTGGAAACTCCCATAGCAGAAACACAATTTTGGATCGCACAAACGATGCTACGTGAGAAAGTGGAGGCTAGGGTAATTATTACAATGCGAAAATACTCAGCTGTGTGGTACCCATGGTTTCCGCATTTCCTCCCAGCTGGAAAGGACTGTAATCTGTTTGGCCTGTAGGTAGGGATGGGCCATCGCTCTCAACTTTTCCCTCCTCTTCTGCCTTTTCCTTTTTATTATACTGACTGTATTCCTCCCCCTCCCCAACTCTGTAGTCCCCACTGTCTGACTATTCCTTATATTGAGATCTTATTTATCAAGCCACTGCAAATTTGCACTCTTTATTCTTCAACCTCGCTTGTTGTAGAGCAGCAGCCTGATGCTGGATAACAATATCAAAACACAAAAGTATTACATTTTATTACCTTTGTTTCTTGCACAAATGTTTCTATGCTATATATATATATATATATATATATATATATATATATATATATATATATATATATATATATAACTACTCTGACTTATTTGCATTCTGCAATATGTTAGATAAAAAAAAAAAAAAATGTATGCTTGTTTCAGGTCAGTCACTAATAATATTGCAGTGTGTAATTTTTTTTAATTTTTAAAACACAAAGCAGAGATTTGTACGTTAAGCATCAGTGTACCTGTATGTTGGCTGGAAATAACTCTGCTGCCAGTCTCGACCTCAAAAGGTGTGGCACAATCTTCAGTTTAACACGAGTACTGACAGGGTCTCTCTTCTGTTCTGGCTTCTGGACATTCCCCTAACATGAGAAATTTGATGTTTATTTGTATTACAATGACTAAACAAATATAATTAGGACAAAATGCAAAAGGACAAACAATTTCGTGAAGAGTTATTTTCACAACATTTTTGCACTTTGTCTTTTTTGTAATTGCATAGGATAGCTCTCATAGAATACAGTTACATGGTTTTAAAAGAAGAAGGAGCTGTTGAATCAACTAAAACACAACCAATTAAAAAGCTAAAAACCTCAAGATCAGCATCTAAATACACTGCTAAAATACATAAGAAAATAGTAACACATGCCAAAGGATTTTTAACTCTGCTCAGTTAGTCTTGTTATTTAGCCACTCTTAGTTTAGTGCCTGGACCATTGCATGGGCAGCACAAACTTCAACCAGAACATGCATTGGTCCTTAAAGCAGTAGCACATCGATCAGCACTTGGCTCACTCTACTTTCGCCTGTAAAAATGCAGCAAAGCCTGAGAGTTCCCTTCCCTCTCCCAGCCAGAGTGCTGCTGTGCAGTTTATCATGTGACCATGGTATACAGATCAGCAAAAAAAGGGATATAGTGGCAGTATTTTAATGTAAAAAGATTTTTAAGCTGTGGGCACTGTGGGGGGGGGGGGGAGAGGAACTATTTTCATATTACTGGGGGTTTAGTAACACTAATATCTGGCTGAAGTTCAGTTTAAAGAGGTATTAAACCAAAAAATGTAATATATTGCAGCTTACCAGTCCTTAAATATGGTGGTTATATGAGTTTTTTTAGGCTTTTTCCTGTTTTCATCTGGCTAGGGACACACTTCCTTTATTAAAGTGCCTCCATCCTGGATGTGCACAGGGCGCACATTTGGACAGCAGCATTGTCAGTCTGGGGGGGAGGGAAGTGTTGAATGTACTAGTAGATTTAAATACACTAATGAATTGAAACCAAATTACCTTTTCAGAATTTACAGCAACATATTTTTCTCCTTTTGGGATAAAAGGTTTTACATAAATAAAACTGATCATTGAAAGAACACCTGCCAGTGTTGAATGGTCTGTCTAATCTCTATAACTGATACATCTGCAAGAGAGCTTGTTCTTTTGAGAGAAAAAAAAAAACAAAAAAACAGGACTTACTGGCCAGATCACCATACCAAAATAGAAGAAAGCACCCATAAAAAAGGAGAGAGAAAACCAATGGAACCATTACATCCAAGAATTGGTAAGCTGCAAATGTAATAAAAGGTTTGTTTTTGGGTTTAATAAAAAAAAAAAAAAAAAAAAAAATTCCTTGCAATGGTAACACTTATTAAAGCAGTATTAAAAAACGCAAAAGCAAGCATATTGCAGCTTACCAATTTTTAGACGCAATCGCTGCATTCGTTTTTTTTTTGTTTTTTTTTATGCTTCCTTTCTTCCATTTTAATCTGGTGATCCAGCCAGTAAGTCTGTTTTTGAACAGAAAAAGCTCCCTTGCAGTTGCAGGGATGAAATGAACTATTTAAACACTGACAGGGCTGCTTAAAATGGTCAGCTTTGGTTTATGTAAAACCTTTATCCAAAAAGGAAAATATTGTTGTTGTAACTGCCTATAAAGTATTAGCTGGAGTTCAGCTTCAGTTTGTTTGTGTATTTAAATCTGCTAGTACATCTAACACTCCCTTCCCCCCTGATTAACAATGCTGCTGTCCAAAGGTGCCCCTGTGCTCCTTCATCCAGAGTGGGGGCACTCCAATACAGGTGGTGTGTTACTGGCCAGATCACCAGGTGAAAAACAGAGGAAAAAAAAAAAAAAAAGCCCAAAAAAAAAAAAAAGAAGAACAAAACAAATACAGCCACCACATCTAATGATTGATATTTTACAGTTCTGGGTTTAATACCGCATTAAATTGCCCATCAATCGACAACCTTGCATACGAAAAAGAGGAAAGCAGCTATTTTACACATTAGGGAAAAAAAAAAGTGCTGTCACAGACGAAACTAAATTTCAGACACAAGCAAATGCATCTGTGCATTAGGAACTTTGGACCATTTTAGATTTAGGATGTACTATATATATATATATATATATATATATATATATATATATATATATATATATATATATATATACACATACATATACATACACACACACACACACACACACACACACACACACACACACACACACATATATATATACATATACATATATACATATACACACACATATATACATACACACACACACACACACATATATATATCCAACAGAAATAGAAACCATTCTCACCTCCTTTGTTTTAAGAGGTATGTCTCCCAAATAAACTCTGAACATTTTACCAATTATTGTAGGATCATTCCAGTCAATTAAGCTTCAAAAAAGAAAAAAGGAATACAAGGTTAGAAAAAAAGCACACATAGCAGTAAGAACAACCATCAGAAACTTAGTCAGTGTATGTTTTGCTAATTATGTGAGAAATATTAAAATGGTAAAAGAAAAAGAAGGGCACATGAAGTGGTTGTAAACTTCAGACATGATGAAATATGAACAAAGCACATATGAAAATGGAGGGGGGGGGGTAAGGGAACTTGGTGGGACTTTATATGAAACGTATGCAAAACACATCTCCATCTCTGAATCAATAGAAACCAGAGAGAACTGGGGTGGGACTTTATATGAGGTATGTGCGGTGACAGAAACGCAGTCAATATAAAAACACAATGTTTATTGCTAAATAATAATTGCATAACATGTAAGAAAATTAATTCATAGGTTTGTGTCCGTAATGACAACATGTAACAAACATGGTATGTAGAAAACTGGCAGGTTACATTGTATAACAAACATGACTGCTGCATCAAGATAATACATTGTAAACATACAACACTGACCACCTCAGAAACAGTACAAGGATAAAATGTGTAAATATAAAACTGGTCTAAACCATCCAATGACGATGAGATGCATCCAATAAGCCCAATGCGTTTTGTGGATTTATTCCACTCTTCAGGGGCAAATGCATTAAATATCTGAAAAAAACACACATATATAAAAGTAGAAAATAAAATTGTATAAAAGCAATCTAGCCAGGGTGCTTGACAAAAAAATAATACTAGCCAAAAGGGAGGAGAATGTTTCTCCCCCTAGGGTACTTGCAATCTCACCACTTCATATTTGGCTCATATGTAACAAAAGTGCCGCTCAAAAGGCATATATTTATATATTTACCCTACAATGTATTATCTTGATGCAGCAGTCATATGTTGATTATACAATGTATCATTTATTGTTGTTGCCAGTTTTCGACATACCGTGTTTGTTACAGGTTGTCATTATGGACACAACCTTTGAATGAATTTTCTTACATGTTATGCAATTATTTAGCAATAAACATTGGTGTTTTATATTGACTGCGTTTTTGTTGCCGCACATACCTCATATAAAGTCCTACCCAGGTTCTCTTTTGTTTCTAACAAAGCACATATGTCTATAGTGTTTACTTGCCTCTCTTCAAAGCACTAAGTGTAATTTCCCTCTGCTATCAGTATGAATCATTTCTGACTTTTGATGCCAAGAGAAAAAAGGTGACAGGGGAGGGAGCTCCAGCTGATTGACAGCCTCAGCTCTCAGTTCCTGTCTGAAAGTGGGTGCATCCCTTCCCTCCAATGATCTCTCAGAGCTCTTATACAGTGTGTAACTTAAGTTCCCTGCCCCCTGCTTTGTGAGTCTGTGACAAATCCTTTTAATCTGAGTTTTACATGGATGTATAGGACAAATGGCTGCAAATAAACAGGTACAAAATTATGTAGGAGGATTGGTTTAATCTCCGTGCATCACCCGAGACCAGTCACTTCACTGAGTATATGTAAAGGATTAGAACCACTTTAAGATATGCAAAATGGTCACTTTACAGTCACACTGCTGTTTCTAGCATTGGAAAGAAAGAAACAGACTAATAGACTGGAAAAAAAAACAGGATGAACGCTTTCATCAATGTTTAACATAGAAGTCATTTGAAAATAAAATAAACTGAGATGTCTTGATTTAAAATTAATCAAGTACAGAAGCATTTGAAAGAGATCATCATACTGGATTATTATTATAACCTTAGTATGGAAGAACTGAAAACCAGATAAAATGTTTTAATCCGACTAGATACTAGACTGCCAATATAAGCGGTGAGTATAATGGATGACACTTTACACAGCTTCACTTTAGTGGCAGGGATGTGACACTTTGAAGAACTATAGAATTCTATTTTCCAGCACTGAGCGCTTGGCATTGGTGCCAGGCCCTAAAAACTAATTTACTAGTCTGAAAGGTCTGATAAATCAATATGAGTTCTGGAAGATCAGAATTAAATGCAACTGGACAAATCAGCCCACACAATTATTACTTTAAAAGAAATGGTAATCTCTCCACCAGGGACACCATCTTACTCTTTACAGGCTCACCTCTGCTTGCTTCTCAGCTCCAGATCTGCTGCAGTAGCCACGCTATGTCTAGTGTCACTGGAGGCAACTACCAGATGAATAACGGATTCCAGTTCAGGCACCTGCTCAGCTTCTAGAAATTTCACTATTCCCAGTTTGCACTGCATTGCAAGAGAAATAATGAAAGTTTTGCAGTTAACAGTAGATCTATGTATTTTATCTGAATGATGAAGGTTTATACAGCATGTTAAATAATGCATAACTTGTTCAGGTAAACCTGTAGTGAGAAACAAAAAAACAATGCTTAATGACAAGAATTGGTACCTCCTGTGATTAATGTATACCATGTTGCCTGGTGGAAATCTCCCCCACCCCTTCCCCCAGAGTGTCATTGGAACCCCCAAAACTTCATACAGTAAGTCCCCAACATACGAACCTTCGAGTTGCGAACTTTCAAAGATGCCAACGTGTTTGCACAGTTTTTTTCTATTCAACCCAGTGTGCTGAACGAAATATAAAAAGTGACAGATCACTGTACCAACACAAGCAATGTTGGTGCAGTGATCACCCAAACTGTGATATTGTGTTCTGACAAGGGGACTTCCTCTACCAGAAAACACTGATCTACGCTTGCAGCCTTTGTCTGCAAGCACTGATCTCTGAAATTAACTAATTTGTAAGTAGGGAACATACTGTACTTTCCTGAGCAGAGCAAGGCACATTCTTCCTGAATCCCATGTGGCCATGTGACAATGCACTTACTGTGGATGCTGGATGAGGGTATGCTGCTGTTCTGACTGAGGAAGTAATGAAAAAATATATATTTTTTATTACAACAAGCAACAGGTTTGACTTAAAGACAGTTTGGAAGAGCCCAATTATATGGAGATGGTATGGGAAGACTGAGGTGCACAGCTCACAATACCTGGATGCTGAGACCAGCAAGTCTCTAAAGAATAAATACACATCTAATAAAAATATGAAGTAAATGTAATTGTTGTTTATACCTGGTTTACCTAAATGTGGTAAATAAATATTACGTTTTACAGCCCTGAAGTTGACATTAGACAGGTGTTATTTGTTTAGTTACGAAATTCAGACAAATTTTTTGTTATTCAGAGATTCTGATGTATACGAATCTCCAAATCACAATAGTAAGATTTCAACAAACCCAAAAAACATTATAATGAAACAATGAAATTCATTCAAATTCATTCGTTCCATTTGGATGACATGGTGCAATAGTTTGGGTCTTCGGTTAATGTTTGAAGCATTTGAAATAACGTAATTACATAACAAATTAATCTGAAAATTCATTCTTTTGGATACATTTTGTTTTTATTTTGCATTAAACAAAAAATCATTATTATAAAAAAAAATGCACTACATATTAAATGGAAACCTACTGTAATAAATTAAGGTATGAAAGTGAAATAAGATGAGAATTCTAATTTCATACTTCTTGTGATTAATCTTGATGGTTGTGGATCAGAATATCTAAATCATAACGAATGAATACAAAATTTAATTTCATTTGTTCTTTTGGATATCATCCAATTAGCTCATTCCATTTCTCTTGGTAACGAATGAACATAAAAGAATCCAAAATTCATTTTGTTCCATTTGTTTTTCAGATATCGTCCAATCAGCTCATTCCACTTCTCTTTGTGGGTTGGACTAGCGAAATTTGAATATACAAAACTAATACGAAAACGATTCATTCTAACACAACAAATATAATGAAACAAAATTATTACCTTAATGAATTAATCCAAAACTAAAAAAAAACAAGATGCATGTGCATGACGATTTTTTTTTTTTTTTTTAATATTAATTTCCCCCTTGGTAGAGTCTAAAAAAATAAAAAATAAAAAAACACTTCTCTTTAAGTTTATACAGAGGATTTTATCAGCATCCACAGAGAAATGTGAACAGACAAGATCCCAGATGTTCCCATTATAGCTTTTAAAAGACAGTGATAGAAAGAAAAAAATATTAAAATGGTAAGTTATATTTACAAACCTGCTATTCCCTGGTTATAGCAGAACTGTTATTCATTAAATAAAATCCAGATGCAAAGATACTTGATTACCTGTTCTAGCTGTTCTGCTGTCCATGGATTGTCTCCAACAACTCTCTTTGCTGCATAAAAACTCATGCCAGGAGGTGGTTGGGGAATGCCTACTCCACTTGTCCCTCCTGACGGCAATCCCTGTCCAGGTGATGTAGTTTGGCGATTCTGGGGTTCATTTAAGACAAACCTGAAAAATGTAATGCAGCATTTATAGCAAGATCAAAAAAGATGTACAAAATTACACATGCAACACATTCTGAACACTGCTCCAGCGGGCAATCACAATTGTGCCATGTTTGTTGGAAACATTCTGTATGTAGCAAGATAGACTGAACAAATTAAATTGATAATTACCCATAAGGCATCAGAAGAACATCCAACATAAAATCCAGAAGTAGTTGCACAGTCTTTGGTTTTTCAGCAAGGTTAAAAACGGTTGTGGACTTGTTGGCTTCCTTGTTATATTTAATATGATATAGGGTTGGTATCAGAAGATGCATTATGCTGTGAAAAAAATAAAGATGACCAAGTTGAAAATTCACAAATACAACAATTAGTGCAAGACCAAAAAATAACTACAGTGCTCTGTAGGTTTTAAAAAAAAGCTGCTTGAATGTAAACAATGGAGATATATTATAAGTGTAACTGCAGCCAAAAAACAAACAAAAAAAAAACAAAAAAACTTTAAAGTGGTTGTAAAGCCTAAACATTATTTACCTTCATGCATTCCTTGCATTAAGGTAAAACATGATAAGGTGTCAGCATCCCCCCTCACCCCCTTGAACAGGGCTTGACAAATTTGCTTGGAATCTAGGAGCCAGCTAAAAAAGTTAGGAGCCAGGAACGCGCCCTGTCCCGCCGAGCTCGCGCGCAGAAGCAAACGCATACGTGAGTAGCGCCCGCATATGAAAGCGGTGTTCAAACCACACGTGAGGTATCGCCACGATTTTTTAAATGTCGCCTATGGAGATTTTAAAGGGTAAAAGTTAGTCGCCATTCCACGAGCGGACGCAATTTTGAAGCGTGACATGTTGGGTATCAATTTACTCAGCGTAACATTATCTTTCACAATATAAAAAAAAATTGGGCTAACTTTACTGTTGTCTTATTTTTTTATTTAAAAAAAAGTGAATTTTTTCCCAAAAAAGTGCGCTTGTAAGACCGCTGCGCAAATACGGTGTGACAGAAAGTATTGCAACGACCGCCATTTTATTCTCTAGGGTGTTAGAATAAAAAATATATATAATGTTTGGGGGTTCTAATTAGAGGGAAGGAGATGGCAGTGAAAACAGACAGGGAAACTCCATTAGCATTGCTGTTTGTCTTGTCATACCAACGGCCACCACAAGATGGCGGTAGATCACAGAAGGAAGCATAGGCCTGCAGAAGGCCGCAAAGCCGCGGCCTCAATTACCGATCCCGCGGCGCGGAGGGGGGGGGCACGGAGAGACAGGATTCCCCAGCTGTGCTGCCCCAGGTCGCTAATTCTAGTCGCAATGGCGACCTGGCGCCCGGGGTTTGTCGAGCCCTGCCCTTGAACATGGCTTGTCATTTGATTAATATCTGCCCTACGACCATCCGATACTTGTATCTGACACAGAACATGTGATTTTTATATGCATCCATCAATGGAGCAGAACTTACTTTGGGACTGGATTATAAAAACTAGAGGTCGACCGATAGATGGAGAGATAGAGAGACTGTCAACTCGATGTCGGGAGCTCTCTCTCCTCTCTGTTGTCAGTTTCATACAGTTACACTCAGCTTAGTGTGAAACCTGCCAGTGCCACCTGCCACCCGCCAACCAGTGCCACCCGCCACCGCCAACCAGTGCCACCCAGTGCCACCTGCCAGTGCTGTCAGTTCCAAAGCAGTGCCACCTGCTTGTGCCACCTGCCAATGCCAACCAGTGCTAATCAGTGACACCTGCCAGTGCCAACTGTACTGAGGACATAAAGTGTGTGCTAGAGTGACAGGAGTAAGCAGGAAGGAGTGGAGTGGGTGAGGTTTTTTTTTTTTTTTCCCTAAATCGGCCTAAAATATCGGCCACAAAAATCGGCATCATATATCGGCCATCCGCCGCCCCAATTTCTAAATATCGGCATCGGCCAGAGAAAAACCCATATCGGTCGACCTCTAATAAAAACAACATTTGATTTCCTAACTTTACAAGTTGCTTGCCAAACATTTAGCATACCTTTAGCAAAAGATAAAAGATATTTCTTGCATCTGCACCAGCCAGTCACAAAAACACTGTGTGATGTCAGTTCACAACAGGAAATAGAAGCAGAATTAATTTCAGGCAGATCAACAGGTGAATTTCCGTACTTCCAGGCACTTTACAAGGATAAAACATAGGGAAATGTGCGTGTCTTGCAGACATGTACTGCATATGTTTTTTTATTTTGCAGTAACACATTAAAGCCTAAGTGCTGTCTAAACCACAAAAATCAGCAAAAAGGGACACTACTTAGACCCCTTTCACACTGGGGTGGGGGTGGCGTCGGCGGTAAAGCGACGCTATTTTTAGTGGCGCTTTACCGTAGTTTTTGCGGAGGTATTCGGCCGCTAGCAGGGCACTTTTAACCTCCGCTAGTGGCCGGAAAAGGGTTAAAATCACCCGCAAAGCAGCAGAGTTTTGCCGGCGGTTCAGCCGCGCTGCCCATTCATTTCAATGGGCAGGAGAAGCGAAGGAGCGGTGTATATACCGCTCTTTCACCACTCCAAAAGATGCTGCTAGCAGGAGTTTTTTTTACGTCCTGCCAGCACATCACCTCAGTGTGAAAGCACTCGGGCTTTCACACCGAGATTGCAGGGGAGCTGTTTTTCAGGTGCTTTACAGGTGCTATTTTTAGCCCAAAAGCTCCTGAAAAACGCCTCCAGTGTGAAAGGGGTCTTAAGGTCAGTATGATGTGTCCATTGTGCTGATGCCTCTCCTGTTAGCAAAAATCCTCCGCCATCGATGCTGTAATCTTTCAGTGCAATGTGCGATACAGGCTCCCCATCAAGAGTGCCCAACTATTCTCACCCTTTCCACCCAGCTCCTCCAATCATGGAAGCTGGTATTACAGTCTCTAAGAAAGAACACACTATGAATGGCGAACAGGCAGATGAGAGCATGTGAAAGCAACCACAGTTCCATTAACCTGCGCCACACCAGAAGATTACGACTAGTGTGGTGGCGGAATGATGGAGGATCTCAGTTAACAGTAGAGGCTTCAAAAAAATCGTAATGGTTGTAAGTAATGTCCATTGTGCTGATTTTTTTGGGGGGAAGGGCAATTTTGAAAAACATATTAGAGTGCTACCTAACTATAACATTTTGCAGAAATACAAGCTAAAAAATAAGTGAAAGACACCACAAATTCAAGCCAGAGACAGTCAAATTGGCAAGTAGAGAAAATCTGCTCACCTATCTTGCTGTGGTTGAGGTCGCCCTTCCATTGCCGTCAGGAGACTAGGTGCCAGCTCACGCTGTTTTTCTATTGGCAGACGAGGGTATCCCATTTTTATATAGATTATTGTAAAATTCTGTAAGCAAAATTTTTTATATAAAATAGACAGCTTAAGGTGTAATAAAAAAAAAACACAACTTGTATACATTTGTATAGAGCTGCAAAATAACCATGCAGATATTATGTTGGGTTCCAATATATAAATATGTACAAGAATCTAATTTCTGTCTGTCAGGAGAAATCACCTGCAAACCTACCTAAAAGAATAAAAAAAAAAAATTACCAAGAGCAGCCGTAATCAATAAAGCTGAATTCCAGGTGTGGTTTGTATTGCATAGTTACATTGGTCCAACTTGGACCAATTAAGTATGTAAATTCTGTACCTGAGGGAACCTTATTAAAGCTGGAAATCACTGTAGTGGTCATCCAGGTCCTGTGCTAGGGGGCTGTCCTGCTACATACCAACCACAGGAGGTCACTCACTGGGCACGGCCATCATTCAGAGACCTTGCATTTTTCTCAATAAATGCAAAGGGTTCTCTGATTGGATGAGGTGGAGATTGAGCGGTCACCACATCACCTTGAATAATACAAGGTGTTCTCTGAGAGGCAGCTGAACCAAGCAAATGACCCCCTGTGGTTACTTTGCAACAAGACAGCTGCTTAGGATTGGACCTGGAAGACTGCCGCGATCACAGTAATAGCAACAACTACTACAGGAATTTCCAGCTTCCACAAAGATCCCACAGGTAAGGAATATGCACATGGCTCACATTAACTCTGCAATAAAAAAAAAAAAAAAAAACATACCTGGAATATATTAAGTACTGTGCAAAAGTTATAGGTATGCACACAGTATTTGAAGGAAATCGGCGTGTAGGTTGTCCCAATCATCTTGGAGAACTAACCACAGATCTTCTGTGGACGAAGGCTGCCCCAAATCCTTTGGTCTCTTCCTGTAATCACAGACAGACTCGAGAAGTTTGAGATCAGGGCTATGTGGGGGCCAAACCATCAGGTCCCTTTGTTCTGCTTTACACCGACGATAGTTCTTAATGACATTGGCTGTATGTTTGGGGTCATTGTCCTGCTGCAGAACCATAGACGCAGTGGTTGGCCAAGGAAACTTAATGCAGCAGATGAGATATCATGCTTACTTCTCTTCGACATCAGAAGATGTCCAGTGCCATCAGCACAGAACTGGCGGAAACCAGTGGGACCCAGGTACACCCATCTACTGTCCGGAGAAGTCTGGCCAGAAGGGATTATGGAAGAATTGCAGCCAAAAAGCCAAATCTCTGATGTGGAAACAAGGCTAAGCAACTCAACTATGCATGAAAACATAGGAACTGGGGTGCAGAAATATGGCAAGGGCTCTGGACTGACGAGTCAAAAATGGAAACATTACACTGTAGCAGGAGGCAGTTTGTTCCCTGAAGGTCTGGAGAGCGGTTCAATGAGTGTCTGCAAGCAACAGTGAAGCATGGTGGAGGTTCAGGTTTGGGGCTGCATTTCTGCAAATGGAGTTAGAGATTTGGTCAGCCAAAGTCATTAAGAACTATCTTTAGAGTAAAGAACAAGGAGTCCAGGAAGTGATGGTTTGGTCCCCACAGAGCCCTGATCTCAACATTGAGTCTGTCTGGGATTACATGAAGAGAAAGAAGGATTTGTACTGCATCTCCTCCCCCCCAATTTCTTTATTGGATTTTTTTTTAATAGACAAAAATTCATACAAAACAAATTCAGGCGGAGCCGGGCTGCCACTACCAGCCCCACTAATGCAAAATGCCAACAGTCTAAAATTAAATACCCCCTCCCCCCCCAAAAAAAAAGCCCTCCTCCACCCCGGATCTCTCCAAGTACCAGTCTTTTGTTCCGACTCTCTCCACTACCCTTCTCTCTGCCATCCTTTCAGCATATCTCTGATTACCTGTACCTTAGCCAGTCTTTCCATCTCCTTACGAACCCTTTCGCTACTGAACCTTAAAAATTACATATTGTATGTTTCGTTGATTTTACATAACCAACTCCTCAGCGAAGGGCTCTCGGTATCCTTCCACTGTCTAGGGATTACACTTTTTGCTGCATTTAGGAGATGGGGTAGCAATGTTCTATATTGTTTAATGGACATACTGACCTCATGGAACAGACAAACCAATGGCTCCTAAGGTATTTTAGTGCCAGTGATTTCTTCTATTATTATTATTAATACTTCTTTCCAATTTGCTTTTATTTTGGGACATGTCCACCATATGGGGGAACATACAATAATGGGGAGGTTCGGGACTTTGAGTGAGGCACATAAGTGGAACAATAAACAATTTTGAAAAAAGCAAGTTTTAATAAAATCACAAGTCATACAAATATCAAACAGGTTCCATATAAAGATAAGTTAACATCAATTATTAGAAATAGCTAAATCACAGCATGTTATGATAATATATTGCATCTAGGTACTAAAGACGACTCGTCTTGACGCGTTTCGGCGATTTAATCGCCTCATCAGGAGCAGATGCATTTGATCTGAAAATACATTAGACACAGATAAGAGGGCAGATAAAAGGATATTGAAAAATTAAGGGGAATAAGGGGAATTGTAAAGAAAAAAGCAGTAAGGGATATGGAGGAAGGGAGAAATTCACCCTCCTACTTACACATTGCAGCACAAGGTCTCCGTTGGAGCCTAGGCTCCTTTTTCATCCATCTTTTTCTTCCATTCTCACTCCCTACCTAGCTAATTTCTCATACTCCACTCCTTCCTACCTCACTACCTCTCCTTACTTCCTTTCATTCACTATCCAACACCTTTTGCTATTTCACTCCTCTCCACCTATAGTGCTCATCACCATGAGCCCCTATACTCTCACATCAACATTCACACACCCCCCCCCCCCCCCCACACACACACACACACACAATTTTTTACTTTTTTCTTCCGGGTTTTTTCAGACACCTCCCATTTTATTTTCCAGCATCGCCACCGGTGCCAGTGTGGGCATCACCGTCATGTTGGGGGTTCAGTTTTGGTTGTCCGGTTTCCTTGGGGGTTCTTTGTCCCCCCAGCTCCCGGGAGGGATGTTGGACGATTGCCGCCGGCATGGCGCCCCCAGCAGACCATGTGCTGCAATGTGTAAGTAGGAGGGTGAATTTCTCCCTTCCTCCATATCCCTTACTGCTTTTTTCTTTACAATTCCCCTTAATTTTTCAATATCCTCTTATCTGTGTCTAATGTATTTTCAGATCAAATGCATCTGCTCCTAATGAGGCGATGAAATCGCCGAAACCCGTCGAGCCTTTAGTACCTAGATGCAATATATTATCATAACATGCTGTGATTTAGCCATTTCTAATAATTGATGTTAACTTATATCTTTATATGGAGCCTGTTGGCCAAGATATTTGTATGATTTTATTTGAAAAAAAAAACTTGCTTTTTTCAAAATTGTCCATTGTTCCACTTATGTGCCTCACTCAAAGTCCCGAACCTCCCCATTATTGTATACATTGATAAGGGATGGAGACATTTATCTAGTGTGTCTCATATAAAGTCCCAAACCCCCCTCCCCCCTCTTTCAATATGTGGAACATAGTTCAGATTTCCGCACATGCCCTCCAACATAAGTTTGGTGCCGGTGTAATTTATCAGGGGTTATGTACCAGCGGTGCCAAACACTCGTAATTCATTTGTCGCCATCTACTTCCCTATCTCCTATTCCCATCTCTTCCTCCTATTTTCTAATAAATGGGGGGGGCCCCCGATAGCTTTACTCCAAATCAAGATTTTATAGATCTTCGAGATCCCTCTCCTTCCGTCTGAAGCTGAGCACAGCCGCTCTAGTGGGAATAGGCTGCTCTCAGACCTAATCGGTTGGGGGAGGGACTCCACAAGGTGTTTCAACTGTGCATACCTCCACCTGTTTACTACCATTACATCTTTTTTGTTAGTCAGTTCCTGAAAGGTGCATATTTTACCATTCACTGTAATGTCTTTTAATTGTGCGTCTTTTTGCGTAATCCAATTCCCAAACAGGCTCTCTTTCCCTGGTGCAAAATAATATGTGTCGCATAATGGTATCATAGGGGAATTAATTACATTGCCATTGCTATACGTGTAATCGTGTGAGTGTGTTCATCTAAATCTCTTATATGTGTCGGGATCCATATCACTTTCCCTAAAGTGACCTTACTACTAATCTTACTTTCCAGTTTAACCCACCTTTTTCTTATTTTTTTTTACCCATTCAACCACCCATGACATATGAATAGCGGTATAGTCTATTTTTATATCCGGTAGCCCCAGACCACCTTGTGCCTTATCTCTCATTAATACCTCCAAACTTATACAGGGCTTTTTGTTCTGCCAAATAAACCTACGCAGTAGCGGGTTTACTATTTTAAAATATGTTTCTGGGATTGAGATTGGCAACATCTGCATCTTATATAATATTTTAGGGAGGATTATCATTTTGAAACAGTTTATTCTACCTATCCATGACCTTTGTCTAAATGCTATTCTATTTAAGTCGGTTTTGATGTCATTCAACAGAGGAATAAAATTCTGCTGGTAAGTGGTCTCCAGTGAGGATGTTATTTTAACTCCTAAATACTTTAACTCTGTGTCCCTCCAAACAAATGGGAAGTCCTGTTTGAATATTCGTTCCTCCTGTGGCTTCACGTTCTATTAAGGATTTCCAATTTTAAGGGGTTTATTTTAAAATTTGCTACCTCACCATAGATTTAAGGCTTTCAGAAGGTTTGGGAGGGTTGTCCTAAGGGCTTGTGATATAAAACAGGATATCATCGGCATAGGCCGCTAGTTTATGTTCCTCCTCATCAATCTGTATCCCCCTAATATCGTGATTTTGTCTAACGCCTGCCAGCAAGGGTTCCAATTAGGGCTGCAACTAATGATTATTTTCATAATTGATTAGTTGGCCGATTGTTTCGATTAATCGGTCAATAACCGTTAAAAAAAAAAAAAAAAGGTAATTTTGCTGCGATTTGCATTTTTTCTTTTTTTTTGGGCTAATTTGTTGTTGGGCAGACTAAAAAACACAAATTGCTGCAAAAACACATTATTACATGCTTTTCTGCAGCTTCTCTATTGAAGTATATTGAACCAAAAAAACAAAATAGCACCGTTTTTCAAAAAAAAAAGTCCTTGCCCTTTCCAAATACGCAGCAGCTGAAAAAATCATGGATGTGAACGTGTCCCATAGGAAACCATGTAAATGACCTGTAGTGTGTTTCTGCAAAAAGCATAAAAAAAAAAAAAACAGAGGTGTGACCCGGGCCTGAGATGTTTAGTAACATAATGGTGTTAAAAAAAAAATTTGTACAAAAAGAGCGAATAATCGCTGTAAGGGGTTCATTTTTTACTGTGGGACAGTGAAAGTAATATTTACAGTAGCGATTTGCTCTTTTTGTACTGTAAAGGGCTCATTTTAGTTTTATTTAACCCCATTATGTTACTGGCCGATTAATCGATTTATGAAATTAATCGATTACTATTTTCATAATCGATTAGTTGTCGAATAGATTAGTTCCAATGATAGGATAAACAGTAACAGGGACCCGTTAAACATTTGGAAGGGCCCAGACACTGTCCCATTCATTTTAACTCTTGCTGTGGGGTGATTATATAGGGCATTTATCCAGCGAGTCATCGTAGGGCCTACTCCAAATGCCTCCAATGTGTTCAACATAAATCCCCAGTCTACTCTGTCAAACGCTTTTTCAGCGTCTATAGACAGTAGCAGTCCTGGGGATTTACTATCTTTTATATTAGTAAAAAGAGTTCCGATGCCATTATCCCTACTTTCTCTTCCTGGGATGAAGCCCACTTGGTCTGTGTGCAAGTCATTCATTACGGTCTTCATTCTGCCGGCTAGTACCTTTGCGAACTTCACGCCGGCATTCAATAGATAAATAGGCCGATGGCTTGAACACAATGAGGGGCCCTTTCCTTCCTTTGGGATGATGGTAAACGCGGCCCCTAGTGCTTCGCGTCATATGTCCCAATTGGCTCCTATCCCATTCATGTATGAACACATCTTGGGGACTAAAATGTCGCTAAATTTTATAGTATGCAATCAACAACCCATCAGGACCTGGGCTTTTCCCGGCTGGTGATGCTTTTAAAATTCTAAATATCTCCGCTTACGTTATGGGATCCTCTAAAGAACTACGTTTATCTGGGGGTATTTTTTTAAGGCCTATTTCATTTAACAGAACTCTGGAGTTATCTAGTCTTTTTAACCTTATCTGGGGGATCTTTTTGAGTTATTGAATATAGTTCCCCCATAATAATCTTGAAAAGCCTGCGCGATATCAGGGGTCGAGTATACCTTTTCCCCGTTACCAGTTTGTATACATTCAATAAAATTGGCCCTGGTTTTCTTTAACAGTTTGGATAGATATTTGGCCGACGCATCTCCCTATTGGTATCGCTCTTTTATCCGATAAAAAAGCGTTCGGTTTTCCTGTTCAGATCTTTTAATTCCTCTCTTTTTCTGATAACTTCAAGTTCTATTCTGTGGTCTCCTGTATTTTTAGGATTCTGCTCGAGATCGTGAGTTTCTTTGTATAAATCCTCGCTTTTCCGTCTGCTCTCCTTTTTTTTTGCTGTTCCTATTGCTATAAAGATCCCCCTGATATACGCCTTATGGGCCTCCCATACAGTGGCTTTTGATATCTCATCTGAACTATTTGTTTTAAAATACAGCTCTAGCTCTTTTTTTAATCCTCTACATCCTGTATCAGTTCTTCATTAAGTCTCCATATGTTGGTCCTGTTTTGTACACCCTCTATTTTTAGTTTCATTGATATTGGGGCGTGTTCTGAGAAGGTCGCAATTTCTATGTTTGAACTTGTCACCGCGTTCAGCATCCTATGCTCTAGCAAAAATAGGTTGATTCTCGAGTACGTCCCGTGCACTGCGGAGAGGAACGTATAGTCACGTATTTTTGCGTGTTGTGTTCTCCATACATCCATCAATTGATGTTGATGTAATTTCTTTGTAAGTGACTTCCGCTGTGCCGTCCCAGTCCGCTGTGCACAAGACTTGCTGTCCACTTCAGGGTCCATACAGAAATTAAAATGCCCAACCATGACGGCTCCACCCATCTTAAAACAACATAAACTTCACCATCCCTTTTAAGAATTCCATTGGGTTCCTATTAGGTCCATATATATTTGCTATGGAGTACTCCACCTCATTTATTCTACCCCTTAAGAGCAAATAGCGCCCTTCCGGGTCCACCAGTCTATCAACCGGGGTGAACCTTACTCCTCTAGCAAATCCTATAGCGACCCCCTTGGCGCGTTTGGTTGGGGAGTCCCCATAGTACCAAATTGGGTAATCATATGACCAAATTTTAAGATTTGAGTCCTGGGAAATATGCGTCTCCTGTAGGAAAACTACATCGGCTTCAAGGTGCTTTAATTCACTTAGGATGTTAGACCTTTTAGTGGGGGTATTAAGCCCACGAACATTATAGGATACTATTTTTAATGTAGTCATCCTATCTCGCAACATTCCCACAACCCACCTCCGTCATTGTATAGCCATCTCATCATTAGAATCCCTATTGTTTGAAAGTCATCCCTGTTTAATAACTTTACGGCATTCATTGGACCTGGGCCCTAGACATGGCACTTCTAATATCACCTTTGCTGTACATTGGAGAGAAACCCCACCCAGAACCCCCCCAACCTCTGGCCCCCACCCAACTTCCACCCCCACTAGCCCTTACCCTGTGGGGGACTTCGGCCATCCCCTGGCCCTGCGATCCGTGGTCTGCCCAATCCTTCCTGCCCACTGGATCACCCCCCTGGAGGTTGAGCTCCACCAATGGTACTCACAACAGGCCACCGACCCCTATTGGGGTGCCCTTGCCCACACCCCCCCCTGCAAAGCACTCCCTCATTCCAGTCCCCAATCCACTCCATCCCCTCTGTCCCCGCCCCCCATGTCCATCCCCCTGTCTCTTCTTCACCCTCTCTCAGGCTTCTTCTTGGATGATGTACTGTATCTTTTGCACAGTACTGTGTATTATATACACACAGCCACATTTACCATAAAAATGCAGCAAGTATAGAAAAATATTGTTGATTCTGCCAGAAATCTAGCTACCAACTTTGTAGCCCAGTTTTCCCCTTGCTGGACTACAAAGCACCCCCCCCCCCCCTTTGTTATGCAGAGGAGGTGGTGTTCTATAGTAAAGCAGGGGGTATCAAAATGGGCAGGGCTGCCAATACTTCTTTGGATTTTAGAGCAGCAGAGGCAGCGTTGGCTACAGAAGTCAGATGCTCACTTTTTTCTGGCAGTATCAGCAGGCATATGTATGTACTTGTAGTGCTTTTAAAGTGTTAAAGGAACCAAAAAATGTGACTGTACAGAAGAGATGTTTTTTTACAGTAAGGATTTATCTGATGTGAGGTCTGTAATATTAAGTGGTGTAAATGTTGAGAAGGGCAATAGAGGGGCTTTACACATTTTGGATATTTAATCTCAGTTCCAATTTTAAATTTGCCCTTGAATTGTTACTCTAGCGTTCATACCGTCACGAAGGAAACAGCAGCTGGGTCTTGGTACTGCACTAAAAGGGTCTCCACAGGTAACTGAATCTTTGGACGACTCTTTATTCTTTTGTTCAAGTGAACAAGTAATTCCATAACCTAGCGAATTGAACAGATAAACATTTCTTAATAATATTACATACTACAAAAGAAGCAGCAATAATAAAGACATTGTGAGATGTGTATATACATTTTTTTTTAAATCTCCCTTTAGGATCATAATTTTATGTTTAGTATACGAAATTTCAGCCTGGGGACTGTCTAGTTTTTAGATTTAACAGTGTATTGAATACAAATGGGCACATTTCTGAACTGTCTCAAAAAATAACACCACACAAATACAATCACACTAGTCAGGGTTGAAATTAGATATTTTTTGTGGCAACAAAGTTGTGCATGTGTACGGATGTGCTTGAGGAGTCAGGAATCTCTGTGGCAGTAAGAGAGAATTTTTTTATTTATTTCTGCATGTGACCCATTTGTGGCGTTGTTACCTCCTTAACTGTCCCTGTGATGCCCATGCAGGAAATAAGGGATACAGTAGTAAGCAAAAAAGGCAAGCATGGATAGCAATAAAAAAAAAAAAAAAAAAAAAAAAAAAAAAAAAAAAAAAAAGGAGGTTCTAACCAAATCCTAAATTTAAAAAAATAAATAAATAAATGGTTTTTTTTATGCTGCCATAGGAGAGCTTTTGCATCATTTTCACCAGAGACACGAGTGGTGACAGTTGTCTAAAAATAGGATTTTTTGTACTCACCGTAAAATCCTTTTCTCTGACATCCATGGACTGACACGGTGTCTCTTTACACTTTACACGTGGGTTATGTCCCTGCTTGCAGGAGAAGACCTAGGCAGAATGTGAGATGTTATACATACATTCTAAAAGCCAGAGCTGAACAGCCCCACCCAGGGGGCGGTCCCTCCGGACATAACCCTCCCACTACAGTCAGCAGACTTCAGTTCGTAACAAAGCAGTACAAACTTAAAAAGGAAGGGTGGGTGCCGTGTCAGTCCATGGATGTCAGAGAAAAGGATTTTACGGTGAGTACAAAAAATCCTATTTTCTCTTACCATCCATGGACTGACACGGTGTCTCTTTACACTTTACACGTGGGATGTCCCAAAGCAGTGTCAAGAGGGATGGGAGCAGTATAAATGGAAAACCAAAACTTCACTCCAATAAGGCAGAGCTCCTCAACGGAGGAGTCGCAACTGTAAACAGCAGCCTGCAGCACCCTGCGGCCGAAGGAAGCATCCGAAGATGCAGCCACATTAACCTTATAAAACTTAAAAGACATGAACAGACGACCAGGTCGCCGCCTTGCACACTTGTGCAACCGACGCTTGATGTCGGGAAACCCAGGAAGCACCAATTGCCCTGGTGGAATGCGCCGTAACCGGAAAGGGAGGCGCCCGCCCTTTGAGAGCATAGGCTTGAATGACGGTTTGTCTGATTCCCCTAAAAATGATGGCAGACGAAACCGCTTGGCCCTGTTATGGACCAGAGACAGTCACAAACAGTGAGTCGGACTTCCGAATAGAAGCAGTAGCAGACAGGTACACCCGTAAGGCTCGTACCACATCCAATATGTGCAGCACAAACTCTCTGGGATGCGATGGGTGAGGACACAAGGACGGGAGGGCAATGTCCTCATGTAGGTGAAAGGTCGACACCACCTTTGGCAAAAAAGGAAGGTCGCGGATGCAACACCGCCTTATCCTTATGGATGACTAAATATGGCGACTTGCATGACAAAGCCGCCAACTCAGACACTCGTCAAACAGAAGTGATTGCCACTAAAAAGGCCACCTTCTGAGACAAGACAAGAGGGAAATATCCTGGATATTCCCAAAAGGAGGTTCCTGGGGGGCCGAGAGCACCAAATTCAGATCCCACGGTGGGAGAGGAGGCTTGACAGGAGGGAGCACATGGCGAACCCCCAACACAAGGTGCTAACCAAGAAAATGACCCGCTAGAGGTCGCTGAAAGAAGACGGCCAAGGCCGAAATCTGATCCTTGATGGTACTCAAAGCAAGCTTTTGGGTCACTCCACACTGCAGAGGACGCAGGATTCTGGGGACGGAATACGTCCTAGGACGCCAGTCCAGCGCTTCGCACATGGCGATATAAGCTTTCCAGGCACGGTGATAGATCTGCCTGGAGGAAGACTTCCGTGTCCTTAACATGGTCAAAATGACCGAGTCCGAGAGACCTCGGTCCCTCAACACCTGGCTTTTAACAGCCCTGCCGTTAAAGCACGAGACTGTAAGTCGGATGAAACATAGGACCTTGAGACTGAAGGTCCTCCCTCATCGGCAACCGCCAGGGAACGTCCGCGACGAGACGTACCAGATCAGCGTACCAGTGATGCTGAGGCCAATCCGGAACAATTAGGATCGCCGGAGTTATATCAGGCGATAAGGACCCTATGGGGTCAGCAACGCATCCGAGGCATCGCCCAAGGATCCCTGGATCTGGCCACACCCTTGACCCTTGCGATTGAGTCGAGAGGCCATCAGGTCCACATCCGGCGTGCCCCACCGTCGGTAAAGGAGTTGAAATATTTAAGGACCACTCTTCTTGGTCCGGTGTCTGGCGATTGGCGACTCAGATAGTCCGCCTGCCCATTGTCTATGCCCAGAATGTAAAATGGCCTACAGAGCCGGCACGTTTTTTCCGGCTCACTTCAGGATACGGACTACCTCAGAAGCCGCAGCTGAGCTCCGAGTTCCCCCTTGATGGTTTACATACGCCACCGCCGTGGCGGTGTCCGACTGGCTCCTGATGGAGCAACCCCGTACTCTCTCCGACCTGAGGAGAGACACAGTCCGATGGCCCGTATTTCCAGAACAGTGATTGGTAAACGGGCTCGTCCGGAGTCCAAGGCCTGAGCCGACAGGACTCCCCAGACTCCACCCCAGCCCGTCAGGCTGGTGTCCGTCGTGAGTACCGTCCATTGGATGGGAAGGGAACGACTTTCCGGACCGAAGAGCCGAGGATCCCAACCACCATGTCAGGGGCGCCCTGACCAGGTGAATCGCCTGGATCTGAAGATCCAAGGACAACAGGGATTTGTCCCAGGTGGACAAGATCTCCTTCTGCAATGCCCTGGTGTGTGATTGGGCATACGGAAGGGCCGCGAAGGAGGCCACCACGAGTCTCGGGACTCTCATGCAAAAAACGGATTGACAACCATTTTTGGGATGTCAGCACCCGCACCGCAGACTGAAGTGTTAGCAACTTATCCTGAGGTAGGATACCTTTGCCTCCAAGGAGTCCAGAATCAGAACTAGATACTCCAGACACTGAGTCGGGACCAGGACTGACCCCTGAATGTTCAGGAACCACTCGAGTCCCTGAGGGTCTAATTGACGATAGTCACCTTTCCTCTAAGTTTGATCCACTTTCTGCTCTTAGCAGAAGATCGTCCAGATAGCCCACGACAGCAATACCTCGCTGTAACAGAAGGCTAGAACCGGAGCAAGCACCTTGGTGCACACCCTTGGTGCCGAGGCTAGGCCGAAAGGAAGAGCCACAATCGATAGTGGACTTTGCTGATCGCAAAGCGCAGAAACTTCTGGTGACTTGCGCAGATCGGAACATGCAAGTAGGCGTCCTTGAAGTACAAGGACACCAGAAGAAAATCCCTTTGGTGGAGTGTAGCGATCACCGTGCGAATGGATTCCATGCGGAATTTTTGCACCTTCTTGAAGGCATTCAGGGCCTTGAGGTCCAGGATAGGTCGAACCACGTCCTATTTTTGGGACGACAAACAGATTCGAGTAGAATCCCTGAAAACTCTCCTGTGACGGAACCGGCACAATCACTCCGGACCTGATCAAATCCTGTACAGCCCCCAAGAGGGCTGCCCGACAGGTAGGAAGGAGAGGAAGATTTGAGGGAAAGAATCTGTGTGGGGGCCAGGATCGGAATACTATCCTGTATCCTGAGGTGACCACCTCGCACACCCACCAGTCGGAGATTCCGGAGGACCACCGATTCGTGACCTGCGAAGTCGTCCCCCCACCCCAGAGCCGGGCGGAGGCAAGACTTCACGCGGAGGCGGGCTTGGGAGCCGCTTGTTCGGCTTACGCACCCAGGGGCACTTGTGCCCACCAGCCGCACTGCCGTCAGTCTGAGAGGGCCTACCCGTGGACTCTGACTGACGAAAAAACCCTGTTTTGCTGGAAAGGAAGGCCCCTGTTTGCGGCGGGCCTCCTCACCCTTGCTAGTCTAAGGAAGAAGAGTGCTTTTACCTCCCATGACATCCATGACAATGTCATCCAGAGCAGCACCGAAAGGTCTACCACCTTTAAATGGTAGATCCGTCAGGAGCTTCCTAAGGCTAGGTCAGCAGACCAGCACTGCAACCAGATAAGACGACGCAATACCACCGCCGAGACAGAGGCCCTGGATATTAAAGGGGCCGCGTCCAACGTGGCGTCGCACACATAAACCAGGCCCTGAACCAGTTGGTGGGCCAAAGCAACTGTGTCTGGAGGAAGATTATGCTCCTGTACAGCTAGGTGCAACATTTTTGCCCAACCTGTAAGTGTTTAAGACACAAGGGTCGCCACTACCACAGGCCGTAGGGCGGATCCCAACAAGGCAAACATGGCTCTGCTCACCACTTCTGACCTCCTGTCAGTGGGGTCCTCAAATGCAGGAGTCCCCTCCATCGGGAGAGTGATGGCCTTGTTCAACCGGGCGACTGGAGGGTCGACCCTGGGGGAGAAGCCCACTTTTTAAGTAGGGCATCTTCAAGGGGTATCTGATAGACAAACGCCGCAGGATCATAAAAAAATTCTTCTGCGGCTTTTCCCAGACCTTATCAATGAGCTGGTCAAAGAAAGTACATATGGAAAAACCTCTTTAGAAGGCCTGGCCTTAAAAGAACCAAAGGAGACTGTATCCGCCTGAGGTTCTGCATCCGCAGCATTTTAGCTTGAGAGTGTCCCTCACCGCAGTCATGAGTACACTAACAAGCGCCCTGTCATTTACTGACTCAGAACTGGAGTTTTCCTCATAAGGAATGTCCTGTTCAAAACCATCCAATACATTCAGAACTAGGGTCCTGAGCGGTAGTGGCTAGGCCCATATCTGAATCAGCGCACTGCCCTCATGTAGTAAAGTGGGGAGAGGGCGCTTTTTTGCTCCCTTGCGCTTGCACACAGCTCCCATCCTGGTCAGAAATTATTCCAGGACTGCCCACAACTGGTCCCTAGGGTCCGCAGGTGCTGAAGCACTGCCTGTTGTCCACTGACATTTAGGGGAAGCTGGTGACAGAGACTCCATATTGCCCCCCCCCTGAGACTCCTCAGATAAAAAGTCCACCCACAGGCTGTGCTGACTGAGGAGGGGGCGCCCAGGGGACTCACCAAACCGGACCAGGGACCGCTCAGTTCCGCTGTCTGTACCGCGCTGTGTCAGCGCTGGTGAGCTGTGAGGAGATTGTGAGGAGATTCGCGCTGTTACAGCAGCGCTAGAGGCCGAAACTAGTGCTGAAGAGCGCGCGGGCTACAAGAAAATGGCCACCGCACTTCACTGAGGCGATCCGCGGCAAGATGGCCGACATGACTCAGCAAAAGTGAAAAAAAAAAAAAAAACAGCACACACACAGCGCCACTTGGCGCTCAGGCCCCAAAACACACAAAAAAAGGCCCCAAGCATATCTGCAGACCAGCATTAGCCCCTCCAAGAGCAGTGTGACCCCCAGGCACCCCACACAGCACAGCGCCAGCAATGGTGACAGAGAGTGACAATGAAATACAGGGGGAGACAGGGAAAATCCCCCACAGAGAAACACACAGCCTTTTGTACTCACCTGCAGGCAGGAGAGACTACTTACCCGTCCCCTGAGGGACCCACTGGTGTGTTTCTGACAGGACTATCACAGTGCAGTACTGAGTAGCTGTCGGCCCGGTCCACCGCGAAAGATACAGTCAGTCAGGAACTGTTCAGTCTTGAGAGGACCGTGGGAGCATGAAAGCAAACCCGGCCACCCCTGGAGTCATGGGGCCTGTCGTGAACTGAGTCTCACGCACACAAGGCGAGGATCAGCGCGCTCGATGGTCGGACAGGGAAGACTACGAGGATATCTTGTACCCAACCTGTTGCCCAGCCGACAGTTGATAGAAAATTTTCAAAAATAAAATAAAAAAGAATTCCAGAAAAGGAATAAAAATAGGTCAGGAGACTGGCTCCTGAGAGAGCCACGTCTTCTCCTTCTGCTAGGCAGAAAAAAAAACTGAAGTCTGCTGACTGTAGTGGGAGGGTTATGTCCGGAGGGACCGCCCCCTGGGTGGGGCTGTTCAGCTCTGGCTTTTAGAATGTATGTATAACATCTCACATTCTGCCTAGGTCTTCTCCTGCAAGCAGGGACATAACCCACGTGTAAAGTGTAAAGAGACACCGTGTCAGTCCATGGATGGTAAGAGAAAACGGTAATTTCACCAAACTTTGAAGAGATTTTCTCTTGCCTCCTGTTGTATCTTTAGATTACATGCAGGGCCTTCTCATTAAAAGCCAGAGGTGCTGCATGCAGAGTGACAGCACTTGCCAAAAGCTTAAGGCAAAGCATTCTAGCACCTGGCTTTTTACTTTAGGTACTGTTCAGCGGAGTAATTTCCTGCCCAATGGTGCCTGTATAGATCTAGCTGTCAGAAACATTGACGCATCTCAGCATAGTGCCTACAAATATGTCAGAATGTTTATACTGAAATATAAAAATATTATTGTACTTATGGAAATAGGTAAATCTTAATTTTGGAGATTCCCAATTTCCTACAATATCAAACAAGAAATTCTAAGTTCTTTATATCCGTGCTAGTTTGAAGACAAGTAACACAAATTAATCTTGCTTAAAATATTATATATATTAACTAAAGTACAGTGCAAATTAAAATCAGGTATAAGTCATGATCAAACAAATGAATGGAAATACTTCTACAAATCGGAGATAAATGATGGATTATGTTCAGATAATATTTACATACATTTCTATGCAAGCTCTATATGACAAGGTATATTTTAACTGCAGTGTGACATCTTACGGAGGCAATTAAAGAAGAAACTTTAATATATTATATATATATATATATATATATATATATAAATAAATAAAATATATAGTAGAGAAACAAGGCTGGATGAAAACCACTTACCGACCACCCACCACATATACTGTGGCAGGGCGGCCACTCTGACACTTCCGGGTCTGGGGCGTGCACGCATGCCGCCGGCGACTAACTCCCGCTGTGATCACACACAGTGGGAGCCGATGGCGGGTACTGCTGACTCGATGGCCGCCGGCACTCGCCGATTGTACAGCACACAGGCAGAACGGCGATGTAAACATTGCAGATTGCCGTTCTGTCACTAGGGAAGGTATTGATCCTGTGTTCCTGCAAAGCAGGAACATGGATCAATGCCTTCACCTACCCTACAGAGAAAGCACAGGTTAGGCACACAGTTAACCCATTGCTCGCCCCTGATGTTAACCCCTTCCCAGCCAGTGTCACTAGTACAGTTGACAATGCATATTTTTAGCACTGATCATTGTAGTAGTGTCACTGGCCCCAAAAAGGTGTCAAAAGTGTCAGTGTCCGATTTGTCTGCAGCTATAAGTAAAAAACTAGTACAAATAAAATTTATAAAAAAAAAAGAAAAAAAAAAAAGAAAAGTAAAGAAAAGCCCATAGTTTGTAGATGCTATAAAACTTTTGTGCAAACCAATCAAAATACGCCTGTTGGGATTTGTTTTACCAAAAATATGTAGCAGAATACATATTGGCCTAAATTGATAAATAAGTTTGATTTTTTTTAAAGCAGAAAGTAAAAAAAAAAAAAAAACTTTTTTTTTTTTTTTTTTTCAAAAAAATTGTCTGTCTTTATGTTTATAGCGCAAAAAATAAAAACCGCAGAGGTGATCAAATACTACCAAAAGAAAACTATTTGTGAGGAAAAAATAAAAATAGGATTTTTGTACTCACCGTAAAATCCTTTTCTCTGTCGTCCATGGACGGTCACAGCTCCTTCAAATTTTTAAAGTTGGGTATGTTCCGTCTATTAGAAGAGGACTAGGCAGAACATGTTAGATATGCATACATGTTATTTAAACAGAGTTGAAACAGCCCCGCCCAGGGGGCGGTCCCTCTGAACATTACCCTCCACCCTGCAGCCTCAGGTTTGTAGAAAAGCAGTACAAACCAAAAAAGGAGGGGTGGGTGCTGTGTCCGTCCATAGACGACAGAGAAAAGGATTTTACGTTGAGTACAAAAAATCCTATTTTCTCTTCTCGTCCATGGATGGACACAGCTCTTTCAAATCTTGACAGTTGGGACGTCCCAAAGCAGTGTCAAAAAACGAGGGGTGGGCACAGCAATCAAAAAAGAAACCAGTCTCACCCCAGACAGAGCTCCTCAATGGAGGAGTTGCAAGCTCAAACAGCTGCCTGCAAAACTTTGCGGCCGAAGCTAGTATCCGAAGATGCACTTACATCAACCTTGTAAAATTTTGAAAAGGTGTGAACGGACGACCTTACACACTCGAGATAGACGCTTGATGTCGGAAAGCCCAAGAGGCACCAATAGCCCTGGTCGGATGTGCCGTAACGGGAAAAGGAGGCGCCCGCCCTTTAAGGGCATGGGCCTGAATGACACGGAACGGAGCCGTAGCAGACAGGTACACCCGCAGGGCACGTACCACGTCCAAGGAGTGTAGCGCAACCTCCTTGGAATGCGATGGCCGAGGACACAAGGATGGAAGCACAATGTCCTCATTCAGGTGAAAAGACAAAACCACTTTCGGAAGAAAAGGCTGCGGGCGTAGAACCATTTTGTCCTTATGGAGGACCAAATACGGGGACTTGCAAGACAAGGCCGCCAATTCAAAAACCCTCCTGACGGATGTGATGGCTACCAGGAAGGCCACCTTCTGAGAGAGTGTCAAAAGAGGAATTTCTCTAATGTCCTCAAAAAGGAGGTTTCTGAAGCGCAGAGAGCACCAGATTCAAATCCCACGGAAGTAGTGGTGGGCGCACCGGAGGAGCCACATGACGAACCCCTTGCACAAACGTACTTACTAGTGAATGAGTCGCCAGGGGTCGCTGAAAGAAAGCAGCTAAATCTGCCCCTTAATGGTGCTTAAGGCAAGTTTCTGATCTACTCCGCGCTGTAAAAACAGCAGGATCCTGGAAACCGAATAAGTTCGTGGACACCATTCCATCTCCTCACACAGAAATGTAGGCTCTCCATGTGCAATGGTAGATCCTCCTAGAAGAAGATTTCCATGCTTTCAACATGGTTGAAATGACCGAATCCGACAAGCCTCGGTCCCTCAGTACCTGGCTTTCAATAGCCACGCCGTTAAAGCCAGCGACTGTAAAGCAGGATGAAGAAAGGGACCTTGCGAGAGAAGGTCCTCCCTCATTGGTAGTCGCCAGGGCACGTCCGCCACCAGCCGCACGAGGTCGGCGTACCAGGGATGCCTGGACCAATCTGGGGCGATTAGAATCACCGGAATTCCCTCGGTCTCTACCCTGCGGAGTAGACGAGGAAGCAACTTCAGTGCGGGAAGGCATAAATTAGCCGATACTGACCCCACGGGGCCACCAACGCGTCTGCCCGGGGATCTCTGGACCTGGCCACGAACCTTGACACCTTGCGATTGAGTCGAGAGGCCAGGAGATCCACGTCCGGCGTGCCCCATCTCCGGCAAAGGAGTTGAAAAACCTCCGGATGCAACGACCATTCCCCGTGGTCCAGCATCTGGCAACTCAGATAGTCCGCCTGCCAGTTTTCCACGCCTGGGATGTAAACTGCGGATAGGGCCGCCACGCTCCTTTCCGCCCACCGTAGGATGTGAGCGACTTCCGACACTGCAGCTAAACTTCTTGTTCCTCCTTGATGGTTGACGTACGCCACAGCCATGGCGTTGTCTGACTGGACGCCCGTGCAGCCTCAGAGACCACTTGGAGAGGCACAGCCTTATCGCCCGGAGTTCCAGAACATTGATCGACAGTTGGGATTCGGTCAGGGACCAGCGGCCCTGGGCCGCTTGAACCCCCCAGACTCCCCCCCCCCCCAGCCGGTCAGGCTGGCGTCCGTCATGATCACAGTCCAATGAAAAAGGGAGGAAGGACTTCCCGGACCGAAGAGTCGGGGATCTCAACCACCAACTCAGAGAGGACCTGACAAGGTGACTTATCTGAATCTGACGATCCAGAGACAACGGAGATTTGTTCCATTTGGAGAGAATCTCCTTCCGCAAGACCCGAGTGTGGAATTGGGCATACGGTACTGCCTCGAAAGAGGCTACCATGAGGCCCAGGACTCGCATGCAGAAACGGAGAGAGACGACCGTTTGCAGGATGTCAACAACCTGACTGCCGACTGGAGTGTCTGCAATTTCTCTAAGGGAAGAAAGACTCTGGCCTCCAAGGAGTCCAGAATCAACCACAGGTACTCTAGGTGCTGGGTCGGTACTAACACTGACTTCTGGAAGTTCAGTAACTCCTGGAGGGTCTGACTGACTCTAGACATGTCGTCCTCTAATTCTGAGCTTGAAGCAGCTCTCAGAAGAAGGTCGTCCAAATAGCACGGCATTGCTATCGTAGGCTGTCTCAGCAAAGCTAGAATCGGGGCAAGCACCTTGGTGAAAACTCTTGGTGCCGATGCTAGGCCAAAAGGGAAGAGGTACAAATTGATAGTGGTCCTCGCCGATCGCAAAGCGCAGGAACCTCTGATGCCTGATGCAGATGGGGACTTGCAAGTATGCGTCCTTGATATCCAAGGACGCCAGGAAGTCCCCCAGATGAAGCGCAGCCACCACCGAACGAATCAATTCCATCTGGAATTTTTGAATCCTTATGAAGGCATTGAGGGCCAAGATTGGATGAACTCCGTCCTTCTTTGGGACCAAACAGATTTGAGTAAAAACCCTGAAACCTGTCCTGTGGTGGTACGGGTATGATCACCCCGCATCTCAACAAGTCTTGCACTGCCCCCTGGAGGGCAGCCCGACGAGCCGGAAGGAGAGGCAGATTTGAGGCAGGGAGGTCCACTGAGCTGCAAACCCACAAAGCCGTCCCTCCACCCTGAAGTCGGACGGGGGCAAAACTTCATGCGGTAGTAGGCTTGTTTGCTGGCTTGGCGGGCTTACGCACCCAGGTACGTTTCCGTCCCACAGTTGGACTATTGTCCGCATGGGAGGGTCTGCCGGGAGGTCCTGACTGACGAAAATACCACTTCTGTGTGGGAAAAAACAACCGGAGGAGAAGCCCATTTTTTTCAAAAGACTCTCTTCAAATGGGTAACGGACCACCATGCGCTGAGGGACCGCAAAGGGCCTCTGCGGCCGTTCCCATTCCTTATCTCTGAACTTGTCAAAGAAATCAACATAAGGAAAAACCTTAGCAGAGCGGGTCTGTCGCAAAGGGACAGACCCTGCAGTGGAAGTCCCAGCTGTATATTCCAGCTTGAGAGTGTCCCTCACAGCATTGATAAGTGCACTGACAAGTGCCTTGTCTTGAGCTGACCCGGACGAGAGGTCCTCCTTACAGGGAAGGTCCTGGTCCTCCTCTTCTGACATACCAGAACCGGGGTCCTGAGCCGGAGCCAGGCCCGAGTCTGAGTCAGAACATTCCCCAGGCGATGGCGTGGGAAGGGGGTGCTTAGAACCCCCTTTACGCTCGCACGCCGCTTCCACCCTGGCAACAAATGACTCCAGGGCTGCCGAAAAAGCATCCAGGGGCACCGGTTGCTGCCCCTGGAATGTCTGGGGAAAAAACGCCAGCTTCCGACTCCATGTTGCCCACTGACAGCCCTTAGGGACCCAGTCAAGATACCTGTCAAAAATTATTGTCCACCCTCCTTGCTGCACTGACCAAGGGGGAAAATATCCAGGGGACTCACCGCCTAGCCAGAGACTGCTCAACGTTGCTGCCTGCTCTCTATCCGCACACCACGTGTGCCTGAGGAACTGTGCGAGGTAAATCGCGCCATTCAGGAAGCCAGCCAGCACTAGAGGCCAAAACCCACTCCAAAATGGCCGCCGAGTGCCTCAGAGAAAGCGCGCGGACCACAAGAAAATGGCTGCCCGCAATTGCAGACCTGCATCCTAGCGTGGCCACGGGAAAATGGCCGCCAATGGAAATTGCCAATGCAAAGGCCCCAAAAAAATTGCGCCAGTGCTTAAAAAAAATGAAAAAAAAAAATGGCACACAGCAAGCGAGGTGGACGAGAAGGCCAGGCATGGAGGCTTCCAACAATTTACACCCCCCCGCACAGAGAGCAGGCCTGGACACCTCCACAGCCCCCCGCTGGGACCTGGAGCCCCTCCGGTCGCAGCGAGCCCCGAAAGGGGAGGAGGAAAAAAAAGGGGTGACAGAGGGAGAGAGGGGAGGGCAATAGAACCACCTAACGACCCCCTTAGGAATGCCCAGCTGTTCCATTCCACCGAAGCAGAAGGAACCGTACTTACCCGTCCTGCGAGGACCTGCTGGTGCGTTCCTGACAGACCTACAACCGAGAAGTACGGAGTAGCTGTTGGCCCGGTTTACTGTGACTGAGGCAGCAAGCCGCTCGGTCATATGTGAACCCTGGAGCATAGCTCACCGGCCACCCCTGGAGCCATGGGGCATGTCGTGGCCGACCCCGCACGTAGCTAAGGTCTGCTCACGCTCCATGGCCGGACTGGGGGGACTACAAGGATCTATATTATCCTACCTGTCGTCGGCAGTTGATAGAAGATTCTAAAAAAATTAAATAACAAAATAATAAAAAGTAAAAATGTCTTCAGAACTTTGGGCCCAAAGGGAGCCCAAAGTCTACTAGGCAGAAAAAAACAGACTGCTGGCTGCAGGGTGGAGGGTTATGTTCAGAGGGACCACCCCCTGGGCGGGGCCGTTTCAACTCTGTTTAAATAACATGTATGCATATCTAACATGTTCTGCCTAGTCCTCTCCTAATAGACGGAACATACCCAACTGTCAAGATTTGAAGGAGCTGTGTCCGTCCATGGACGAGAAGAGAAAGACAAAATTTTATTTGGGTACAGTGTCGACCACGCAACTGTCAGTTAAAGTAACGCAGTGCTGTGGTGGGGGGGGGATAAATCTTCCGGAGGTCAAGTTTAAAAGGTGAGTGACCACTGAAGACCAATACTGGAAAGGTACCCAATTCCACGGACACCAATGAGCAGGCACTATTCCTTTCTCCGACACCAATGAAGAACAATTCATCCCACTGAAACCAATGGTGGGTCACTATTTCTTTCACTGAAAGTAACAATGGGGCACAATTCCTCCCAGCGACATCAGAGAAAGAGCATTAGTCCTCCCACTGAAAACCAGCGACAGTGCATTATTTCTCCCACTAAAGCTCCATGCACACTGGCTAAAAAAAATAAAAATAAAAAATCACTGCTGGTGCGCAGTCATGTTGGAGCAATTTGGACAATTTCATGCTCCCAGCTTTGTGGGAACAGTTTGAGGATGTTCCAACATGACTGCGCACCATTGCACAAAGCAAGGTGCATAAAGACATGGATGAGCAAATTTAGGGTGGAGGAACTTGACTGGCCTGCAGAGTCCTGACCTCAATCCAATAGAACACCTTCGGGATGAATTAGAGCAGAGGTTGTGAGCCAGGCCTTCTCGCCCACATCAGTGCCTGACCTCACAAATGCGCTTCTGGAAGAATGTTTAAGGGCTGTTAAAAAATAAAATGCAAAAACATGAGTTTATCAGCTCCACTGAGGTCTAATGTGCATGATAGCAGCAACACGGTATGAATGGGCCCTAAACTAGGGGGGGGGGGGGGGGAAGGCCACAAAAAATTACTTCCAAAAAATTATACTATTCTTACATTTGCAATGCTGCATGCAGGTGTAGAAATCACAGCAACACCAACCACTGTTGGGCCTATTACCTCGAATTAAAATGGGCACACTTGCTTGCAATAATATAAAACAAACTGATCAGATACTTTCATAAGCCCAGTTGCAGTGCGACTGTTTTTCGTGATGGCATTGATGAAAAAAATTTCACTTTGTTTAGATCTAATGAAGACTTACCTTCTTCCGTACTCCCTCCTGTGCGCTCGACAATTTGAGGAGAACTGGGGGCAAGAATTTGGATATAATACTTTGCAGCTGCTCATCGGTTTCTGCATGGCCGAGGCGTAAAAACACACGTTCAAGCTGATCTGTTTACACAAAGAAGTTGAATGTTAAATCAGGCACCGCATTTGTCTTTTTCACCTGCTCGACAGAAACGCACACATTTTACCAAATTCTTTAATCGCAACTTAAACAGTTGATGCCCCTCTCTGATGCACGAATATGGCATTTCTGCTAAGCCAGATAGTTACAATTACAGCCCTTTATAATGGTCTTTCAGGCCAATTATCAATTAAGCAGAGAAAATTTGTAAATCGGCGTAAGTATACAGGAAGAAAAGGTCAGAGTGTTCTCTATTTAAACAAATGCCAACCTTTCTTCCTGTGGCATGGAGTGTGTGAGATAATATACAGTGACAAGAAAAAGTATGTGAAGCTATTGGAATTAACTTGTTTTGTGTGGTGCCATAAAATGTGATCTGATCCTCATCCAAGTCACAAGAAACAAATACAATGTCCTGTAAAGGCAGAAGTTTTTTTTTCTTAATGCATAAAGATAAAAAGCCTTTTGTGTGCAGCAACCCCCCTAATACTTCCCTAAGCATCATCTAGATCCAGCGATGTCCACGGGTGCCTCGGCTGTCCAGGACTCCCCCTCCTGATTGGCTGAGACACAGCAGTGGCGCCATTGGCTCCTGCTGCTCAGCTCGGGTGCCCCCATAGAAAGCTGCCTGCTGTGGGGGCATTCGACAGGAGGTAGGGGCCAGTAGTGCTGACGAGGGACCCGAGAAGAGGGGGGATCTGGGCTGCTCTGTGCAAAACCAACTGCACAGGGCAGGCAAGTATAACATGTACGTTATATTTATATAAAAAAAAGATCACTTTAAAGTGGTTGTAAACCCCGTAGACAATTTTTTTTTTTTTTACTTACCTGCAAGACAAAGCTATAATGAGCTAGTATGACTAGCATACTAGCTCATTATGTACCACTTACCTTCGATCGGGGCCCCCGAAGTCGTCCGTGTCCCTCCTCTAGCCGCATCCATCGCTGCGGGGATAGCCGGAATGTTACTTCCGGGTATCGCCGCTGCAGCCAATTACAGCGCCGCTCCGGCGCTGTGATTGGCCGGAGCGGCGAAGACACGACTCCGCGCGTGAGCTGTCGAATTCGGCTACGTCGTCGAATGTTGCGACCTAGCCGAATTTGTGAATGGGGTGACGTCAGCGTCGCCGCATTTACATACAAATATCTCCTTAACCGTGTAGGTTAAGGAGATATTTCATGCACCTACAGGTAAGCCTTAATCTAGGCTTTCCTGTAGGTCTTTGTTTAAAAAGTGGGTTTACAACCACTTTAAGCTGATTACATGCAACAATTGCTGGTGTCTTTTATTGAACACACCCATTAAACATCCACAATTTGAGGAAAAAGTAGGTGAACCCTTGGAATAGCTGGTTAAACCTCCTTTGGTAGCAATGACTTCAAGCAAGCCCTTAGTAGCTCTGGATCAGCCCTTCTCCATGCTCACAATTTTTGACCATTCTTCTTCACAAAACTGCTTCAGCTCAGACAGATCAGGCCAATTTTCAGCAATGTCTCACTTTGAATGACGCGGTCATGCAATGCTGTACCCAAATGAAATCTTCAGCATTTTTCTGCTACACAAATAGAGCTTTGGGGATTGGCCCTTTACCCCAATCTGTGATCAGCTGCGTCCAAAGGAGTAGGAGAGCAGTGCGATCATGGAAGAACGTCATTCAGCTATAGCGTGGGCAGGAAGGGGTTAAAAGCCCCTACAGGTCATCGGTTTAGTGTTACACAGGAGCTCTGGTGCTAGAATTATTGCTCTCACCCTGGCATGTGCAGGGATTGTATAATACCGTATATATTTGAGTATAAGCCGATCCGAATAAAAGCCGAGGCACCTAATTTTATCACACAAAGCTGGGAAAAATATTGACTCGAGTATAAGCCTAGGGTGGGAAAATGCAGCAGCTACTGGGTAAACAATGCCCATCTGCAGCCTCACTGTGCCCAGTTGCAGTCCCACCTTTCATTACTAAAACAGCGTGTCTCCTGCTGTGTAATGCAGTCTGTTCGGCCTTCCATTGAAACAAAGCCCCGCCTCCTCCTCATCCGTCCGTGATAGAGGAACACTGATACGATGCTGGGAAACTGTATTAGTGTTCTGGCTATCACAGACGAGGAGGCGGGGCTTTGTTACAATGGACCGGAGAACAGAATGCATTACACAGCGGGAGACACACGCTGTTTTAATAATGAAAGGTACGGCTCACTCGAGTATAAGCCAAGGGGGAGTTTTTGAGCCAAAAAATGGGCTGAAAAACTCGGTATATAGATAATATAATATTTGTAGTACAATTGCCGTTTTTGTATGTAGGGATCCCGTTTTGCATTTATGTGTATCACTTGCGCATGAAAGCTGACAGTCGGCTTTAAAACGTGTACACACACTCCCAGCCGGTTTAGTGGCCAAGAGTGTGTTTAAAAAGCACCTGTTCACTGCAGTGTCCAGCACCAATGGTTTTGCACAGAGCGGCCTCAATCCTCCTCTTCTCGGGTCCACCGCTGGTGTTCCTTCTCTTCTCCGATCCTGAGCTGCACTGCCTGCATCCATAGACACAAACTGTGTGGCTCAGCCCTGTCCTCTGCCCCCTTTAGAGGATTTGACTGACAGCAGCAGTATCCATTGGCTTCCGCTGCCTCAGCCAAACCCGTGAGAGAGGAGAAAGCAGCTACAGACAGGCACAATGCTAGAGCGAGGACATAGGGGGTCCGCTATACTGCTACTGGAACATTTTACCTTTATGGAGGGAACGCATTAGGCCCCTTTCACACGTGTGGACCGTTCGTCCGTTTTTTCCATCCATCTGTTGACGGATTAAAAACGGACATCAATGCATCTCTATGGGATAGCGGACATTAGCAGATGATCATCCGCTAACATCCGTCTCCGCTAAGCTACGTTTTTCATGACGGAAGAAAACTCTATTTTTTCATCCGTAAAAAAAAACGGAACAGACGAAAAACGGATGTTAGCGGACGATTTGTTTACTTCCGATCCACTGACATCCGTTTTTAGCCAAAATATGTAATGATATATGAATACATTAAATATTAAATTATATTAACCACTTAAGCCCCGGACCATTTGGTAGCTAGAGGACCAGAGGTGAATTCAGAATTTTGCACTGCGCTGCTTTAACTGTAAATTGTGCGGACATGCAATGTTGTATCCAAACGAAATTTGCGTCCTTTTCTTCCCACAAATAGAGCTTTCTTTTAATGGTATTTGATTGCCTCTGCGATTTTTATTCTTTGCGATATAAACGGAAAAAGACCGAAAATTTTGAAAAAAAAAATGATATTTTCTACTTTTTGTTATAAGAAAAATCGAATAAACTCAATTGTAGTCATACATTTAGGCCAAAATGTATTCAGCCACATGTTTTTAGTAAAAAAAATGTCAATAAGCGTATATTTATTGGTTTGCGCAAAAGTTATAGAGTTTACAAACTAGGGTACATTTTCTGAAATTTACACAGCTTTAAATTTATGACTGCCTATCTCATTTCTTGAGGTGCTAAAATGACAGGGCAGTACAAAACCCCCCCAAATGACCCCATTTTGGAAAGTAGACACCCCAAGGAAATTGCTGAGAGGCATGTTGAGCCCATTGAATTTTTTATTTTTTTGTCCCAAGTGATTGAATAATGACTAAAAAAAAAAAAAATACAAAAAGTTGTCACTAAATTATATATTGCTCACACATGCCATGGTTATATGTGGAATTGCACCCCAAAATACATTTTGCTGCTTCTCCTGAGTACGGGGATACCACATGTGTGGGACTTTTTGGGAGCCTAGCCGCGTACGGGACCCCGGAAACCAAGCACCGCCTTCAGGATTTCTAAGGGCGCAAATTTTTGATTTCACTCCTCACTACCTATCACAGTTTCGAAGGCCATAAAATGCCAAAATCGCACAAAACCCCCCCAAATGACCCCATTTTGGAATATAGACACCCCAAGCTATTTGCTGAGAGGAATGGCGAGTATTTTACAGCTCTCATTTGTTTTTGAAAATGAAGAAAGAAAATATATATATATATTTTTTTTTTTTTTTTTTCAATTTTCAAAACTTTGTGACAAAAAGCGAGATCTGCAAAATACTCACAATACCTCTCAGCAAATAGCTTGGGGTGTCTACTTTCCAAAATGGGGTCATTTGGGGGGGTTTTGTGCTATCTGGGCATTCCATGGCCTCCGAAACTGTGATAGGCAGTGAGAAGTGAAATCAAAAATTTACACCCTTAGAAAGCCTGAAGGCGGTGCTTGGTTTTTGGGGTCCCGTACATGGCTAGGCTCCCAAAAAGTCTCACACATGTGGTATCCCCGTACTCAGGAGAAGAAACAGAATGTATTTTGGGGTGTAATTCCACATATGCCCATGGCATGTTTGAGCAATATATCATTTAGTGACAACTTTGTGCAAAAAAAAAAAAAAAAATTGTCGTTTTTCCGCAACTTGTGTCAACATATAAAATATTCCATGGACTCGACATGCCTCTCAGTATATAGCTTGGGGTGTCTACTTTCCAAAATGGGGTCATTTGGGGGGGGGTTTTGAACTGTTCTGGCATTTTATACACAACATTAGGAAGCTTACATCCACTCTTCTAACCACTTGAAGACAAAGCTCTTTTTGACACTTTTTGTTTACATGAAAACATTTTTTTTTTTGCAAGAAAATTATGTTGAACCCCCAAACATTATATATATATATTTTTAAAGCAAAGGCCCTACAGATTAAAATGGTGGGTGTTGCATTTTTTTTTTCTACACAGTATTTGCGCAGCGATTTTTCAAACGCATTTTTTGGGTTAAAAAACACACTTTTTTTAATTTTAATGCACTAAAACACACTATATTGCCCAAATGTTTGATGAAATAAAAAAGATGATCTTAGGCCGAGTACATAGATACCAAACACGACATGCTTTAAAATTTCGCACAAACGCGCATTGGCGACAAACTACATACATTTTTAAAAGCCTTTAAAAGCCTTTACAGGTTACCCCAGTAGATTTACAGAGGAGGTCTACTGCTAAAATGATTGCCCTCGATCTGACCTTCGCGGTGATACCTCACATGCATGGTGCAATTGCTGTTTACATATGACGCCAGACCGACGCTTGCGTTCGCCATTGGGCAAGAGCAGGGCAGGACAGGGGTGTTTTTTTTTTTTTTTTTTTTTTTATTATTAATTTTGCTTTTTTATTTTATTTTTAAATTGTTCCTTCCAAGTATTTCTTTTTTTTATCATTTTTATTGTTATCTCAGGGAATGTAAATATCCCCTATGATAGCAATAGGTAGTGACAGGTACTCTTTTTTTTGGAAAAACTGGGGTCTTCTAGACCCTAGATTTTTCCTCTGCCCTCAAAGCATCTGACCACACCAAGATCGGTGTGATAAAATGCTTTCCCAATTTCCCAATGGCGCTTTTTATATCCGGGGGGGGGGGGCATTCCCTCCCACTGCTTGTAAAAGCAGTCCAGAGGCTAATTAGCCGCTAGGATTGCTTTTACATGAAAGCCGGCCGCAGGCTGAAAAGAATGATACCAAGATGATACCTAAACCCGCAGGCATCATTCTGGTATAAACATTCAAAGTCCAGCAACATACCAGTACGTTGCTGGTCCTTGTTGGACATGTATTGTAATCTTTTTATTTCATGCAGCCAGTTGGCTGAACGAAAAAAGAGATTGATCGTGGGTATGCCCACCATTAGAATACCGCCCTTCATCCACCCACTTCCAATGATGGGCATACACACACCATTTATATATGCCGAAGCATGGGGGCATCCTCCCGCAAAAAAGTTATGCCGCACACACATGGTCGGACTTTTCCACTGGCAAGCCTCCGTCGGAATTTCGACCGTATGTACGCGGCATTAGGAGCAAAATCGCTCCTCCGCCCCTGCTGCCCCAATGCTTCGGCATATTTGCTCTTTTTTTTTTAACTGTGGTGGTGAAATCACCTCCTACAGCACTGGAGTCGCAGGGATCAGGCCTGTCTCTGTGAACGCTGCAGTTATGTGTGTTGTGTTTTGTAAGTGACAGTGATCGATCGATACTGCACTTGGGTGGCCTGGGCTGGACGGAGGGGCAAAACGCAGGTGCCAGCAGGTATCTGGGCTGATCCCGCTAACACTGCGTTTTTGGGAACCCTAAACTGCTGGGGACGCTAGTATAGATCTGATCAGATCAGATATTGATCTGTTCAGATACTATACCACTAAGGGGGGTGTATGCTTCACGCGTGGGTGTTAGCGTTACTGGCACTAACCTGACGCTGCCTGGGGTGTGACTCAGACCCTCTCTGACGCTAAAACCTAATTGATATCACCCGCCGGGCGATCAGGGGGTTAAACCTTTATTGGGTTATATACACGGCGGGTGCCCTGACACTATAAAAAGCAAACTAACTAACCAGCGTCACCCGTAACACTTATATGGTGATCACTGGTGAAAGGGTTACCTGGGGGGCGATCAAGGGGGTTAAAACCTTTATTAGATAATATATGGGGGTACCTGACGTTATAAAAACCTGCGGCGAACCCAAAAAAAATTACCAGCTACCGATCTGCATCACCGACACTAAGACAGCGTTTAGAAAAACAAATTGCTTAGCGACAGTGGTGATGGGGGTGAAAGGGTTACCTGGGGGGGGGCGATCAAGGGGGTTAAACCTTTATTAGATAATATATTGAGGTACCTGACGCTATAAAAACCTGCGGCGAACCTAAAAAAAATTACCGGCTACCGATCTGCATCACCGACACTAAGACAGCGTTTAGAAAAACAATTGCTTAGCGACAGTGGTGATAGGGGGTGAAAGGGTTACCTGGGGGGCGATCAAGGGGGTTAAACCTTTATTAGATAATATATTGGGGTACCCGACGCTATAAAAACCTGCGGCGAACCTAAAAAAAATTACTGGCTGCCGATCGGCATCACTGACGCTAAGACAGCGGTCAGAAAAATGATCGCTAAGCGACAGTGGTGATAGGGGGTGAAAGGGTTATCTGGGGGGTGATCAGGGGGTTAAACCTTTATTAGGGGGGGTTAGGGGGCTACACTGGACCTAAGACTAAACTTTGGTGACACTTTTACAGTCACAAATGTCACTGATTGCAGTGATCACTAAATAAATGGTCACTGCAATCAGTGACACTGTGACTGGGGGCTGGGGGGGTGATCTGGGGTGTCTGGGGGGGCGATTTATGTCCCTATGTGTCCTGGTGTCAGTGTAGTGTTGTGTGCACTGACCTGATATCTTCTCTTGTACGGCGCTCGGTATATGTGAGCGCCGCACCAGAGATGACATCACTTCCTCCTGCTCCCTCTGTCTGACACAGACAGAGGGGGCATTTCTATTCGCCGGGAGCGATCGCGAGGGGGTGGCCAGAAACGAATGGCTGCCCCCTCATCCCGGAACGCTCCCGGACACTTAGCCATCGCTCACTGTATAGAAGGGGGGTCCGATTGGACCCCCCAACTGTACAAAGGCAATCACGTACACTCTACGTGATTGTGCCTGTCAGTGCCATTCTGCCGACGTATATATACAGTGAGCGGTCGTTAAGTGGTTAAATCTGACAAAAAAAAAAAAAAACACAGATGTTAATGGATGTTGAACGGAAATGAAAACGGATGAGAAACTGAGGTTGACTGACAACTTATGATAAATAAATGTGACTGAACTGATGAAATGAACAGTCCCGCAGGTGTGAAAAGGGCCTTAAGGTAAAAAAAAATGTTTAGGCTTAAGAACCACTTTAAGAATACATACGTCAACAGATTTTAACCAGAGTTAAGTGTCACTTCAAATGGAGTGCATCCAAAAAGAAGGTTGTGTATGAGAGATTTAAAACATCCCTTCCACAAACTCTTCTTTTCTGGATGAGAGGCTCTTTTAAAGTGACTGTAAAGGGGTTTTTTTGTTTTTTTACAAACATGTCATACTGATCTGCTCTGTGCAATAATTTTGTACAGAGCAGGTCCAATCCTTCTCTTCTGGGGTCCCCCAGCAGCGCTTCTGGATCCTCCCTCGATCCGAGTGCCCCCCATAGCAAGCCGCTTGCTCATGTGGGCTTAATCCCAAACCAGGCTCTGTGTGTTCACTGACGCACATTACGGCTCAGCCCCACCATCAGTTCTCTCACATGCTGTGATTGACAGCACCAAGAGCCATTGGCTCCTGTTGCTGCCTTCATGTCCAGTGAGAGGAGAGAGAGGGAGTGCCTCTGCTCTCTGGCACAACGCTGAATCGAGATTAAATGAGAAGTCAAGCCTGAGCTTGTTTGGCTGGGCTTCTCCTCTGGGTCACAGGAGTGAAATTCGTTTTGCACTCCTGTGACCCATTTTCAGCAGAGAGCAGTCTTAAGTCCACTCTCTGCTGACGTCACTGCAATCAGTCCAGGCACCACATCATCATGACAATAAAGTCTGGATTCGCCAGCTGCCTGGACCGATGCCCGTCTCAGACTCTCAGCGAGCCGCTAAAAGACTGAGATGGCTGCTCCCTGCTGAGAGACTGAGACGGTCATTCCCCGTCCCTCACACAGCTCAGCGCTCCAATGGGCGTGGGGGGGAGCAGAGCTGAGAGCTAACGAGTGACAGCCAGCAGCTCTCCGCTCGGGGAGCAGAGAGAATAAAGCCATTGGCGGTGTTCGATGGTTCAGTTCCCAGTGTAGAGGCGGCGGGGGCAGATGCTGCATCAGTCTGATGCTGCATCTACCTAGGCAAGTATGATTGGGGGGGGGGGGAATTACCCCATACTTCTCTTTTAAGCTTAGGTAAGTATTTAGAGGGGGCTGTGGGGTGGAAGATGAACACAGAAGGCTGTTTATGCCTTTGTAAACACCAAGTAGAACTCCAAATATTACAATCTTTATTACATGCTCCAAATCTTGGAAGAGGAATGGTGTTCTCACTGCTGATTATGGAACTGACAGGGGGAGAGGGAGGGCTGCAGAGGGGAGAGCTGTTATGACCACACATCGGCGATGTGAACAAAGGCATTTAGCTGCAGAATAGAAAATAAGAAAAATAAAGAAAAATAATTTGCACTGCAGTGCGAATCACATGCGATCTTGCAGAGCGTGCTGGTGTGAACCGGCACTTAGAGTGGACCTTCACTCTCTCAATAAACATTGACTATTTTTAATCTTCATGCTGCTAGCATAAGTAAATAAATAGATAGGAACATGTATCATTTATTTGTTTTTAAAACCATTTGTTTTAAACATTTTTTTTTACATTTCTTCAGTTACTTCCTGGTTTCTTGCCTAGGAAAATTATGTCATACATCCCAGGAGTCTTCTGGGAGGGAAGGAGGGGTTTTCTCAGTTAGGCACACCCTCTTCTGCCGGCATGCCTGTGCTAGGGGAAGATGGATTCCAGTAAGTGAATGCTACATGAATCATCTGCCCTTACTCAAGATGGCCACAACCAGAAACGCTAAAGGGGGGTGTTTTTCAAAATTATTTCACAGCAAAAAAAGCATGGAGACATGAATGGATGGATGGATGGGGGAGCTTGCTTTGTATATTAAAAATGTATTTCATAGCACTTTTGCTTTGTGGTGTTTAGATGCAGTGTAGTTCCCCTTTAAAGTGGTTGTAAAGTCAGAATAAGCAATAACTTCCATCCATCTGTCTTATCAAGATATAAACTACTGTGTGTCAGCTTCTTTTAAATTATAATCCTAAATACCTTTGCTCTCAGCACCTCTGTCACGTTTCCACCTCCGCTCTTCTTCCTCAATCTAACAAGAGCAGCAGGAGGGGCCAAGATTCCCCTCTGGCGTCAGTCAGCTGGCCAGCAGAGGGAGGTCACGTGACGGCACATCTGTGCTGTGCAAAAAAGGTATTTAGGATTCAAATTTTTAAAAATGGACACACAGTACTTTATATCATTTCATGATAAAACAGAGGGGATGGCAGTTACTTATAATTGTAGTCAGAGTCCTCCCGTACCGATAAACCCTAACCACCCAAGGCCCGAGGTATGACATACCCTAACCAACCAAGGCCTGAGGTGTGCCTTAGCCTGACCGGATGGTATACCTGAAAAGAGGGCATACCCTGTAAGAAGAAAAGGTAAATGTATGCTAGAATATGAAATGATGTAGCAAGTATGACCGTGAAAAAAAGAGGGAACCGGGAGGGTGGGCACCCGGAAAATCGGCAGAGGAGAAGGAAGAGGTGGGCTATATAGCCCCGGACTCCTCCCACAAATACAGGCCGCCTGCAGCCAGCCTTCCCACTTGTAGTCAGAGTCCTCCCGTACCGATAAACCCTAACCACCCAAGGCCTGATGTGTGACATACCCTAACCAACCAAGGCCTGAGGTGTGCCTTAGCCTGACCGGACGGTATACCTGAAAAGAGACATGTGTAGGTGTATAAGAAGCTTTAATGAGATATGCAAAATAACGAGCTTAATCCAACAAAGAGGCGAACGCCCTCACAACCTAAGCGTGAGGTTCGGGAATGTACCGGCTGAAACAGGAGGACCTTCACCGCCCCATGTGTTTGATGATGAAAGGAGGCACCCCCTGTTTGGATGCGGCAGACGCTGCCCCAATCCTAAACGAGTGACCACTAAACAAACTGGGGTTCAACCCCAGCCTCCCGACCAGAATCCTAACGTGAGCAACAAACTGCTTGGACGTTAAAGGATCCACGGGGAAAGGTAACAGAGGACTGTCCAGTGGGCAAGCAGCCAGAAACCCTGAAAGAGCAACAAGAACCGCAAACGGGCACCACCTGTGACCAGTGCTGTAAAAAACTTGACCACAAAACCCTGCCCCATTTGCCTAGTCTTGTTGTTGTTAGGCTGTAAGGCAAAATGGTCACTACCCTGACAAAGACTGCTGTTACGCAGGAAAGGAGACAGACTACTAACCCGTGACACCTCCCCGGGCCTGAGGAACCCAAAGAAGCTAAGATAAATGGCAGCCTTGATCACCAGACTGGGACCAACACCAAAGGGGGATGCAGACAGTAGATCCAACATGTCCCGGACCATCTGGCCGGTAACAGGCAGTCTAGACACCTGAGACTGACCCTGAGACTTCACAATACCCCTCAACACGGCTTTAAGAGGGTGAGCAGCAAAAATAGACGGGCAGGAAGGGTCAAGTAGTGACTTGAAGTGTTGCACCCCGGCCAGGTAGGACTTGATAGTACTCACGGACAACGCCAACTCGCTGTGGCAATAAGCCACGAAGGCCATGATGAACCTGATATCCCACAGACAGCTAGACGGATGTAGCCTAGAAAACCTGTGGAACTGCCTCCAGCCAGTGGAATAAGCCTTGTGCGTGTTGCTGGCCAATGAAGCGTTGGCCAAAGAGATCGCCTGCGTCCAGAAGCTCGTTAGTCCATAGTGAGAAGGGAAAAGTGTGGGACTGGTTTGCCCACCCGCTCCGCATCCGGGCGCTGTAAGAAAAAACGACCGAATTTGAAACGGGACAAGGCATCAGCCGCCCCATTACAAGCCCCGCTAATGAACTCCCCCAGGAAATGGAACCTGTACTTGAAACTCAACCATGTCAACCTGCGCACAAAGGCCATGATGACCAGGGACGCTGACCTGCCTTTGTTGATGGAGGCGGTGGCCAGATTGTTGGTGAAGAAAATGACCGACCTACCCTCCCAACCTGGCCCCCAAGTGACAGCTGCCGCCACGATGGGGTACACCTCGAACAAAGCCGAAGTCTGCGCGAACTTGGGCAGACTAAAAAGATCCGGAGGCCAAGCACTGGTCAGCCATTCCGACCCGCAAATGGCCGCAAACACCACTGACGCAGCCGCATCAGTGAAGACCCTGGGCGAGGAGTTGGAAGGCTGCGGAATGAGCAAGGAGATGCCATTCCAGTCCTGCAGAAACTGGTCCCACATGACAAGGTCGGCGCGAGCGTCAGCCTGCAGGCTGACGCGGGCATCGACATCCTGAAAAAGGGGGAACAAGGCCAACAGCCTGGAGACAAAAGCCCTACCTTGCGGAATGATTCTCATTGCATGATTAAGCATACCCAAGAGTGACTGCAACTCCTTAGTGCAGACTGGGGAACGAACAAACGAACAGACAAACAAATTCTGTCCAACTTCACCTTGGGCAAACTAGCAACCATGCGACCAGAATCAAGCGCGATACCCAAAAAATCAATGACAGTGGCCGGACCTTCTACCTCGTGAAGCGCCAGTGGAACGTTCAACTCAGCAAACAGCTCCATGAGCCCACACAAATCCCTAGGAGGACGGCCAGGACGCTCAACGAGCAAGAAATCGTCTAAGTAGTGCACTACCCCGCGACAACCCTTGGAGTGCACCAGAATCCACTGGAGTGTCTGGGAGAAAATGTCGAACAGACAGGGACTACTTTTGGACCCAAAAGTTAACTTAGTGGCAAAGTAATACAGGCCCCGCCACCTGATGCCGTACCATTGCCAAAGCGCCGGACTGATGGGCAGCAGTTTGAACGCATCAGCAATGTCTGCTTTGGACAACCATGCCCCCCTACCCAACTGCAGAATGAGCTGAATGGCTGAATCCACCGACGAATATTTCAAGGAAAATTCCTCAGAGGGAATCAGCGCATTGAGACTCGGAATGTGTGAACAATGAGGCGCAGACAAATCATAAATGAGATGGAATTTATTGGAAAAAACTTGCCACATACAACCCCAATCGGGCTGACCCTCCACATGCCAAAAGGTGACGAGCTGAAAGGCCCAATGACAAAGCCCTTGGCTACCTCAACCTGTAACAATTCATCCACAACGGACGCATGGTGAACTGCTGACAAAAGATTGCTACATTCCCAAGTGATGGTGGGCAGCGTGATCAAGCCCGTGTGGAAACCAAGGGTGAAGCCCGCTAAGAGGAACTGCCTGACCCCGGGGGAAGGGTGAGCTTCCAGGTGCGCCCCAACGCGGCCACGTTGACCTGGCTTAGTCATGCAGAGGTGAAAGGTTTCACCCCGCAAGACGACTTGGGGTGCCCCCTGAAACAATTTGAACAAACGAGCCTGCACTGGTTGTAATTGCAGCCTGCGTTGTTGAAATTGTTGCAAACCTGCGTTTTCCCTAAAAAATGTATAGGTCTACCCAACTTGTCCACCTGCCCGGAGGGACCAGAGGAGGACGCACCGGCCGACTGCTTGTTAACCCCTGAGGGATCCGGGACCTCACCTAACGGACACCTGGCACGAGCTGCACATCGGGGACTTCTGATTAGCAAAGTGTCTGCAGAACAACTCCATATCTACATTGCTCCAGCACATGACCACTCGGAACTGGGACCAAGTGGCCGCTACCTTAGCCGAGAAAGACCGGTGGTAGTCGTAGAAACTACAACCACCGTACTTGTGAGCCTGATCAACCACCTTGTGCATATATAAATCTAACTCCACCCTCCTGTCCGGACTGATCGTGCAAATAATATCACGGAAAACACTGAATGCTAGCACAAACTCAGCCACGCTGAGTTTGCGGTTCAGCCTGAGGTCCTTGGTCTTTAGGACAACTGAAACCTCCCCGCAAGCAAATGATTTGTTTTCCGTGCCATCCTGTGACGCCATCAGAAGGGAAGCAAAGTTGACGTCCTTCCCTTCAAAAATGTCCTTCCTTAAATTAGCCGGAATGAAGTGGGCCGGAGAAACCGATGGGAAGGCGGCTAACGGAGAAGGGGCTGTGACAGGTAACGAGATGTCCAAGTTACCTAGGGGGGCACCAGGGAGCGCGGGTACCGGTGGAACAGGAGCCACCTGTGGCCTGGCCGCACGTGCTTCAACCGCATCCATCCTGTCCTGCATCTGCGACATGGGCGAGGATAAGGTGTTCAGTAAGGCATGAATTTGCGTTAGAGCATTTTGTACCAACCCCTGACTCAGACTATCTGCGGGGACAGGCTGCGACGGACTGGGGAACAGCAACCTAAACAGTTCAGCTTTCCTGGCCGAGGCCGGAAAGGAAATGCCCTTACGACGAAGCTCCGCCACGAGCCTGAGCACAGTCCAAGTTCTCATTGACGGGGTGCTGTCGCGCTCCGAACCCCCCGAACGGGAAGGTGGAACGAACGCGAATTCCTCGCTATCCGACACATGCGACATGCTGAATCTAAGACAAAAACAACCAAAAAAAGATGAAAAACCGTGCCAACCAGCCCCCCCCCCCCAATACAGACCGCCTAAACCAAAACAAAGGGGGGGTGCAGAGACGTGTCAACAGCACGTGAAAGAAACCTGCAGCCCAACCACCCTACGTGTAAGAACTGAGCGAGCCCGAGCCACCTGCAGCGCTAAACAGGTAATTAAATAACGAACACTCAGGGCTACAATACCCACAGACGTGGTGGGTATGGGAATGAGAGTAAGACGTACAGCGACCAAGTCCCCCTAACGTATGACGTATGAATGTCGGCCGAGGACCTGCATGACACCTGCAAATATTGAACCTGGCTCGAATGCCCCCTAAACGTGCAGGATGCTGACCTGACGTAGCAGACACCCCGTGAAATGAAACGATAAGCACGCACCTGGAGCTTCGCGAAAGAAACAGAAATGACACGGATGAAAACACCTAGAAGTGCAAATGAAAAACAGAAAAAAAACAACTGAAACACCCTGAACCTCCAGAAACAGCCCCAAACACCCCTGCGAAGCAGAGCGAGACCCTAAACTAACCGAATCCACCTGACGTAACTGAGACAGACAGGAGCCCTGAAAGCAAACTATGACAGAGGAGCAGAACCTGAACACAAAAGCAGATAATACATAAAAAATTAAAAAACATGAAAAAACAAACGACAGCCATCCTACCCCCTGACCCCATGGAAAGAGCAAGCATGGAACAGCACCCCCCCCCCCCTAAACATGCCCACCCCTCTGAGAAGACCACCCTAAGCAAGATGTGACCTGTGGCACCTGAGCCCCCCCCAGCCCAAACAGCGTGTGCAGGAAACCTGGCAGAGGACATTGCCGTGCAACCATGTAAGGCAGAGCTGCTGCCGCCCCCCCGCCAGCGTGTGCAGGAAACCTGGCAGAGGACACTATAGAGCAAGTATGTAAGGCAGAGCTGCCGCCGCCGCCGCCCCCCCAGCCACCATGGACGTGACAAGCGGCCAAACCTGCCCCCAAAGACACCAGCAACAGCCCTCCCCCGGAAGCCATGCGGTGCAAAGCCAAGCCAGAGCGCGCCCCCCCCTTCCCCCGCTGCAGCAGCAGTAGTAGCGTTGCTGGCCGAACGAACGAGGCACAGACTGAGTGCCAAAACGCCCCCCCACACCTGTAGCCACCAAGCTGCCCCCACACTTACCTAGCACCCCCGCTTGCCTGCCCTGAACGAAGTGCCGCCGAGCACTGAAACCGTCTGCCGCCACGAGAAACAAATGGAACAGAAGTGACCTGGAAATCGGCAGACGCAGAGGAGAAGGAGGAGATGGGCTATATAGCCCCGGACTCCTCCCACAAATACAGGCTGGCCTGCGGCCAGCCTTCCCACATGTTATTTTCAAGCCACAGAGAAGAGGAGATTGGGTCTCACACACAGGCTTCTGAACTGAAGGGCAGGGTGGGAGAGACTCTGAGCAGAGAGCGGGATTAGGGAGGCACGTAAACTGACCACAGTATCATAGATCAGCAGCCATGATTATTGTGGTCAGCACACACACAGGAACAGGCAGAAAAGCATATAAAAAAAAAAAAAAAAGGGACAAATTACACAGCACAAGCACTATGCTATGCTATAGATTATGCCTTAAAAAAGGAACAGAGGCTTTTTTTTTCTTTTTAGGGTTACAACTGCTACAGGTAAGCCTAGATCGAAATGCATCTTGTCCCTGCTTAAAAGAGAAGTACATTTTTTTCTGAGAATCATACTTACCTAGGTGGATGCAGCCCCGCTGGCTCTAAAATTGGAGAACTAAGCGATCAAACATCACTGATCGCTCGGTTCTCAGGCCTCCTGTTAGCCACTGCCTCTCTGCTCCCCCCCCCCCCCCTCTGCTCACCGAAGCGCTGGGTCGTGGAGGGGGCAGGAACTGAGAGGCTAAGCTGGGTGCCGGTCCAGGCATGTGGGTGGATCCCGACCATATGGTCACGAGCTTTGGCTGTACTTCTCCTTTAAGGTTGGGTTCACATTCAATTCGGAAGCAGCTGACAGCACGGGTCCGGTGCATCCTTGTTCTCCGTTTCAGGGATAAATCAGGCCCGAATTTTTGCCTGAATTCAGACCTGAAACTGAGCCAAATACGCACAGGACTCTGGTGCAGTTCGCTCGGCAGCCGCCACGGAGATGTGTGAACCGGCTCCATTTGGAACCTGTCCCAATTTCCTGTCATGCAAATTGGATGCAGAGGATATCCACATCAAATTCGCATAAGTGTGAACCCAGCCTAAAACAACATTTCAATCCATGTGTAGCTGGCTTTAGATATACTAGCAGATTTAGATACGCTGACAAAACGGCAGCTCACACTTTAGGCTTGTTTCACAGTATTGCAAATTTGATGCGGGTTGCCCGCATCCAATTCACAATAGCAGGAGATTTTGACCGGTTCTCTATGGAGCCTGTTCACATATCTCTGCTGCGAATTGCACTGAGATTCTGTGTGTCTTTTGGTCTGTTTCAGGTCCGAATTCAGCCAAAATTTTGGGCTGAAATGGTGAATGTGGACGCACCGGACCCCTGCTGTGAGCCGCATGCTAAGATAGTGTGAACCGAACCTCATGGTCAGCTACAGCAGTTTCCCCCCCCCCCCTTTTGGGATAAAGGTCTTACATAAATCAAAGCCGATCATTGTAAGCACCCGTCACTTAAATGGTTTGTATCATTCCTGCAGCTGCTACATCCTCAGCACAGCTTATTCTGTTAAAAACCAATAGACTTTCTGGCTGGATCACCAGATAAAAACAGAAGAAAGAAGGCCTAAAAAAAAAAAAATAATAATAATTACGAATGCAGCCATCACATCTAAGATCTAGTAAGCTGCAATAGAGTAAATGTTTGCTCTTGGGTTTATTACTGCTTTAAAATGCGTGAATATATAGGAAACAGCTATTGCCATGAATTCTAAATGTCGCTGATTTGTTTTCAAACACAAACTTAGGAACCTGCTACAACATCTTCATAGGCTCATGTGGCGTTATTCTCCATGTAATCAGAGTTCAGAAAATCTCCAGTCAGAGCATCAACAGCAGAGATACAGATAGATAGATCTCTAAATAGATAGATATGTAGCAGACCCCCCAATGATTGGGGGTCGCTATACCTAAATTTAGAGGGTAGCCTGAGCTAATAGTAGGGCTGGGCGATTTTCCCCCCAAAAAAAAATCTGCGATTTTTTTTATAAAAAACTCGATTTACGATTCGATTTTTTTTATTATATTAATTGAAGTGCATCAACAAACAAAATTGCAAAGGCAAACCCTTTCTCTAACTGCAAAGTCAGTGTGCAACAAAGATTGTTAAACATCCAAATTATTAATACTGTATTTGGATTTAGCTAATAAAACAAAAAAATCTTGAGGTTACTCTTAGTTGAATTGAACTGTGTCCATGCCTCAATGTGCCCGTGTCTCACTGTGCCCATGCCTCACTGTGCCCGTACCTGATGCAGATTTTAATGGTATACGGATTTTACTGCTACACCGGCGGCCATTCCAGTATTCAAAAGCCGCGCCTCCTCCTCGTCTGTGATAGGCGGAACACTCAATTTCCCAGCATTCAGTGTTCCGCCTATCATGGACATCCGCTCATCCTCATAACACAGACGAGGATGAGAGGATGTCCATGATAGGCTGAACATTGCCTGCTGTGAAATTGAGTGTTCCGCCTATCACAGACGACGAGGACTCAGGAGGCGCGGCTTTTGAACACTGCAATGGCCGCCGTCTGTCTGCATGACACGCTGATCAGGTAGGCAGACGGCGGCTGCGGCGAGTAGATGTAATTGGGGTAACGCCGCCCAGTGCCATTCCGGATACGCCCCCTGCAGCCCTGCTACGGAAACTTTGAAGGAAAAAAAAAAAAAATCGATTTGAACTCAAAACTCGATTCAAGATTAAAATCGGATTTTTTTTTTCCAGCCCTAGCTAATAGTTCGACTCAGGCTGTTTGAATTCTTTAAATTGGTTTCTGCTTTGTTGTGGTGTTGCCAGTACAGTTCTCTTTGACCTGTGGGTGGCACCGTCGCCCAGGTCGAACCACAGGTGGCATTGCAGTGTGATTGGGGGTCCCGTCTCGGCGGCCATGCAGTGGGCGTGGTCTGCCCGCTGTGCATGATGGGAAAGGGTACTTAAGGGGCGGACGCCATTAGGTCCGGAGTTGGGAGGTGATCCAGAGGACCCCTTGGTCCTAGGCACGTACCCCACCTTCGGTGGCCCTCATGGCCAGGGGTACGCGTGTGTGTATTCAGTCCCGGGCACCTTCGGCCCGAGGCTGCATCGTTCCAGGTAGGCCCAGCATCTTTGGCTGAGGTCTACACCAGAAGAGGAGTCCCAGGGTGCCCAAGTGGGGGTGCCCACTCTGAAGGAGAGAAAACCAGGGGAGGACCTGTCCGCGGGGATCGGTGAGGGAAGTCACTGTCTCGGGAGAGGCCTGGTTGCCTATCAGAGGGAAGGATTCCATAAGCCGCCAAACCATTGTAACGTGCCCACTGGCACCTATGGTCTCAAGTGTTACAAGTGCTGGGAAGTTCGGGATTCAGAAGTTCATTTCTTGATCGTATCCTTAGGAAATTTAAAGAGAATGTTCCGTGCTCCACACCGGCTGCTAGGACCGTGAGAGGGGACTATCTGGGTGAGCAAAGCCCACTCAGGACTGAGTGAAGGTAAATTACAGTTAAGTGCCGCGTGCCTGAACCTGCCTCCCTGTTAAAATTCTCCATCGCCAACTTTCCTATCAAGTTTCTATGCAAGCGAAATAAACCTTTCTTTATTGGGTTTAATACTGTCTGGACAATGGCCTTATTGAATACGAAGAGAGAATAGACTTTTCTCTACACTCTAGGGGAGAGAACCAACGGAAGGAGGTAACTCGCTGCAGGACCCAAAATAGATAACACCGTTCACCCTCTTCTATCAGGAGGATATTGGGCTTGTGTGTCCCATTCTGCTTGTGGAGGTAAGCAGGGTAACGGATCTGTGTGCTACAGATCGATAGATCTCTATATCGATAGATCTCTATATCGATAGATCTCTATATCACTCACTCACACACACACACACATACATATATGTAGCGGGTGTTTGATTTTAGGGGAGGCATCTGGGTCGTAGTGTAACCCAGATGCATTGATTGTCAGGGAGTCTGAGACCCTTTTGTGGTCCTTGGAGGACTCTGGTGGTGTGGGGTTCCCTGCGGCCTGCAGGTGGCGCTGTCGCCCTGGGCCGGAGCTGAACACTCACCGCAAGACTGTTTCCTTTTTTTCCCCTTTCCTGGCAATGGTACAGCGGGGCGGGGAACCTGCTGTGACGCAAAGGGCGAGGGGATAAAGGGGGCGGATGCCCTGACCTGGGGTTCAGAGTCGGAGGACATGGCCGCACCCAGGCACCTTCAGCTTGGCCAGAGCGAGAGATGGAGTACATCTCAGGCACCTTTAGCCTGGGGTGAGGTACTATGGCGGAAGCCTGGAGCTCAGTACCTTCGACTGAGTTCTGCGAGGGTGGAGGAATCCGAGGGGGCCCTAACTCCTTGGGTGCCCGTGTCTGAGGTCGAGAAGACTGGTAAGCGGAACTTCTCTGGAGAGTCCGGCGCAGCATTGCTGGTGACAGAGAGGCCTCCAGTGACTCCCTTGGACGGGTTACCTTCCCCTGACAGGGGCTACAATAGTGAAGGTAATTCACGTTCTGATCAATATAGTCAGGGGCAGTGACTATTCGCCACTGGTGATACTACAGTGGTTAGCTTTATCTAGCAGAATTGTGCCTTGGCCTACTCCCCACAAATACTGAAGTGGTATATGGGTCTCAACCTGTCTGTGCTGTATGACTATTTATTGAGAAGAATAAATACGAGTTGGACCTATTCAGTGTGTGGAACTCTGGTTACTAGGAGCAAAGGGGAGTCAATCCGAGGAGAGGATTGGACTCTGGGACACATACACAAACCCGATAGTTCTGGCCTTCACCTCTACACCTTGGAGGACATGGGCCGTGGTGTATCTCATCCCTCCCCCCAGTGTTAACCCCTAGATGAGACAGACAAGCCGTGAATGAGAAGGGGTGAGAGGGGCGAGGTCGCTACAGATAGATCTCTAGATAGAAAGATAGATCTCTAGATAGAAAGATAGCGGGGTCTCCTTTAAGACTCTCAGGACTACCTTACCCAGAACCCCATTCGGCACCCAGGATGCAAAGTTTCCACCCCAGAGACTCATGGGTGGGGTTATATAAGGAGGAGGCGAGGCTGCGCTCGGCCTCTTTGGGACACGAGACTTCAGTGGGGAGATCTTCCTGTGCGGATCCGCTGTGGTGCAAGGCCTGAAGCCTTGCGCTGTTACTCAAAAGAGCCTTCTATCCCCATTGCGAGCCTGGGTGGCATCTGACTCGGTCATCCTCAACCGCTGCTGAGCCGGAGACCAGACCGCTGCAGAGGCTGTGTGTGGAGACACAGCAGGTGGAAGTTCGCGGACTGGGATCGCGTCCGGAGGGGTGAGCGAGCACATGCTCAATCCATATACTGTATACTATTATTAGGCCTACAGACTGCCGTGGCCCACCTGTTCATATTTAAGTCCCCACTGGAGATCCATAGCAGAACTGAGTCAAACGGATCTCTAGTGGAGTGTTCTGTGTTGGCATTTTTTACCCTTTGGATTACAAATATGTGTTCCTGAAATGTGCACCACCGTTTAAAGACTGCATGCAAAGAATTTATCCCCTAGAGACTGAGTTATATGGTCAGGCCTGGCCATCCAGATAGTTTATTTAGTTGCTGCGCCATAGGGCGCATAGTGAAGTACTGTTACATGTGGCGCGTGTGCGCCATATCTTACTAGTTATAGTGTGGCTATTGCTGCAGGGCTCTGCAGATAGATTCATGTGATCTGTTACAACTGTTGATTTTATTGCCAGTAGAAAGTAAACTCGTTATTCTTCTATCATTGCATTGGTGTCTGAATTTAACCATAGAGCATAAGATATATGTATATTACCCTAGACTAACTGTGCCAGAAGGGGGTCGAGTAAATTGCCCGGGGTTGGCGGAGCTGTCTTCAGGGCCCAAACTAAATCTGCGGCCCTCTTAACTGAAGGTATCGCTACACGTGGGGGTTCTCGTCCGGGATCCTGATACAGAAGGTGGACGCCAGAAGTGCCGGCATGGACCCCATGGACCCACAAGCAGTAGAAGCGTGGTGCAAAGCCTCTAGGGCAGACCCAAACCGCTCAATAGTCATCAGCCTCCCTGGGGAGGAATGGTCGACTGAAACGGTAGAGGAGCTAATGAAGTCAGTGTCCCCAGATCACACACCGTGGGTGACGGAGATAAAGTCAGACCCAGACATCTCATATCAGTATGCACTAGTAAAGTACTGGGACGGGATGCCGGAGGCTTGCAAGCGCAAGTGTGTGCGAACGCCAGACAACAGAACCTATAGGTTGGCGCACGCAGTAACTGTAAAGAAGGAGCCATCACCAATGGGATCACCGCAGGCTGCAGCCCGTACCTCACCAGAAAGAGGAGACAGGGTGACGCCCCCGGTGGCACCTGCACCTGCCACTGCTATATCACCAAAATTGATAAAGGCAATAGGGGATCTGCTAACCAAATGTCAGAAGACAAGCACGGTTCATGTAGAGACTAGCTACCGGAGACTAAAGACATTCTCAGGGAAGCTCCCTGTCCCTGCGGGGGAGGAACACTTCGATACTTGGGTGGAACAGGCATTACAAGCAGTGGAGGCATGGGAGGTGCCTGAAGCGCAGAAGAGGCAACAAGTAATAGAAAGCCTTAAAGGCGCAGCAGCAAAAGCGGTGAAAAGTTTACGGTTTGGAAATACAGACTGCACGCCTCAAGACTGTCTAGCCATGCTACAGGAAGAGTTCGGTCAGTTAGAAAAGGTGACAGAGATGGTCTACCAATTTGAACATACTTTCCAACAGCCGAATGAGAAGCTTTCAGAGTATGTCAGAAGACTGAATAAGTTGCTGTGTAAGATTGTCCTGAAGAAGGGAATGATGCCCCAAGATACAGATGCGGCAAGAATGAAGCAAGTCTTAAAGGGAGCATTACGCTCGGATCCAGTCTGGTTGCACTTGAAAACCTCAGGAGGAACGTCACTGACTTACTCTGATTTGATAAAATACATCAGAGATGAGGAGGCACTGCAGAAGGATCAGGCAATGATAAAGACAAGTCATGCCCCTACACCAGTGATAGTTAACTCGCTCATGACTCCAGAAAGGGACTCAGAAGTGGACACTTTGAAATCACAAATGTCTCAGGTGTTAGAGATGCTAACCTCTGATGGCGAAAGACACTCAGGGTCCAGGGAAAGAGGTAGCGAGAAAGGAACTGTTCCCAGCTGTTTCGGCACCCGCATCTCTGCAAGACTGGGGGGGACATAATCTGTTTTAACTGTGGGGGAGTTGGCCACATTGCAGCTACATGTTCCAGTCCCAAGAAGAAGAAGAAAACAGATAACCGCAAGCCGGCGGGAAACTCCAGAGGGCCCCGGTGAAGGAGTCAACCGGGTGCCCATCATCTTCAGTGAGCTCCAAGCTGAATGCGAAGAAAGAGGAGACAAAACCCCTCAGAGGAAACATAACATTCCTCAACAGAGATACACCCCAGAGAAAGGGGGCAAGACCCCTCAGAAGAGGCACAGCATTCCCCAAAAAAACAATATCCCTCAGCGGGTCTGTACACCCATTGAAAGGAGGGAAATCAATGCATACCAGGCTCAAGAAAGACTAAATTCCAAAAGGGAGTTGGACGAGAGAGAGTCCAAAGGGAAAAGACCAGAAGAAGGCGACCCCTGCCAGGCCATATCCGGAGAAGCTGGTAGGCCCATCTCCTATAGTGCCCATTCAAGTGGAGGGAGTCTACACCAGAGCCATCTTGGATACTGGGGCACAAGTGACCCTATTATACCGGGATTTCTACGATAAGCACTTGAGTCACCTGCCCATCCAGAAGATAGAGGAACTGGAAATATGGGGGATTGGAACGCAGAGCTTCCCCTACGATGGCTATCTGCCCATCAAGATGACCTTTGACCCATCTGTGGCTGGGAAGGCCGAAGTGTTTGACACCCTGGCAGTTGTGTGCCCTCGGCCGCCAGGAGCCAACAAGAGTTCCCTTATAATTAGGGACAAACACGGACCTGGTCCGAAGACTCCTGACCCCTCTAGTGAAAGAGAAGGGGCAAGCGGCCACCAAGATCCACCCCATGCTGAAGACGGCCTACCAACGGCTGGTCCTAGAGCAGAAGACCCCTGGAGAGGGGATAGGGAAGGTGTGGAGACTTGGAAGAGAAGGGGTAGTGTTGCAGCCCGGCGAAGTAACCTGTCTCAGAGCCACTGTGAAGCTTACTTGGGAGCAGCCTGGACCCTTTGTCGTGCTGGAGTCTGACCCAAGGGGAGAGTTCTCAGGTCTGGAAGTGATACCAGAAGTGATTCCGCTGAAGGCCCTGAAGAAGGCCCATTGTAGAGTTCCGGTGAGTGTTAGGACCACTACAGGTGGCCCCATGGAGATCCCCGCCAGAATGCTGCTGGGCCAGGTGAGCCCTGCTGCCCCAGTTACCCTGTCAGAAGTCAAGGGGATGGGTGAAGGAGGAGATGTTTGGGAGAAGCTGTCCATGGAAAACCCGAATCTGCCCAGGGCTTGGAAAGAGAGAGCCAAGGCCCAGTTGACCAGATGGGAGAAGATCTTCTCCAAAGATGAGTTTGATGTGGGGTGTGCAAGGAGTGCCACCCATCGAATCCGCCTCCAAGAAGACAAGCCCTTCAGAGAGAGGGTCAGGCGGGTCCCACTAGCAGATCTGGAGGATCTAAGGGAACAACTCGCAGAACTCAAGAGGACTGGTGTGATTCGGGAGTCTAGAAGCCCCTATGCCTCCCCGATAGTGGTGGTCAGGAAGAAGAATGGGTCGTTGAGGCTCTGTATAGACTACAGGACTCTCAACAGGAGAACCATCCCCGACCAGTACACCCCTCCGAGGATAGAGGACGCTTTACAGAGTTTGTCTGGAGCCAAGTGGTTCAGCGTTATGGATCTCAAGAGTGGATACTTTCAGATCCCTATGCATCCGGAAGACAAGAAGACAGCCTTCATAACCCCAGTGGGGTTCTTCGAGTTTGATCGAATGCCTCAGGGACTGTCTGGAGCTCCTGCTACCTTCCAACGTCTCATGGAGAAGACTGTAGGAGACATGAACCTTATTGAAGTCCTTGTATACCTGGACGATGTCATTGTCTTTGGGAGAACCTTAGAAGAACACGAAGAGAGGCTGGAAAAAGTGTTGAGAAGACTCAGTGAGGAGGGACTCAAGCTTTCGCCTGAGAAGTGTCGGTTCTACCAGTCTTCTGTGAACTATTTGGGGCACATAGTGTCTGAAGAATGGGTGGCCACAGACCCTGAGAAATTGGAGGCAGTTACCTCCTGGCCACGACCCACAACAGTAACAGAACTCAGATCCTTCTTGGGGTTCTGCTCCTATTACAGGAGGTTTGGGGAGGGATTTGCCCGAATTGCCAGACCATTGAATGAACTACTCAAGACCGAGGGGGAAGAGGACGACTCAGGGCCCAGGAAGCCGGGAGAGTCGGTCAGAGATCAGTGGAACCAAAAGTGTGAAGAGGCCTTCCAGGCGTTGAAGAAGAGCCTAACCACTGCCCCAGTCTTGGCCTACGCAGACCCAACAAGACCCTATGAACTACATGTAGATGCTAGTCATGACGGTCTGGGAGGAGTACTTTACCAAGAACACAAAGGACAACTGCGACCTGTTGCCTACGTGAGCAGGAGCCTGACCCCCTCTGAGAAGAACTACCCCACTCACAAGCTGGAGTTCCTGGCCTTTAAGTGGGCGGTAGTAGACAAGCTCAAAGACTACCTGTATGGGGTGGAGTTCACTGTGAAGACCGACAACAACCCCCTTACCTACCTTTTCACCACAGCAAAGCTGGACGCCACTGGACACAGGTGGCTGGCAGCACTGTCCGGATTCAATTTCAGCCTAAAGTACAGGCCTGGGGCTGGAAATCGAGATGCAGACGCTCTGTCCAGGAGATCTCATGCCCCCACCAGTGACCCAGAAGGCTGGACTCAAGTGGCACCTGACGGGGTGTGGGCCCTTTGTCAAGGGGCTGAATTACAAGCCAGAGGAGGCTCGAGGGCAGAAGAGATAGGAGTTACCATGGTGGGAGTCCCCAAACAATACTGTGGAGTAACCCAACTGGAGGAAGACAATCTGCCAAAACTGTCCAAGAAGGAGCTGAGATGCGACCAATTAGAAGACCCCATGGGGAAATTGGTCCTGGAAGCCCTGGAGAATCAGGATCCAAATAGACTTCTGCGCCACTCCTCAAAGGAAGCTCGCCTGTTGAGGAAAGAGTGGGACAGGTTGCAGGTGCATCAGGGAGTGGTCTACCGAAGGGGCCCCTCTGATAGCCTGGAAGATAAATGGCAATTGTTCCTTCCGAAAAAACATCGAGACTGTTCCGATTGCCCTGCATGACAATCACGGCCACCTAGGGGCGGAAAGGACCTTTCAACTCGTCAGAAGTCAGGTTCTATTGGCCCTGCATGAGGGCAGAAGTAGAAGAGTACTGCCATTCATGTGCACGCTGCATCCAGAGGAAGACTTTACCCAATCAAGCTGCCCCAATGGGCCATCTACAAAGTCAAGGCCCAATGGATCTGGTATGCATTGATTTTCTCTGCCTCGAACCCGACCTGAGTGGACTAGGAAATGTTCTGGTGATAACCGATCATTTCACCCGGTATGCCCAAGCTTTCCCAACCAAAGACCAGAAGGCTTCCACAGTAGCCAAGGTACTTATGGAGAAGTATTTTGTCCATTATGGGCTGCCACAGCGACTCCATTCAGACCAAGGAAGGGACTTTGAGAGTCAGCTGATCCGGAAACTCCTGGATTCGTTAGGAATCAAGAAAACCCGAACCACACCTTACCACCCACAGGGAGATGCTCAGCCGGAGAGGTTTAACCGAACCCTGCTCAACATGTTGGGAACTCTCGATAGTGAGAAGAAACAACATTGGAGCAAACACATAGCAGCTATAGTACACGCTTACAACTGCACCACAAGTGATGCTACAGGCTACTCCCCCTATCGACTCATGTTTGGGAGAGAAGCAAGGTTACCTGTGGACCTGGCCTTTGGCACCTCCTTAGACCATTCCTCAGCCACCTCCCACAAAGGATATGTGGACAGGCTCAGACACAGCCTGAAAGTAGCCTATGAACAAGCTCAAGCGGCCTCAGATCAAAGGGGAGCTCGAAACAAAAGAAACTTCGACTTGAAGTTCCGGGTGCAAGACCTTCAGCCTGGGGACCGAGTACTGTTATGCAATCTGGGGGTCCCTGGAAAACACAAACTTGCAGATAGATGGAGATCTGAACCCCATGTCATCTGTAGGAAGCTGCCAGGCCTACCTGTCTACAAGTTGAAGCCAGAAGGGAAGGTAGGACCACTGAAGACGTGGCATCGAAACCACATGCTCCCACTTGCTGAAGCAGTCAGGATACCTCCAGTGGGGGACTCCCCTGAACCAGTCTCTATTCTGGATACTCCCAGGCCAAACACTCGGTCCCAGACCTCTCGGGCTGAAGATGGAGAGGCCTCTGAACTTAGTGGAGATGAAGGAAGAGAACTTGACTGGCTGTGGTCTTCCCCAACTCCAGGAACTTCTGCTATAGATCTTCCAACCACTGAAGACACTATAGATGGAAAACTGAATGCACCGAGTTCATCCCATCTAGTCCTTCATCAGATTACTGGGAAGATGCCTGTGACACTTACTCAGAAGAGGACCCTAGGGACTCTATGTATCCTTCGGCCCCTGAAGCAGATGTTCCAGAGCCCGCCGTGTTACCCGAACCTGCTACAGAAGAAGAGCCTGTGGCGCCAGAGCCAGAAACCCCAAGAGAGCAAAGGGCTCGAAGAGTCATAAGGCCTCCCAAAAAGTTGACCTACCCACAAATGGGGAAGAGCTCAGAAGATTCTGTGGTCACTGCCAGGAGGAGTGCAGAGAATCTGGATCCCTCCACTGTTCATTTGGTGGAGGGCAACCCCCACTCACTCTCTGGCACAGTTAGGCAGGCCACTCATGATAGTGTGACCTGTGGGCAAGGGAATTCAACCCCTCGGTTTTGGTGGGAATTCTCTATGCCAACATCATACGCAACGTTGTCTAGGGTTGTACACAGTGTATGTTAGAATTATCTTTGGGGACCAAAGAGTTTAAGTGGGGGGAGTGTGTAGCGGGGTCTCCTTTAAGACTCTCAGGACTACCTTACCCAGAACCCCATTCGGCACCCAGGATGCAATGTTTCCAACACAGAGACTCATGGGTGGGGTTATATAAAGGAGGAGGCGAGGCTGCGCTCGGCCTCTTTGGGACACGAGACTTCAGTGGGGAGATCTTCCTGTGCGGATCCGCTGTGGTGCAAGGCCTGAAGCCTGGGGCCTTGCGCTGTTACTCAAAAGAGCCTTCCATCCCCATTGCGAGCCTGGGTGGCATCTGACTCGGTCATCCTCAACCGCTGCTGAGCCGGAGACCAGACCGCTGCAGAGGCTGTGTGTGGAGACACAGCAGGTGGAAGTTCCCGGACTGGGATCGCATCCGGAGGGGTGAGCGAGCACATGCTCAATCCATATACTGTATACTATTATTAGGCCTACAGACTGCCGTGGCCCACCTGTTCATATTTAAGTCCCCACTGGAGATCCATAGCAGAACTGAGTCAAACGGATCTCTAGTGGAGTGTTCTGTGTTGGCATTTTTTACCCTTTGGATTACAAATATGTGTTCCTGAAATGTGCACCACCGTTTAAAGACTGCATGCAAAGAATTTATCCCCTAGAGACTGAGTTATATGGTCAGGCCTGGCCATCCAGATAGTTTATTTAGTTGCTGCGCCATAGGGCGCATAGTGAAGTACTTTTACACGTGGCGCGTGTGCGCCATATCTTACTAGTTATAGTGTGACTATTGCTGCAGGGCTCTGCAGATAGATTCATGTGATCTGTTACAACTGTTGATTTTATTGCCAGTAGAAAGTAAACTCGTTATTCTTCTATCATTGCATTGGTGTCTGAATTTAACCATAGAGCATAAGATATATGCATATTACCCTAGACCAGGGGTCTTCAAACATTCTAAACAAAGGGCTGGTTTATTGTCCTTCAGACTCTTGGAGGGCCGGACTTTGACCAGCGGAGGGTGGAAATTTTCCTGGCATCAGTGGGACTAAACATATGGTATTAGAGGTAGAAATAGTGCCCCATCATTGGTATCATAGGGAGGAATAGTGGCCCATTAGTGGTGTCATTGGGAGAAATAGTTCTCCACTGTCGGTGTCAGATGTCAGAATAGTGTCTCGTATCAGTGGGAGGGATACTGCCCCAAGGGCCGGATAAAGGCAAGCAAAGGGCCTTATCCGGCCCTCGGGCCGCAGTTTGGAGACCACTGCCCTAGACTAACTGTGCCAGAAGGGGGTCGAGTAAATTGCCGGGGGGGTTGGCGGAGCTGTCTTCAGGGCCCAAACTAAATCTGCGGCCCTCTTAACTGAAGGTATCGCTACAGAAAGATCTCTAGATAGAAAGATCTCTAGATAGAAAGATCTCTAGATAGAAAGATCTCTAGATAGAAAGATCTCTAGATAGAAAGATAGATCTCTATACGTACATCTACATCGAGATCTAACACACAAGGCCCAGTGACAACAGTGTAATGTGCACTGAGCCTAGCTGGGATTTTTGCTTTCACTTCACAAGCCTATGACTGTGCAAAGTGGTGCAAAGAGGCCCGAGAATGCCATGTAACCATCCAGGCCCTGGCTCTGGTTCTGGCTTCCCAGCAGCCTCAGTCATGCCCAGCACTGGCTGTGTCAGTAGGGCTCCTGTGAGAACACAGTACATAGCGGGGGCTGAGGGGGGCTCTCCCTCTCTCTCCTGCCTCTGACACAGCACATACTACATATTCCAGTGACCCAACACACAGCCTTCAATGGCTGCCCGCTCCTAGCATGACCCGGACCATACAAGCTTCTTGGTTAACTTACTCAGCTCGTCCTGAGCAGCGGCAGCAGCAGAGGCGGCAGATGAGGGTACGGCAGCAGCCATGTTCACCGGTAGTGCGAGCAGAGGGCGGAGGCAGTGGGCGGGGCCTGCTCTGGGTGCTGCTTTCTTTTTCTTCTTCTTCTCTCAGTCACAGACTGGCTTCTAATAGCACTGAGCAGGCGCGCTGCTTGAATGAGCCTTCTGCATGGTTATGAGAAGACTCACAGCACGGTGTTCTTGTATTTGGTAGTAGTATATATTTAGAAAGAGCCCGTCCATCCTGTCAGTACAGCCCCTCCGCCTACTCAAGCCTTTTTAGTCAATGGGATTGGCAAAATGCAATCTACAGAATGCTTTCAGGTTTTGGTCAGGCAGCTGTCGAACTCTATGTCAACTCTGATAATATATTTCTTTTATTTGCTCCCGTTTGGTTTGTCAAAGTAGAACTAAATGCAAAACGTATTTTTTTTTAATTTTTATTACCGTATTCATTTTGGATAAGGAAAGAGGGTTATAACTCCCTTCACTTCCTGTCCCATAGCCAAACAGGAAGCAAGAGGAAATCCATGCAAAGCAATGGAAATCTCTGGTTGTCACTAGAACTAGTTTCCCCATTGGAAGGGTTCCCCTCTGTCCTTGCTTGTTAAAGCGGTTGTATACCGCAAAATTTTATTTCTTTTTTTCACAACCTGCAAGGCAAAGTCATAATGAGCTAGTATGACTAGCATACTAGCTCATTATCAATCACTTACCTTAGATCGAAGCCCCCGCAGCGGTCCTCGGACACGTCCTCCGTCGCATCCATGATACCCGGAGTGACTTCCGGGTATCGCCGCTCCGGCGCTGTGATTGGCCGGAGCGACGATGAAGTCACTCCCGCTCATGCGCGGGGAACGGCTCGATCCCCGGGCATGCGCGAATTCCGGCAGTGTCCGGCAGGCTGCTATTCAAAGAGCCGCCGCGCTCAGTGCGCCTGCGCCATTATCTACGGCGCGCATGCGCCGTAGATAGCGGTGCGCTCTTTTTTGCAAATATCTCCGAAACCGTGTAGGTCTCGGAGATATTGCAAGCACCTACAGGTAAGCCTTAATGTAGGCTTACCTGTAGGTGCATTTCATATTTGTGGGTATACAACCACTTTAAGACTTGCAGTTGGGGGTCTTTTGATACCAGTCATATCACACATGCCCTTTGGCCATATTACAAGACGGGCAGACTATTGTTCCCCATGGAATATATATATATATATACATATACATACCTCCCAACCTTAAAAAGTACCCCCGCAGGACATTCATTCTTAAAAAATATCCCTGCCAACAGAAGTTGTTGAGCGGGGGCGGGGGGTTTCGGGGGGACACTTAACAAAAAATCCGTTCAACTGTTGTTGAGGGGGGGGGCTTACCTGCTCGTTCTCTGATCCTCTTCATGATGTCGGCTGTGCCTTCTCTTCTTCCTGCTGTGCGGGAAAAAGGACACTCTCGCGGGACTGCGGGAAGGAGGGGCCTATGCGGGTAAAACCCACAGAATCCGTGCCAGTTGGGAGGTATGTATATATATATATATATATATATATATATATATATACACACACAGTGGGTACTGGAATATATATATATATATATATATATATATATACACACACACACACAGTGGGTACTGGAATATATATATATATATATATATATATATATATATATAGACAGTAGGTACTGGAATATATAAATATAGATACAGTGGGTATTGGAATATATATATATATATATATACACACAGTGGGTACTGGAATATATAAATAAAGATACAGTGGGTGTTGGAATATATATAAATATATACACCGTGGGTATCGAAAAGAACCAACCCCTCCCCCTTTAAAATAATCACATTTTGTTGCTTTGCAGCCAGAAATGAAAACAGACCGTTTTTGCTTTATCCAGCTGTATTTATTCAGTGCAACCTATAACATCCAAATGAAAGATGTAACACCAACATGTCAGATTTTTTTTTTTTTTATTATTCAGAAACACTGAGTTGGAAAAAGGATCACCCTCCCCTTTGTGTCAGTATTTTGTTGAACCACCTTTTGCTCCAAGTGCTCCAATCCCTGCTGCTGAGAAACATCCACATAACAGGATATTACCACCTGCATGCTTTAGTGTAAGAATAATGTTATTTGGATGGTGGACTGTATTGGATTTCCGCCAGACATATCTTTTGATGTTGAGGCCAAATAATTACCGTATATACTCGAGTATAAGCCGACCCGAATATAAGCCGAGACACCTAATTTTACCACACAAAACTGGTAAAACATATTGACTCGAGTATAAGCCTAGGGTGGGAAAATGCAGCAGCTACTGGGTAAACAATGCCTATTTGTAGTCTAATTGTGCCCATTTGCAGTCTAATTGTGCCCATTTGCAGTCTCACTGTGCCCATTTGCAGTCTCACTGTGCCCATTTGCAGTCTCACTGTGCCCATTTGCAGTCTCACTGTGCCCATTTGTAGTCTCACTGTGCCCATTTGCAGCCGTACCTTTCATTACTAAAACAGCGTGTGTCTCCCGCTGTGTAATGCAGTCTGTTCGGCCGTCCATTGAAGCAAAGCCTCGCCTCCTCCTCGTCTGTCTGTGATAGAGGAACACTGATACGATGCTAGGAAACTGTATCAGTGTTCCGCCTATCAGAGATGTGGAGGAGGCGGGGCTTTTGTTTCAATGGACGGGAGAACAGACCAGGGGAGGGCTGGGCCAGGGGGCAGGGTGGCAATTGCCTCCCAGGCCGCCCTAACTTATGTTCAAAATGGCCGGCAGCTGCTGCCCGCTACCATTTTCTTTTTTATTCTGGTCTAGGAAGTCGGGCCGGGGGCATGGCCATGGCGGCCGACCACTAGCTGTTGCATTCTGGGAGTTGTAGTCCGCACTCAAGCTTCCGGTGGGTGGAAAACACAGCAGCGCAGTGGAAACTACAACTCCCTGGGACCGGATTCTTGGAAGCAGGCAGAGGCAGGGCGTGCCAGGGAGTCGGGCTGCAGGGCTGGGCGCTGGCTGCAACTTGACCCCAGGATCAGGAGCGTTACCCCCCCAGGAGACCGTGGCGTGTAAGGATCTGCTGAGCTGAGATCGCTGAGGTGAGAGACCCTGACACCCCTAGCTGACCCCCCATCTCCCCCCCATACACCCCATGTAACCTGCCCCAGTGATCAGGCTGCACTGATGGGCACTGGTGAGGCATTGAAAAACAAGGTGGGCCATGGATGGTGAGCTGATTTGGCGGTTCAATGGGCCACTTGACTGGACTTGCCCCCCAGGCCTAAGGCCGCCAGCCCTCCCCTGGAACAGACTGCATTACACAGCAGGAGACATGCTGTTTTAGTAATGAAAGGTACAGCTCAATCGAGTATAAGCCGAGGGGGAGTTTTTCAACCTAAAAATGGGCTGAAAAACTCGGCTTATACTTGAGTATATACATTTTAGTCTCATCTAACCATAACACCTTCCATGTGGCCTCAGAATCTTCAAGGTGTATTTAAAGGTGGTCAGATGAGACTAAAGTTGAATTATTTGGCCTCAACACCAAATATGTCTGGCGGAAATCAAATACAGCTCACTTGATTGCAAGCAGGTGACAGAAAGATTGTGACCCCACTGTGCCGACCTTCTATCTCAAGTACTTATGTGCCCCAAAGTGGAGATTAGCATGACAGAGCACGCCGTTCTACATATATGAGGGGGGGGTAATCACACTCTACCCTACATACTACTGACCCCTTTACTCTTTTTTACGAACTACTACTGACATCTATAATCTGCCCTACAAACTACTGACCCCCCCCGTGGCGGCCCCTCCATTAGGGCCACACAGGCACCGCCCCCCATATCCATGCGTCCAGCCCCTTGATCTACATGCATGGATTCCAATCAGGGTTGTTTGTTTGTTTTTTGAAGCACGTAATTAGAGCTAGAGGCTCTAATAGGCTTCAAAAAAGGGTGGGCCCGGGGTGCAGAGAACTGCGCCCGAAGCCCACCCAGTTGTGTGACAATAGCAAATGAATATTCGCTATTGTAACACTTATTCTCCTCCCGGGCCAATCAAAAAGCGGGTCATGAGACCCATCACCTAATTGGCTGAAAGGAGATCTGATCAGATTGTCAGCAAGGAGGAGGAGGGAGGAGACACACAGCGCACAGAGGAGAGGAGGGAGGAGACGCAGGGGAACTGTTTTAGTAATATATTCTCTAATGTCGCGTACACACGACCGTTATTCATGTCATGCAAAAAAACAAAGTTTTTCTCGTTGTGATTCTTCCCAAGCCTGCCTTGCATGCACACGTTCATGAAAAAAAAACGCTTGAGCAAAGCGCGGTGACGTAGAACACGTACGACGGCACTATAAAGGGGAAGTTCCATTCGAATGGCGCCACCCTTTGGGCTGCATTTGCTGATCCTCGTATTACTAAAGTTTGGTGAGAGACGATTTGCGCTTTTCAGCCTCATGCTCATCAATCCGTTACAGTGTGACAAATGTGCTATCTCTATTCTGAACGAGCGCTCCCGTCTCATACTTGATTCTGAGCATGCACGTTTTTTTCCCCTCGTAAAAGCCTACACACGACCGTTTTTTCACGACGTGAAAAATGACAAGAAAAAATAGAGCAGGTTCTAATTTTTTTTTCGGGCAGTTTTCTTATCGAGAAAAATGCTCTGGAGCCTACACACCACCGTTTTTTACGATCAATCTAAAAAATTGCATTTTTCTCGTCATGAAAAATGATCGTGTGTACGCGGCATGATGCCGCGTACACACGACCATTTTTCTCGTCGGGAAAAATTACATTTTTTCTCTTTGACGAGAAAAATGACCGTGTGTGGGCTTTTGATAATTTTTCCCGATGAGAAAAATGGCATTAATCACGACGAGAAAAATTAGAACATGCTCTAATTTTTCTCATTGTGATTCACAGCATTTTTTTCCGCGGCAGTTTTCCTATAGGGAAACACTGCCGTGGAGACTACACACGGTCGTTTTTCTCAACCAAGAGAAAAAATGACGGGAAAAACGGCCGTGTGTAGGGGAACAAGCCGTTCCTCGTTTTTCCCGTCGGGATTCACTGCAGTGTTTTCACCGCAGTGAATCTCGATCGTGTGTAGGCGGCATAAGAGTTATTCACATCTAAAGGGATGCAGACCCTGCTCATTTATTTATTAGAACCCTGGAAGTGCAGCAGAAGTGCAGAAGCTGATTGATAATTGTAAAATCACTCCCATTCACTTTGCACATGAACACAGACAAACAAACAGCTATTTTTTCAGAATAACAAAAGGTAGGAATCTTCAACAAAGTTTGTTCAAATCCCAACATAGTACATTGAACACCCAAAGGGGAATGTTTTTTTTCTCAACAAAAGCATACCTCCCAACTTTCAAACTTGTGAATGAGGGACACTTGAGCGAGGGAGAAGCCGGTTGTGGTCAAACTTTTCAGTGTGAGTGGCTTAAGGGGCACGGTTAACCACTTGACAACTGGGCACTAAACCCCCTTCGTGCCCGGACCAATTTTCAGCTTTCAGTGCTCTCACACTTTGAATGACAATTACTCAGTCATGTAATACTGTACACAAATGATTTTTTTGTCCTTTTTTCATACAAATAGAGCTTTCTTTTGGTGGTATTTGATCACCTCTGGGTTTTTTATTTTTTGCGCTATAAATGAAAAAATACGGAAAATTTTGAAAAAAAACAATTTTTTTTTAGTTTATGTGATAACATTTTGCAAATTATTAATTTTTCTTCATAAATTTTGGCCACAATTTATACTGCTACATATCTTTGGTAAAAATAACCCACATTAGTGGATATTATTTGGTCTTTGTGAAAGTTAGAGAGTCTACAAGCTGTGGTGCGGATCATAAACAATTGATCACACCTAATGTACTGGTGGCCTATCTCATTTCTTACGACCCGAACAAGCCAGCAAAGTACAAATACCCCCCAAATGACCCCTTTTTTGAAAGTAGACATTCCAAGGTATTTAGTAAGATGCATGGTGAGGTTTTTGATGTTGTAATTTTTTCCCACAATTCATTGCAAAATTAAGATTTTTTTTTATTTTTTTAATTTTTTCCACAAAATTGTCATTGTAATAGGTTATTTCTCTCACATGGCATGTGTATACCACAAATGACACCCCAAAATACATTCTGCTACTCCTCCTGAGTATGGCGATACCACATGTGTGGGACTTTTTCACAGCCTGGCCACATACAGAGGCCCAACATGCAGGGAGCACCATCAGGTATTCTAGGAGCATAAATTACACATCTAACTAGTTGACTACCTATTACATTTTTGAAGGCCCTGGAGCACCAGGACAATGGAAACGCCCACAAAGTGACCCAATTTTGGAAAGCTAACACCCCAACGTATAATCTATGAGGCATAATAAAAATTTTGAACAGTTCATTTTTTTCCTGAAGTTTTTGGAAAATGCGGGAAAAAAATGAAAACGCAATTTTTTTTTACGCAAAGTTGTCCATTTATAAGATATTGCCAACACATAGCATGTGCATAGCAAAAATGACACCCCAAAATACATTCTGCTACTCCTCCTGAGTATGGCGATACCAAATGTGTGAGACTTTTATACAGCCTGCCCACATACAGAGGCCCAATATTGAAATGGCACCTTCAGGCATTCTAGGAGCATAAATTACACATCTCATTTCTCAACCACCTATTACACTTTTGAAGGCCCTGGAGCACCAGGACAATGGAAACGCCCACAAAGTGACCCCATTTTGGAAAGCTAACACCCCAAAGTATAATCTATGAGTCATAATGAGTCTTTTGAACGGTTCATTTTTTTACTGAAGTTTTTGGAAAATGGGAAAAAAATGAAAACGGAATTTTGTTACGCAAAGTTGTCCATTTATAAGATATTGCCAACACATAGCATGTACATAGCAAAAATGACACCCCAAAATACATTCTGCTACTCCTCCTGAGTATGGCGATACCAAATGTGTGAGACTTTTATACAACCTGGCCACATACAGAGGCCCAACATGCAAGGTACACCATCAGGTGTTCTAGGGACACATAGCATGAACATACCAAGAATTACACCCCAAAATACATTCTGCTGAGCAAATGGTAAACAAAAGATTACCTGTGGTTTTAGTAGCACAGTTTTTCACAGGAGGATAGCACTGGTCCAGGCAGAGACTTGGTCAGCAAAAGCGAATGCAATTGTCCAGGCAACAGGCAGGAATACTGTCCATAGTCAGTACAGGCAGCAGGCAGGGATACTGTCCATATACAGTCCAGGGTCAGTGCAAGCAGAGATTGTCAGCAGTGCCAAAATATTGGTCCTGGTAGTAGGCAGGTCCATGTGGTGTGGTCAGTTCATGCGACAGGCAGAGGAATGATGGCATAGGTCCTACAGGCAGTTGGCAGAAGTAGGGCCTCGTTCAGGACTGAATGGGGACAGGGGTAGAGGCTTCTCCCACCCAAATCTATTTGAAGCCTCTGAGTCTCCAGACCCTAACCTGGGAATGAGAAAAACAAAAACAATTGTTTTCTTCATCCAGAAAAACAATTCTGGAGCCCCTCACATATGTGAGACCCCTGTGTTATGAATCCCACTAGTCCACTGGCAGGGTACAAGATCAGTCCAAGAGGCAGGCAAAAAGCATGGTCAAACAGTCCAAGGTCAATTCCAGATCAGGCAGAGGTATGTACAGAATCGGTAGGCAGAAGCGTGGTCGAATAATAAGCCAGGGTCAGTTGCAGATCAGGCAGAGGTATGTACAGAATTGGTAGGCAGAAGCGTGGTCGAATAATAAGCCAGGGTCAGTTGCAGATCAGGCAGAGGTATGTACAGAATTGGTAGGCAGAAGAGTGGTCGAATAACAGTCCAGGGTCAGTTCCAGATCAGGCAGAGGTATAAACAGAATCGTTAGGCAGAAGTGTGGTCAAATAACAAGCCAGGGTCAGTTACAGAGAAAGCAGAGGCATAAGGGGTGTGAAGATAAATGGCAGGAAGTGAACTAATAATTTATTTTGATATGGTAATGTCGGAAGCAGTCGCCTATGAAGAGGCCTGGTTCTGAAGGACATTGGGCACAATAATAAATTATGTCTTTTCTCTCCTCTTTTGGTGCACACCCGGCATTTTTCTGGCGTTTTTGGCCTGTTGGTCTGGGAGGGATTTTATCTGGGAAGTGGCGCTCGGAGAGTCGGCTAATGACATCGGATCTAATGTTTACTGGTGGGCTGTTCAGGTATAAAAGGGCAGTGGTGATTTCCTCCTGGAAGAAAAGGAAGGATTTGGGTCTTTCAGTGGATTTTCGATATATTACATATGAGTTGTACATGGCCAAATTAAACAAATAAATGGAAACTTTCTTATACCACTGGTATGTTCTACTTGTGAAAAGGTAGGGTTAGAGCATCTGGTCGTTGAAGTCGACACCCCCCATGAACTTATTGTACTCGTAGATGCATTTGGGTTTTTGGATCCGGCCATTCCTCCTGGTGATCTCAACAAATTCATTGTTGTGGATAGAAGAAAGTACGTACACATCCCTTCTGTCCCTCCACTTCACAGCCAAAATTTCCTCATTACGTAAACTCGCCATCTCCCCTCTTCTCAATTTTTTGGTGACCAGGCTTTGAGGAAAGCCCTTCCGGTTCGTCCGTACGGTGCCGCATGCTGGAGTCTTCATTCTGTGTAGGTTTCGGAACAGGGGCAAGCTTGTATAAAAATTGTCCACATACAAGTGGTATCCTTTCTCCAGAAGTGGGTTTATGAGTTCCCAAACTACTTTCCCACTGGTTCCTATATAGTCTGGGCAATTAGGGGGGTCCAGATGGGTGTCCTTCCCTTCATATACAATAAAGGCATACACATACCCAGTGGCTCGGTCGCACAATTTATACAGCTTCACCCCATAGCGGGCCCTTTTGCTGGGTATAAATTGTTTTATGCCCAGCCTGCCAGAAAATTTGATAAGGGACTCATCCACGCATATATGTTGGTCTGGGGTAAACAACTGGGGCAAGGTTTCAGAAAAATAATTTAGTAGCGGCCGAATTTTATAAAGCTTATCAAAATTTGGGTCATTTCGGGGAGGGCACTGGGTATTATCATTGTAGTGTAGGAATCTCATAATCATTAGATATCTGGACCTGGGCATTACTGAGGAAAAGATGGGCATGTGATAGATGGGGCGGGTTGACCAATAGGAACGCATCTGATTTTTTCCATTTAGTCCCATGCAGAATGTGAGGCCCAAAAAAATTCTAAACTCCTCCACTGTAAGGGCTCTCCACACGTAGGGACAGGCATAAGAGGACATTGGGTTGCTGGTTATAAACTGTTGGGCATATAAGTTGCACTGGGCCACAATTGTTGCCAGCATGTCCTTAGTAAAAATTTAATTAAAAAAATCAATCCGGGAAAAGTTTTCTGTATCCACCTGGACTCCTGGCTGGGCAGTGAAAGGGGGAATGTTGGCTTCTCCTGAATTAGGGGTACTGAAGGGAATAGGGAAGGCTGGCATGGGACCTAACCCTTTGGGACTGAGGTGACACCCCACTGGTACGTGGCCTTGGTTCCTGAGGTACTGCGGTGCTGGTGAATGGCACTGCACTGGTGGTGGATGGCACTGCGGTGCTGGTGGATGGCACTGCCTCCTCAGCAGAACGCCTTCATCTGGCGGGCGGGCCCTCCTCCTCTTCTTCTTCCTCCTCCTCCTCCTCCATCTCCTCCGTCATTGATCCACTGCTTAGGACAGGCTTGTAGTCCACGTCAGACTCATCTGAATTTGCGGAGGAATCCGAATCGGAGAGCTCCCCGTTGCTCCCGTCGGCCGCAAGAATTTCGTACATCTCCTCGGCTGAAAATACTCTTTTAGCCATTGATGAGATGGCACTGACAGGTTGCACTGATGGCAGATGGCACTGACAGGTGGCACTGATGGCAGATGGCACTGGCAGATGGGACTGGTGGCAGATGGCACTGGCAGGTGGCACTGATGGCAGAAGGCACTGACAGGTGGCACTGGTGGCAGATGGGACTGGTGGCAGTGGCAGGTGGCACTGGCGGCAGGTGGCCCTGGCAGGTGGCACTGGCGGCAGGTAGCACTGGCAGGGACTGTGGGCACTGTTTTTTACTTGTGTGTAATGTGTTTTGCAAACTCACTTTTACAGGTAAGAGCACAGATCTCTCTCTCTCCTCACACGCTGTCTCTGTGTAAGGAGAGAAAGCCGGCAATGAGAAATGATCTCATATGTTTACATTTGAGATCATCTCTCATTGGACAGTGAGATCGAGTGCTGAATGGCCTCTGTGATTGGCCATTCAGCACGATCTGTGATTGGCTGTGTCCAAGGGACACGGCCAACAATGATTTTCCCTGATGCGCGCTCGCGGGGGGGGGGGGGGGGGAGGAAAGAGGAGGACGTCCATGGACGTCCTGTCAGCACTTCGGCGCCGCAGTGCAGACGTCTTTTTAGCATTGCCCGGGCGCGAAGTGGTTAAACAAAACCCAGGCTTCATGTATGTGCTGGGGGTTCACTTGGGAGGTAGAGGAGTTGTGCCAGAATGTAGGGTAGAGTTGGGGACAGATATATACTGGATGATGGGTGCTTTGGGAGGGGAGAGGACTTGTGCTGTGCAAGCACTACTCTCCCCCAGTATACCCTTTCAGCACAAATATGCACCCCCCCTTGCAAAATCCAGCACTAATCTGCTCACTCATCCTTACTCTTCCTCATAAAACCCCCCTCACAGCACAAATCGCCCCCCCATATTCCCCCTCTCAGCAAAAATCCTCGGCCCCATATACCCCCTTCCAGCACAAATCCCCCCTCTCGGCACAAACCTTCTCCTAATCTCCCCCTCAGCACAAATCGTCACCCTCTTATATCCCCCAAAATGCCCCCCATATCTCTCCTTCTAGCATTCGGTAAATCCTCCAAATCCCTCCTTCTTATACAAATTATCTCTCTCCCCCCCCCCAAATCCCCCTCTCAGCAAAAATCATCCCCCACTTCCTCCCCCCTTCCAGCACAAATACCCCCTCTCGGCACTAATCATCCCCCACATATACCCCCTCACAGCACAGATACCCCCACTCTGCAAAAATCCCCCATATCCTCCCCAACCCTCTCCTTCTTACACAAATTATTCTGATGATAGTCCGCTTCCTCCCTGATGCCGCGTACACACGACCGTTTTTAATGTCATTGAAAAAGACTACGTTTTTCTCTACGTGATTCTTCTCAAGCCTGCCTTGCCTACACACTATCGTGAAAAAAAAATGCTTGAGCAAAGCGCGGTGAGGTGACGTACGAAATGTACGACGACACTATAAAGGAGAAGTTCCATTCGGATGGCGCCACCCTTTGGGCTGCTTTTGCTGATCCTTGTGTTAGTAAAGTTTGGTGAGAGACGATTCGCGCTTTTCAGCCTCGTGCTCCTCAGTCCGTTACAGCGTGACGAATGTGCTATCTCCATTCTGAATGCTAGTTTTACCAGAACGAGCGCTCCCGTCTCATAACTTGATTCTGAGCATGCGCGTTTTTTTCACGTCGTTAAAGCATACACACGCTCGTTTTTCACGACAAGAAAAACGACGATGTGAAAAACGACGAGAAAAAATAGTTCCAAATTTTTAATGGCCATTTTTAATGGCCATTTTTCACGTCGCGAAAAATGCTCTGGAGCCCACACACGATCGTTTTTAATGACCAAATAAAAAAAATGCATTTTTCTCGTCATGAAAAACGGTCGGGTGTACGCGGCATTACTCTTCCTTCACGTCCTCCTATTGCCTGCTATGGGGGCAATATATAATATGCTGATTGATTACATTCAGTAAGAAATTCACAAAAAAATCTTAGTTTTAATATACAGTAAAACCTTGCATTGCGAGCATAATTCGTTTCGGAAATGTGCTTGTAATCCAAAGCACTCGTATATCAAAGCAAATTTCCACATAAGAAATAATGAAAACTAATGGATTTGTTCCACAAACGTTTATTCATAAATCCTTCAGTATATAGTCCATCAGTGGCGGCTGGTGCTCAAATTTTTTTGGGGGGGCGCAAACAAACAAAAAAAAAAATCATCAATTGCCGCCACTGTGCCCATTCAACGCAGCCACTGTGCCAAAACGCCACCAGTTTGCCCCCCCAAATACAGCCAGTTTCCCCCCAAATGCAGCCAGTTTCCCCCCAAATGCATCCAGTTTGTCCCCAAATGCATCCAGTTTGTACCCAAATACAGCCAGTTTGTCCCCAGCCCAGCCCTGCACTTACCTTCCTCGGGTCAGCGCCATCCTTCTTCTGTCCTCGATGTCTTCTCCCGCCCTCGATGTCGCTTCAGCTAATCAGGTTACCGGTAACCAGACCCGGTGAACCTGATTGGCTGAGACGCCTGTCAGTGTTAACCAAGTAACGCGTCCCCTGGTTAACTATTTGGAAGCCGATTACAGCCCTCAGTCTGTAATCGGGAAGCCTATCAGAGCCGCTGGCTCTGATAGGCACTTCCAAAAACCAACCATCTGCTGTTATTCAGATGGCCGGCGCTCACCAGGGGGCCAGCCATCTGAATAGTGGGCGACAGAGGCAGCGACAATATATAGTGTGAGGGGGTTAACTCGGTAGCGGGTGTGTGTGACCCCCTGGTTGGGCTCCCCACACAAAAACAGGGCCAGCAGACGGAGGTTGTGGTTTTCAAAATCAAAAGGTGCGGTTTATTTCTCTATGTACAGTGACAAAAACACAGCAAAGCCAAAAAGAAACATAAACAAAATAAATCCTGGTCAGTTTGACCTCTGACTAAACATGCAGGTTTCCTAAACTAACAACTGGGATCAGCCTGGTGCTGTCCTAGTCCCTAAGTCCCTGGTTTAGTAAAAGTCCAAACAAATAGCCACACAGGCTTTGCCTCACCGCACAGGGGTTCACTCTCCCTAGACAGTCCACACAGGTCTGGTTCCAGGCATGAGCTAACACCTAATGAATCTGGGAGTTCTTATAGAGGCCTAAATGAGCTGACAAGCTTCAGCTGGTCTCATCAACTCCCTGCCTCACGACGCCCAGCACTCTCCCTAGAGGTATGAGTCATTCATGAGCCCACTAGCCTCAGCTGGGCTTCATCAACTCCCTAGTTGTATAAGTCGGCATAAAGCCTGAATCTGGGAGAAATATATCTACCCCCCTGGATGCAACCAGGTGACTTTACCTTCCTGCTGTCACAATAGGTTCATGCAATGCATGAACCTATGTATTGTTGTTGTGAGTGACGGGCGCAGGAGAGAGAGGGGGAGGCGCACCTGCGCCCACTATGGACGCACCGCCACTGTAGTCCATATAAAAAGATTATAGCAATGTGACTTTGAGGCAACTTCAGGGAAAGCCTGAGTAATCTTCCTGTAATTTCAGATCCAAATCACATCAATTAAGATGAGGATCCGACTTGGAGGCAACTTCTATTAAAGTCTATTGGCACAAGTCAGATAGAAATCGCCTTGAAGTATTACAGAAACCTTTTCTAAAGTCAAAGCGACTTCAGTAGTACTAATTAAGACAGCTCTCATTGACTAAAATGGGATTTCACATGTCAGGTCATTTGGGGTCTCACAAGTCAGATCCCAAGCCGCGGCAGTATGAACCGAGCCTAAATGTTGTACCTTCATTAAATGTAACCATATTGCTACACTTGTTCACACTGCTGCGTGGTGCAAAATCGCATGTGATTCGTACCGCACTGCAGTGCAAATCACATGCGATGTCCGTGCGATGCGATTTCAGCCATACAGATAGTATGGCTGAAATCGCATCGCATTCAGACTAAAATCGCACAGGACCCTTTTTTTGGTCCGCACCAGAATCGGATCGCATGGGTGTTCACACCTATGCGATCCGATTCATGTCCGAACTGACAGTTTCACAGTGCGATATGCGAGCTGAAATGGGGGTGTCATTAAGAATGTATTGAGACTCCCCAGCATATGGCAGTGTGAACTGCCTTGCGAGTCAGGTGCAATGTGGGAACCCGCAGTGGATTTGCAGGGTTCCCGCATCGCACTAGTGTGAACCCAGCTTAAGAAGCGCCTCTTTTCTCTTTTATACTTAGTTGTGATGTGACTGCACTGATGGGCACTAATAGGCTGCACTGGTGGGCGCTGATGAGGTGGCACTGATAGGCTGAACTGGTAGGCACTGATGAGGTGGCACTGATGGGCTGCACTGGTGGGCACTAATGAGGTGGCACTGAAGGACACTGATAGGCTGCACTGATGAGCTGCACTGGTAGGCACTGATGAGGTGGCACAAATGGACACTGATGGTCACTGATAGGCTACACTGATGGACATTGATGGGCTGCGCTGGTAGGCACTGATGAGGTGGCATGGATGGACACAGATAGGCTGCATTTATTTGACACTGGTAAGGCTGCATTTTATTGGGGGGGAGGGGGCGGGGGCGAGGGTGGTGCGAAGCGTCACCTCACCTCCCTGAAATTAGTTTTTGCAGGTTGGGATGTCTGTTTCTTGGACCTGTGACGTGTCCCAGATGACTGCGGGGAGGGAGGGGGAGAGGAAAACTTCTGCTTGGATCACCTAGAGCGGAAGTGGGAGTGGGTAACTGTCAAAACCAAATGTAGCGGGCTCACCCCTCTCTCCCCTTCTCATTTTCGGCTTGTCTTTCTTTGTCTAGGGGTGTTAGTGCTGGGGAGAGGGATGAGATACACTACGGCCCATGTCCTCCATAGTGACGAGGTGAAGGCCAGAAATATCGGGCTTTGTGTAGGTGTCCTAGAGTCAAGTCCTGTACTTCGTCCCTGACTCCTTTGCTCCTAGTAACCAGAGTTCCACACAGTGAACAGGTCCAACACAGTTTTATTCTTCTCAGCGAATAAACACACAGCACGGTTAAGTTGGATTCTTTTGCAACAACTTAGTAGTAATGGGAATAGGTCGAGGCACAATCCTTTCACTTCTCTTGCCAGCCACTGTGGTATCACCAGTGGCGAATAGTCACTGCCACTGACTATGTGAAGTAGAACGTGAATTACTTTTGCTAGCACAGCCCCTGTCAGGGGAAGGATATCCGTCCAAGGGAGATACCGGAGGCCTCTCTGTCACCAGCGATGCTGCGCCGTCTCTCCAGAGAAGTTCTGCACACCAGACCTCACAAACTCAGACACGGGCACCCAAGGAGTTAGGGCCCCCTCGGATTCCTCCACCCTCGCGGAACTCAGTCGAAGGTACTGAGCCCCAGGCATCCGCCATAATACCTCACCCCAGGCTAAAGGTGCCTGAGATGGACTCCATCTCCGCTCCGACCAGGTCAAAGGCACCTGGGCCCAGAACACCGGAATGCCAGCACCCAAGCTGAAGGTGCCTGGGTGCGGCCACGTCCTCCGACTTCAACTCTGAACCCCGTGGTAAGGGCGTCCGCCCCTTTTATCCCCTCTCCCTTCGCGCCACAGCGGGTTCCCCACCCCGCTGTACCAGCTCCAGGGGAGGACAAAAAGGCACAGTCTTGCGGTGTGAATTCACCTCCGGCCCCCGGCAACAATGCCACCTATAGGCCCAGGGAACCTCACACCACCAGAGTCCTCCAAGAACCATAAAAGGGCCTCAGATCCCCTAGCAATCAGTGCATCTGGGTTACACTACCACCCAGATGCTTCCCTTAAGTTAAAATACCCGCTACACAAATATCCGCTCCCCCCCCCCTCCAAAATGTGCTATTTGGAGAAGAGGAGGAGGGAGGTTGTAAACCCTTCGGGGGAAGTTACACGTACAGGTAAGCCTAGATTAAAGGCTTACCTGTAGGTGTTTGCAATATCTCCTAAATCTACACGGTTTAGGAGATATTTGCCAAAAGGAATACACCATTGTCTACGGCGCATGCGCGCCGTAGACAACGGCGCAGGCGCACTGAGAATCCCATTCATAAAACCGGCAGAGCCGGCTTTGATGGCACCCGCGCGCATGCGCGGAGTGATGTTTTCGCCGCTCCGGCCAATCACAGCGCCAGAGCGGCGATACCCGGAAGTAGCCTTCCGGAGAGATGTCTGCGGCTGGAGGGGGAGACGAGGGCGGCTTCGGGGGCTTCGATCTAAGGTAAGTAATGCATAATGAGCTAGTATATTAGTCATACTAGCTCATTATGGCTTTGTCTTGCAGGTGTTTATTTTAAAAAATATATATATTTCTGGGTTTACAACCGCTTAAAGCGCAACTTCTTCACTTTTGGGTGGTGCTCCGCTTTAATGGGTTTTTGTATAATTCACTGGGTGTGGATCCTAAAAAGGAAGCTAGTCCCTTGAAAAATGCATCGATCCAGACAAGCCAGACAAGCTATTCTGTCACTGAAGATCATTGTTCCCTTACATGTGATTTTTTTTATATGGTGATAATAAAAAGATTGATATTTTATTCCTTATGTGTTATTTCTGGATGGCCCAATCATTCCCCCATGCCTGCTTTTTCTTTTGTGTAGTCAAGGGTCCTTATGCTTATTAATCAGCAATCTGTCCCATCTGTGAATCTTGTATTGTACAGTTGTCTATTTTCCAGCAGTAGAGAAGCTGGGTGGCCCAGTGTGGTATTGAGCGTTGCTCGTTGTGCGCATACTAATAAAGTTATTGCAATGTACGGATGCCGCCGTGGCTCCTCCCCGGTGTCACGTTGCAGTTGATGGCTGCTGACATGGCGGTCCCGGGGAAGGCGGAGGGGGAAGCAGCTGGATGCGGCACCCCTCTCCTCCTTCCCGGGCCCCCCATGTCTCCGAGACTGTTCTTCCTGCTCCTGAGCCTGGCGTGTTTGGCCGGCCGGGTGGGCGCCCTCATAGAAGGACTGTACTGCGGACAAGAAGTGTGCTATGATGTGCTGGGGGTGGGCAGAGAGTCCAGCAAGGCGGACATTGGCCGGGCATACCGGCAGCTGGCCAGAAAGTACCACCCGGACCGTTTCCGGTCTAATGAGGAGAAGGAGAACGCACACAACAACTTCTTGCTGGTGGCCACAGCCTACGAGACTCTGAAGGTGAGGACTGGGGGGACACTTCCTAATAACTCATTGGGTGCCAAGTGTGGGTCACATAGGAGGACTACCCCGAGGTGGGTTCTTTGGACTATGCCAGGCAATGAACAGGGTCACCTGTCCTAGCGCAGGGGTTACACCTTACTAAGGATGGGCTCAGGTGTGTTCGCAGCTCCCTGTGCCCGCCAGGAAGCTGACACTGCGCAGCGCTAATAGCAGGCAGAGAGACATTTCCCGATCTGTGCAGCCGCGGATCGGGAAATGTCTCGCTGCCTGTGATTAGCGCTGCGGAGTGTCAGCTTCCTGGCGGACTCGGGCATGTGGAGCTGCGAACACGCCTGAGCCCATCCTTACACCTTACCCCAAGGCGTGCTCAACCAATGCCAGGTGGGTGGCCACTGTCATGTGAAAAGTCAAAAATTAACTGCTTGCTGACCAGTCGCCTTCGTTATACGGCGGCAGGTTGGCCCTCCTGGGTGAATCGATGTAGGTGTACGTTGGCCGCTTTAGGAGCTCTAGGGCAGTGTTTCTCAACTCCAGTCCTCAAGGCGCCCCAACAGGTCATGTTTTCAGGATTTCCCTCAGATGAAACAGCTGTGGGAATTACTAAGGCAGTGAAACTGATCAAATCACCTGTGCAAAATAATGGAAAGCCTGAAAACATGAACTTTAGGTGCGCTTTGAGGGCTGGAGTTGAGAAACACTGCTCTAGGGGGTGTGCAACGCAGATGCGCGTGCCGGCATCCGCGGTGTGCGATCGCTCCTCAGAGAGGCAGAGCGGGAATCTGTCAATGTAAACAGACAGATCCCCTTTCTGTCAAGGAAGTAGAGAGATCTGCTGTTCTGCATAACAAAGCAGAATGTCCTTTCCCTAACTAACTTTAGCAGCGGCTGCCCTAGCGTACGTGCAGAGTTAGCGCTCAAGCACACAGGACTTTTAAAAAACGTACGCGCTGCTGCATAGAAAAAGCAACTGTAAAAATCTGCTGTTAGCCAAGTTTTTGGCTTTAGTTTATGGGCGTTTTTACAGTAAAAACATTCCCTATAATGTAAAAATGCCAAAAGCGGCTAAAAGCTTGTTACAGTTTAGCAGCGTTTTGCGTCTTTAGAGTTCAACGGCCTCTGCTTCTGGACACATAGGCTGTTGTTTTTTCTGCTGCCTCTAAACACTTCTGCCTTCAAATGTGTCTGAAAGTTTGTGTGTGCATGGACGCAGGCTAACATGGAGGGGTGCTTAGAGGCAGTAAAAAAAAGACAGCAGCTGTAAAAACATCCTTGTGTGTATGAGCTCTTCAAATTGTCATGGGTGAAGTTGGCTGATGTCCATAGCCTAGTTGTAATCTGAGAGTCTGGTACTCCGTAGATTAACTACAAGTCTCAACAGGTCCTGCAAGGTTCCTGTTCCGTAACCCACTACCCTGCGTTTGTGCCCCTTTGGGACTCGAACTTGTACTTTTTTATATATCACAGGATGCCAGATCCCAAAAAGCCTGCAAATGAGTGCAGGGAAGGAGGCCAGTTTTAACCCCTTCCTTCTTACCTGGGCAGCGAAACAAGCTTAACTAAAATGAACACAGTAAGCAGCCTGCCTAGAAGCGCTACTGTCTGGGCAGCACTATACAGTCATCAGACTGGCTGCTAGAGGCAGTGGGTGGCCCTTTTTAAGCTTTTCTTCTCTTCTGGGCACATGATTGCTCCTGTGGCTTGTCCTTGCTAATAGATTATTCGATTTATAATTAATGGCCACTTTTAAAGCTGACCTCCAGCTTTGCACAGTTGTACAGGCTCCTCCCCTGAACTGAGCTTGCTAACTCTGATTTCACTGCACACTGCAAGCTTCTAATTAGAAACTTATTTTCCTGGCTGGAGTACATCCAGCATCATCTAGCCCAGTGATGGCGAACCTTGGCACCCCAGCTGTTTTGGAACTACATTTCCCGTGATGTTCATGCACGCTGCAGTGTATTTGAGCATCATGGGAAATGTAGTTCCAAATAGGTTTGCCACTCATCCCTTTAAACCCAAACACATATGAATTACACAGGTTCTGAGGCAAATTTAATGCAGATCAGGCACCAAGTGAGTTTAATTACCACCTTAATCAGCCACAGAACCTGTGTAATTAATATGTGTTCGGGTTTAAAGGGATGAGGTGGCAACTCTAGTTCCAAAACATTTGGGGGCCCAAGGTTCGCCATCACTGCTCTAGTAGCCCTTTGCTCCCTGGTCTTACTTTTTTATAAGTGATCGCACTTTCTCTCTATTTCCTCTGTTCTCAGCTGCATAAGAGCTGGGGGAGAAAAAACAGCAGTACACTTAAGCTGGCCATACACCTATAGATTATCTGCAGATTTTCTATGGTTAGATGGAAAAAGTGCAACAGGTTTTTCCATGTATATTAACTGTGTGGATAGAGGAATCTCCCGCTGGGCCAAGCTTCAGTATCTTGCTAATCGGCCCCGCAGGCTCTCAACATAAACAATGCCTGCACCTAATCAGAATGTTCATGTATTGTGAGAGCCAGCAGGGCCAACTAGCAAGATATGGAAGCTTGGGCCAGTGGGAGATTCTTCCATCCAGACAGTTCAGCATAGATGGAGGAATCTGTTCCACTTTTTCCATCTGACCATAGAAAATCTGCAGATAATCTATAGGTGTATGTCCAGTCTTAATTTCCCAGTGTAATGCTTTGGGAGGGGGGGGGGGGTGTTGATTTGTCAGGACAAGTCTGATCATGGGAGGAGAACAGGCTAAGTTCCCAGCACAGTTAGAGAATTGACTATGCTGTGCTCTCATGCTTAGTGTGGTCAGTTTATAATAGGAAAACAGAGGGACTGGCAGGAACACCAGGGATTTCACACAAAGGAAGCCATACAGAGAGAACAGGATACATTTTCATACAAGTACATGGCAGAGTAGGGACACATCAGCAATATGAAATGTTGGGTTTACATACTCTATAAAGCCTATATTTTGGATATATTTTGGATAATGTCAAACCCCTTTCTAACTGATGGCTGGACAAAAAAATAATCTAAATACCCTTTTTACTAAAACCACAGTTATATGACGCTGCAATCCCAAGCTGTCTCTCTTTGGTTTACATCTGGCAGGGTGTATGTCACTGCTTTTGTGATATAGATACTTCCTATTGGCTTTTTAGCAACTGGGTTCTTTTAGGATCACGAAGAGGGAATGATGTCAGCCATGAGGGATTGTAGGGGACTGGCTGACGAGGGACCATCTGCAACACTGGGTTACCAGTAACCAAGAAACTGCCCAGATTGAGGGACCTTTACTTAGGTGAGTATAACTTGCTTCAGCAGATGAGAACAGCAAAAACGCCTTGCAGGTGTCACAGGAGGTTCATATTTGACCCAGAAGTATGGTTTAATGTGACCCATTCATTTTCTCTCAATTCCTGGAGCTGGGAAGGCTGCTAATTAGCCAAACTCTGAACTAATCAGAAACTCAAAAACGTGCAGAACCTGCATTCTGGCCCAATGTCTACCTGGCTTTGAAACACTTCCCAGTGGGTAAATAATGGCCACTTAAAGTGATTGTAAAGTCTTCTTTTATTTATTTTGTTTTTTTAAATAACAAATATGTTCTACTTATCTGCTCTGTTGCAGTGGATTTGCTATGCTATGGGGGCACCCAAGCCAAGCTGCAGCTCTGCGTGTCCATTCAGACACGGAGCTGCCGTTTGCCCCCCTCTGGGGAGACTGCTGCACACAAGGTTTTTTATCTTAATGCATAGAATGCATTAGGATATAAAACCTTTGTAGCCTTTACAACTAATTTAAAGCGGAGTTCCACCCAAAAATGTAACTTCTGCTTATTGAAATCCCCCCCCCCCCCCCCTCCAGTGTCAGTGTCACATTTGGCACCTTTCAGGGGGGAGGGAGGGAGCAGATACCTGTGTAATACAGGTATTTTCCTCCCACTTCCAGGCATAGATCGCCTCGACCTTATGCCACGTCTGGCACCTACTTCGTCCCCCCCCCCCCCCTCACTGTATTCTAGGAGAAACACAGGTCCCAGAAGACAGCAGGGACCAGTGGGATCGCGAAGGCGTGACTCGCGCATGCGCAGTAGGGAACCAGGAAGTGAAGCTGCAAGTCTTCACTTCCTGATTCCCTTACCGAAGATGGTGGCGCCTCCACCCGAGAGCTGAGGGACAGATCAGCTTTGGGTGCCGACATTGCAGGTGCCCTGGACAGGTAAGTGTCCTAATATTAAAAGTCAGCAGCTGCAGTATTTGTAGCTGCTGACTTTTATTTTTATTTATTTTTTCCGCGGAACTCCACTTTAAGTATCAGGCCTAGCTTAGTGCAGGTATCACTCTCTTCATCTGTTACGTGACTGTGTATTAAACGTATGCTGGTATAAACAGCTGTTTGGCAGGGGTTCTAATTGGGGGTGGTCGCTGCCAGAGGCAATTGGGCATGCAAATAGGTTTTCCACTTTGTCAAACTTACACAGCTGACTTTTTAACAGAAAAAAATCTGGTAGCTTTATTCTCATTTGACATTCTGTACTCACTAGTAAACTGTGAGTTACGGCGTGTGTTTGTTTATATTGCAATGAGAACTCTGATCCTCTGTAGGGGGATGACTCATTCTTTGATTCCCGTTTGTGCTGTAAGATTTTTATTGGTCCACATATGTGAATCTCAGATGTCAGCCCCAAGTTGATTTGAAATATTTTTAAACAACCTAAAAAATGTAAGTTTTAAACAGATGCAAAAAAAAATATAGAAACAGGTCTAGTGTATATATGTGTAATAAATATATATATATATATATATATGAGCAGGGCCTTTTGATTCCTCCTGTATTGAATTATATTGTAACTGTACTGTCTGCCCTCATGTTGTAAAGTGCTGTGCAAACTGTTGGCGCTATATAAATCCTGTAGGGCTGCAACTAACGATTATTTTCATAATCGATTAGTTGGCCGATTATTGTTTCGATTAATCGGTTAATAACCGTAAAAAAGAAAAGTTAATTTTTGCTGCGATTTGCATTTATTTTTTTTTTTTTTCATTTTTTTTTTTTTTTTTTGGCCAATTTGTTGTTGGGCAGACTAAAAAACAACAAATTGCTGCAAAAACACATTACTACATGCTTTTCTGCAGCTTCTCTATTGAAGTATATTGAACCAAAAAAACAAAATGGCACTGTTTTGCATTAAAAAAAAAAGTACTTGCCCTTTCCAAATACGCAGCAGCTGAAAAAATCATGGATGTGAACGTGTCCCATAGGAAACCATGTAAATGAACTGTAGTGTGTTTCTGCAAAAAGCACCAAAAAAACAGAGGTGTGTGACCCGGGCCCTGAGATGTTTAGTAACATAATGGGGTTAAAAAAAAAAAAAAAAAGAGCAAATTAATCGCTACTGTAAGGGGTTCATTTTTTACTGTGGGACAGTGAAAGTAATATTTACAGTAGCGATTTGCTCCTTTTGTACTGTAAAGGGCTAATTTTTTTTTTTTTTTTTTTTTAACCCCATTGTTACTGGCCGATTAATCGATTATGAAAATAGTAATCGATTAATTTCATAATCGATTAGTTGTTTCGGCCCTAAATACCCTGTATAATAATATCTCTATCTCGTGATTGCTGGTTTTGCAATAGTTTGCGGACACAGGCAACTAGTCATTGCAGTGTACAGGCTTGGTGGCTACTGTTATGCGCACGCAGCTGTTAATCCCAGCAGCTGGCATCAGTAGGATCCTGCTGCTGGGATTCGCAGCATGGCGAAATGTTTGTGCAAACGGTGCCTAAAACATATTATATTGGTTCAGTCTCTGTGTTTAAATTTTTATGCTGTTAAAATGCATTTTTTATTGTTTTTTATATTGTACATGTTCCCTGTTAGGATGAGGAAACGCGTAAGGATTATGATACATGTTGGATCACCCTGAGGAATACTACAGACACTACTATCATTACTATAGTAGGAGGCTTGCGCCGAAGGTGGATGTGAGAATTGTCATCTTGGTTACAGTGTGTGTCATCTCAATTGTTCAGGTAACTCGTAACCTTTTTAATAACTACATGGTTTTGCTAAAAGTCGAACTGCAGCCACAAAAAAAATAAAATAAAATTCTCCAAAGGCAGTATTCTGAATAAAGAAACTATTCCTTTTTACATTTTAACCTTGTCTCTCCTTTTAACCTCTCCCCTATAGCTTTGTATATATATATTTTTTTTTTTTTGGTTTTTCTTTTAAATTAAAGCCAGGGAGGGATTGAGCTGGACACATTCTCGGTCTAGGCGATAATGGTGGCGGGGTGCATAAAGTTGCCCTTTTAGGAAGGGTGGTTTAGTGAGGGACTTATTATGTCCATTGCTTTTCTAGTAGTGTTGCAGGTATACAGTACTGTTTTTTTTTTTTTTTTTTTGCATGTTTAGTGAAAATGTTTACCACTTCAGCCCTGGAAGATTTTACCCCCTTCCTGGCCAGAGCACTTTTTACGATTTGGCACTGCGTCGCTTTAACTGACAATTGCTGCGGTCATGCAATGCTGTACCCAAACAAAATTGGCGTCCTTTTATTCAAATAGAGCTTTCTTTTGGTGGTATTTGATCACCTCTGCGGTTTAAATTTTTTGCACTATAAACAAAAAAAAGTGACAATTTGGAAAAAAATAACTATGTTTTACTTTATGCTATAATAAAAATCCCCAAAATAAAAAATAAAAAATGCGGTTTAGTCCAATATATATTCCTTCTACATATTTTTGGTAAAAATCGCAATAAGCATATATTGATTGGTTTGCCCAAAAGATATAGCGTCTACAAACTATGTGAAAGATTTATGGCATTTTTATTTTTTTACTAGTAATGGCGGTGATCTGGCAGGAAAGGGGGTTAACACTAGGGGGCAATCAAGGGGTTAATTGTGTGTTCCCTCAGTGTGTTCTAACTGTATGGGGATAGGACTGACTAGGGGTGGAGACATATCTTTGTTCCTACTTACTAGGAACAAACAATGTGTCTCCTCTCCCCTGACGGCACAAGAATTTGCGTGTTTACAAACACACATCCCCGTGCCTGGCTCTCGTGCAGCCGGCCACACGCATCGGGTCCCTCGCCGTGCGAGCGCCCTCTGGCGGCTCTTACAGAGAACCCTGTATATGTACGGGATTTCCCACAGCGGTGCAATTGTCCCGCAGTAAATGTGCATGAGCCGGTCGGAAACCAGTTTAATGGACCTGGGTTCTTTAGGGCTGGGTCACACCATAATGTGATGCGGGAAACTTGCGTTTCGCACACCACATTCAGAACTTGCTGCAGTTGCGATCTGCAGCGGGTTGTCGATATTAAGTTTGACACCCCAAACGCAGGTTGCAAATGCAGTGTCTTTGCCTGCATTGGGTCACATGGTACCAAAAAGTACCATATGATGCAGTGGCAGTGCATTTCCTAAAGTAGTACACTACTTTTGGCGCAGTGATGGCTGGTGCTCAATTGCTTTGGGGGGGCGGCAACAAACCTCCCCAGTGCAAAATCTGGTGCAGCTGTGCATGGTAGTCAGCTTCTAACTTCAGCTTGTTTGATTAACCACTTCCTTACTAGGCACTTAAACCCCCTTCCTGCCCAGGCCAATTTTCAGCTTTCAGCGCTGTCACTCTTTGAATGACAATTGCGCGTGTCGTGCGACGTGGCTCCCAAACAAGAATTGGCGTCCTTTTTTTCACACAAATAGAGCTTTCTTTTGGGTGGTATTTGATCACCTCCTCCTGCGGTTTTTATTTTTTGCGCTATAAACAAAAAAAGAGCGACGATTTTGAAAAAAACACAATATTTTTTACTTTTTGCTATAATAAATATCCCAATTTAAATAAAATATATATATATATATATATATATATATATATATATATATATATATATATATATTTTTATTAATATTTTTTTTTTTTTTACTAGTAATGGCGGCGATCAGCGTTTTTTTTTTTTTATTGTGACTGCGACAATATGGCGGACACATCGGACACTTTTTTTACACCATTTTGGGACCATTGTCATTTTTACAGCGACCAGTGCTATAAAAATGCACTGGTTACTGTAAAAATGACACTGGCAGTGAAGGGGGTTAACACTAGGGGGCGAGGAAGGGGGTTAAATGTGTGCCCCTGGAGTGATTACTACTGTGGGGGGAGGGGACTGACTGGGGGAGGTGACAGATCTGTGTCCCTATATACAAGGGACACAGCATCGGTCTCCTCTTCCAGACAGGACGTGGATCTCTGTGTTTACACACAGAGATCACATCCTTGTCTGTGTACCGGCCAATCGCGGGTGCTTGGCGGATATCGCGGCCGCCAGGCACGCGCATCGGCATGTCAGTGACGCGCCGGGCGCGCGCCGCCGGCGGAGCTTGCGCGCCCCCCAGTGGCCGGAGGAGCCGAGGACATCTATTGACGTCCTGCCGGATATCTAGAGCACACCTTGAGGCCATCATTCGTCTATGGCCCGTGCTCCCATCTAGTTAAGCTTTGACAAGAAAACCTAGAAACTGATTGGTTTTTATGCACAGCTGCACCAGATTTTGCACTCTCCTGTTTTAGTAAATCAACCTCAATGTTTATCAACCCTGTTCAGGTGGTAGCAAAATTACTTTTTGTTTCATTAATCTGCAGTGAGGTGATGTTTGATCTGCATATTATGCCCGTCATTGTAACCTGACAAGTAAAAAATTTATTTATTTTTTTGGTTTATTACCATTTTATTAACCATTAATTCTCTTTTTTTTTTTATTGATTCAGTATATCTAGACAGGAATTGTCTGTCAGATATATGTGGTGTATTCCACAATCCAATCCCAACTGGACATTAGAGGTCGACGGATATATCGGCCGATATTTGGCCATTTTTGATCGTTATCGGACGATTATTATCAAAATTAGGCCGATATTTTACACTGACCGCCGTTCCTCCTCCCTTCTCCACACTCAGCGGCTCTGGCAGCATCAAGCGCCGCGCTGCGTGTGTGAAACTGACAAGTAACAGAGGAGAGAGAGAGAGAGAGAGGAGCTGTCGGCTCGATGTCAGGGGTGGGCGGGACCCAGCAGCTATGTTACACCAGCCATTGGGATGGTATCTGGGCGGGCCGCTACGTGTATGTGGCCCGCCCCCCTTTCTAAAGCAGACCAATCATTGGCTGGTGTAATTTAGCTGCTGGGTCACGGCCGGGTCCCGCCCACCCCCACATCGAGCTCAATTCTGATCTCTCTCTCTCTCTCTCTCTCTCTCCTCTCTCTCTCTCTCTCCTCTCTCTCTCTCTCTCTCTCTCTCTCTCTCTCTCTCTCTCTCCTCTCTCTCTCTCTCTCTCTCTCTACTCTCTCTCTCTCTCTCTCTCTCTCTCTCTCTCTCTCTCCTCTCTCTCTCTCTCTCTCTCTCTCTCTCTCTCTCTCTCTCTCGTTTTCAGTTTCACACAGTTACACTCGGCTTAGTGTGAAACCTGCCAGTGCCATCTGTTGGTGCCACCTGCCAGTATCATCTGTACTGAGGACATCAAGTGTGTGCTAGAGTGACAGGAGTAAGCAGGAAGGAGTGGGTGAGGTGTTTTTTTTTTTTTGTTTTTTTTTTTTAAATCGCCACAAAAATCGGCATCATACAGTAGGTGCCGCCGATATTGTGTCAATCTTGCGGCTTCTAGCGGCGAGATTGACACCCTATGAGCTCCGTCGCGAGAGCCAGCGCCGAGCTGTCTCGTCATCGGGAAAGGAAAAATGTTCCTTTCACGATGAGCGACACGCATTGCCGATAGACGGGGATTCCCGCCAATACCAGGCACTGCGTTTGGTATGAATCCTGAGCGGGAACTCCACGTCAATTTTTAAAGAAAAAAACGTCATGGGTTCCCCCCTCCAGGAGCATACCAGGCCCTTGGGTCTGGTCTGGATATGAAGGGGAAACCCTACGCCGAAAAACGGCGTGGGGGTTCCCCCTCAAAATCCAAACCAGACCCTTATCCAAGCACGCAACCTGGGCAGGCCGCAGAGGAAGAGGTGGGGACGAGAGAGCGCCCCCCCTCCCTCCTGAACCATACCAGGCCGCATGCCCCTCAACATGGGGGGGGTTTGGTGCTCTGGGGCAGGGGGGCGGCCTGCGGCCCCCCCACCCCAGAGCACCCTGCCCCCATGTTGATGACAGGGCCTCTTCCCGACAACCATGGCCGTTGGTTGTCGGGGTCTGCGGCGGGGGGGCTTATCGAAATCCGGGAGCCCCCTTTAATAAAGGGGGCCCCCAGATCCTGGCCCCCCCCACCCTATGTGAATGAGTATGGGGTACATCGTTCCCCTACCCATTCACCTGGTGGGAAAAAAAAAGGCAATAAAAACACACCACCGTTTTTTAAAGTATTTTATTGCACAGCTCCGGGGGTCTTCTGTCTTCGGGGGTCTCCGGTGTCGTCGCCGCGCTCTCCGGTTCTTTCTTCTGCTGGGCCACTGCTACCTTCTTCCAGCTCTTTTGCTAGCGGGGGCCCGGTCTTCTCCGTCGCCTTCTTCTCCCGCTCTCCGGTTCTTTCTTCCGCCGGGCCTTCGCTATCTTCTTTGCAGCTCTTTTGCTAGCGGAGGCCCGGTCTTCCCGTCTTCTCGTCCGGCTCTTCGTTGTCCTTCTGCCGGCCCCTCCACTACCTTCTTGTAGCTCTTTTGCTAGTGGAGGGGCTGGTCTTCCCGCCGTCGGCGTCCTTCTTCCCTCTTCTCCTCCTCGATGTTGACTCGTCGCTTCCTCTCGCAGTAATGCTAAATCTTCGGTCCGCAGAGATTTTTATAGGCTTCTCATGACGTCACAGTCACATGCTCCGGGTGGCCCCGGAGCATGTGACTGTGACGTCATGGGAACATGTGACTGTGACGTCATGAGAAGCCTATAAAAATCTCTGCAGACCGAAGATTTAGCATTACTGCGAGAGGAAGTGACGAGGTCAACATCGAGGAGGAGAAGGAAGAAGACTCAGACGGCGACGACGGGAAGACCGGCCCCTCCACTATCAAAAGAGCTACAAGAAGGTAGTGGAGGGGCCGGCAGAAGGACAACGGAGAGCCTGACGAGACGACGGGAAGACCAGCCCCTCCACTAGCAAAAGAGCTACAAGAAGGTAGTGGAGGGGCCGGTAGAAGGACAACGGAGAGCCGGACGGGAAGACCCGGCCTCCGCTAGCAAAAGAGCTGCAAGAAGATAGCGGAGGCCCGGGAGAAGAAGAAGGCGACGGAGAAGACCGGTCCCCGCTAGCAAAAGAGCTGGAAGAAGGTAGCGGTGGCCCGGCAGAAGAAAGAACCGGAGAGCGCGGCGACGACACCGGAGACCCCCGAAGACGGAAGAAGACCCCCCGGAGCTGTGCAATAAAATACTTTAAAAAACGGTGTTGTGTTTTTTATTGCCATTTTTTTTTTCCACCAAGGTGAATGGGTAGGGGTACGATGTACCCCATACTCATTCACATAGGGTGGGGGGGCCGGGATCTGGGGGCCCCCTTATTAAAGGGGGCTCCCGGATTCCGATAAGCCCCCCAGCCCGCAGACCCCGACAACCAACGGCCAGGGTTGTCGAGAAGAGGCCCTGTCCTCATCAACATGGGGGCAGGGTGCTCTGGGGTGGGGGGGCCGCAGGTCGCCCCCCTGCCCCAGAGCACCAAACCCCCCATGTTGAGGGCATGCGGCCTGGTACGGTTCAGGAGGGAGGGAGGGCCGCTCTCTCGTCCCCCCCCCCCCTTCCCTGCGGCCTGCCAGGTTGCGTGCTCGGATAAGGGTCCGGTTTGGATTTTGAGGGGGACCCCCACGCCGTTTTTTCGGCGTAGGGTTTCCCTTCAAATCCAGACCAGACCCAAGGGCCTGGTATGCTCCAGGAGGGGGAACCCACGCCATTTTTTTCTTTAAAAATTGGATTCAGGATTCATACCAAACGCAGTGCCTGGTATTGGCGGGAATCCACGTCGGATCCCCGTTCAATACAGTGCCGCTAGGGCTGGGCGATTTTTTTTTTTTTTTTTTTTTATAAAAAAACTCGATTTACGATTCGATTTTTTTTTTTTTTTTTTTATTATATTAATTAAAGTGCATCAACAAACAAAATTGCAAAGGCAAACCCTTTCTCTAACTGCAAAGTCAGTGTGCAACAAACACACAATATATTCCAGCGCTCATGGAACATACATTATTAACTATTGAAAACTCTTGAAACTCTGTGTGTGATTCCTTCTGTCCCAGCCTTGCTGCGATCCTGGCTCTGCATCTTTTGGGTTGGAGGGCCCTCCACACGCTGGTCTGCCTGTTGTCCATCATTCAAGGTACTGTGCTCACACTGAGATCATGGCCACAGGCTTTGTTTTGACTTTTTTAACCCCTCCTTGCTCCACGGATGTCACTGCAAGTTTAACAAGTTTGTCACCACTGGCAACTGGAGAGTTAAGATTCATTTGCCTCTGCACATTTGGGATTGGATCCCTCTCTTTATTGTGATAAATGGACTAAGCTTTTTTTATCAATTCTTCAAGAGTTTTCAATAGTTAATAATGTATGTTCCATGAGTGCTGGATTATATTGTGTGCATGTTGTGTATTTGTACTTCTGGGTACGGATTTTTTCTTTGCTGCGCTGGATCCTGTTTTTTCCCCCTTTTGGATACTTTGTACTTCCCAAAATATTTGGGATTTTTTTCTTCTACTTCTTCTTCTTATTATTATTATTATCATCATCCATTATATTTTTTTCTTTATCCACCAATTTAGCGCTTGTGACCTTTTGTTGTTTTTTGCAGTGTGCAACAAAGATTGTTAAACATCCAAATTATTAATACTGTATTTGGTTTTAGCTAATAAAACAACAAAAAAATCCTGAGGTTACTCTTAGTTGAATTGAACTGTGTCCATGCCTCACTGTACCCTTGTCTCACTGTACCCTTGTCTCACTGTACCCTTGTCTCACTGTACCCTTGTCTCACTGTACCCTTGTCTCACTGTACCCTTGTCTCACTGTACCCTTGTCTCACTGTACCCTTGTCTCACTGTACCCTTGTCTCACTGTACCCTTGTCTCACTGTACCCTTGTCTCACTGTGCCCGTACCTGATGCAGATTTTCATGGTATACGGATTTTACTGCTACAACCGGTGGCCATTCCAGTATTCAAAAGCCGTGCCTCCTCCTCGTCTGTGATAGGCGGAACACTCAATTTCCCAGCATTCAGTGTTCCGCCTATCATGGTCATCTTCATAACACAGACGAGGATGAGAGGATGTCCGTGATAGGCTGAATACTGCCTGCTGTGAAATTGAGTGTTCCGCCTATCACAGACGATGAGGACTCGGGAGGCGCGGCTTTTGAACACTGCAATGGCCGCCGTCTGTCTGCATGACACGCTGATCAGGTAGGCAGACGGCGGCTGCAGCGAGTAGATGTAATTGGGGTAACGCTGCCCAGTGCCATTCCGGATACGCCCCCTGCAGTCCTGCTACGGAAACTTTGAAGGAAAAAAAAAACAAAAAACAAAAAAAATCAAAAAAAATAGATTTTCTTCAAAACTGAATCAATTTGAGCTCAAAACTCGATTCAAGATTAAAATCGATTTTTTTCACAGCCCTAAGTGCCGCGTCTCCTCGCTATTGCAGCGAGCGCGACATGTGTCGCCATCCTGTCGCCGAGATGTCGGCACCCCCTGTCGCCGATAGGATCGCGATGAATATACAATGTCGGCGGCACCTACTGTATATCGGCCATCGGCCGCCCAAATTTCAAAATATCGCCATCGGCCAGAGAAAAACCCATATCGGTTGACCTCCTACTGGACATAGGTGGCCTCTAACCCTGGCCATCCTTCTCAATATACACAGCGACCCAAGGTCTCCCTGGCTAATCACAACAGCTGTATTTTAGGAAGAATGGAGTACATGGCTATTAAAACCGAAATATTGTATGTACTTTTTTTTTAATTTCTTTTTTTAACCTTAGGTAAGCACTTGTCCAAAGCTTAATGGCTCTCATGTTACTAACACAGGATGTATGCTTTCATTTTGGCATTATCTTCATTTTTTTCTTGTATTTCTTTCCCAGTTTTACAGTTGGAGAAGTAGCTACAATGAAGCCATTAAATACTTATCAACAGTGCCAAAATACAGAATCCAGGCCACTGAAATAGCAAAACAGCAAGGTTTATTGAACCGTGCGAAAGAGAAGGGGAAAAACAGGAGGTCTAAAGAAGAAATCAAGGAGGAAGAAGAGGAGAGAATAAGGGACATTATAAAGAACAAAATAGACATCAAAGGAGGTTATCAAAAACCACAAATATATGACATCCTACTATTCCAGATAGTCTTGTTCCCCTATTATTTGTTCAAGTACATCACCTGGTACGTTCACTGGGTGTATAGATTCAACATTAAACGGGAGGAGTATGGTGAAGAGGAAAAACTCTACCTCATTCGGAGAAACATGAAAATGTCACCGTCCCAGTTTGATAGTTTAGAAGATGATCGGAAAAAATTGTTTCTTGAGGAGGAGCTGTGGAAACGAGCAAATTATGAAGTAAGTAGAGGGTAAAACCACAGTTGTTTTCACGTATTAACATTGAAAGATTGGATGTTTTGTATGAGCTAAAATTGTCATTTTTGGAAAGTGTGCTACTGCATTTTTGTACGCAATAGAGATCTATACTTTATATGAGCATAATGGGGTAAAGATTTTATATTCAAAATCACTAAAGTCCAAAGTACAACCACGCATGCTCCGAACCAATGCTAAACATCAGACAACAATAGCAAAAGTTGCCCAAAGAGTGGCGGTAAAGAGCTGAAAACCCACGTGATTTGGTGAATGTTGGCTAAAAAAGTTCTCCCGTGTGTATGCATACCAAGTTCACGGCCAACGCCCCTTCGGACAAAAATCCACTGAAAAGTCAGATGGAAGGCCGATTTGTGTGTACGAGGCTTTATACTAATCTATCTAACTCTGTTACTTTTTTTTTTCTTTACAGAAAGACACACATCTGTAAGATTAGCACTTTGGGATCCATCTGTTCCCTGCATACATTAGATCTTGACTTTAGTTTGACTGTAGTTTTGTGGCAATGGTAGATCCAGCATAGATTATGCTCTTTGGGCTTGGTAGTTGTGTATAAGATGTTTCGGCAAAGAAAAACTGGGGAAAAAAAATCAAGCAATTCTGTTCTGTGGTTTTCTACAGATATACAAAAATCAGCAAGAAGAAGAAATGAAGCTGAAGATGGCTTCAGACCCTCGGTGGAAGAGATACAGAAGGTGGATGAAAAACGAGGGGCCGGGAAGACTGACATTTGCAGATGATTGATTGACAGGCTTGTTTCTTGACAGATTATTTTCTTAAAATAAATTAAGAGATTTTTGTACTCGCTGCAACAATATGTCATCTTAAACTGCATAATTTCTTTTACCCGTTTTACAGCAATACATGTTTATTGAAGTTACCACAAACTATTTACAGAAAATTGCTGCTCCATTTATTACAATTCAAAATCTTATCGTACCATTCTGAATTTACATACTCGGAGTATCAGAAAATTAAAAATGTATTTTTAATAATATTGATGGTAGAGGTCTGCTGCACTGCTTTGCTGTTGTAGTTTTAATTTTTTTGGTCTTACAAGTACCATATCTTGTAAAGAGACACGTTTTCATGTTTTTTAAGTCACTGGTGTACTGCAAGAGACACTACAGCTTTAGGACATGTCCTTAATGCCCATCTAGCTCCTCAACCAGCTTATTATCCAAAACTGAAGAATGTTCACAATTTTCTGTATCAAACAATTTGACATACTGAATAACACAGATACAGAAGCTCCCATGCAATTTTTAGGTTGCCTATAGTAATTATGTTTTAAGCTTCCACTCACACCTTTTATTGAAATGAATGAGGTTCCTATTGCTTAGCGTTGTCGCATGTAGGATTATGCATAAAAACATGCAAAAAATGGGGCTAAGAGAAACATATGTATTATGTTTGTGTTCCATGGCAAATTGTTTAAGAAGACAACTAAGCACTTAATTGTGCGTGTTCTGGTTCTTCCGTTTCTGGCACTGGTCATTGGGATCAAATGTAAATGCAAGTCTAAATAGATGGGAAAACTCCTACAGCTGCCTTTGCTTGTCCAGTGTAATCTCAACTTTCTTCCATGGTTGCTACCATCAATATAGGAGTTAATCTGTGCACACAGAGGCAAAAACAGATTCATTTTAACTTGGCCCTCCTTGCCTTCCTTTTTGTATTCTCCCACTGCTCCAGTCAGTAGCTAGGATCAAAAGAAAGGACAGTGCTGATTGGCTCAGTTGGTCCTGACCTCGGGTGTTTTCTTTGGCTCCTGGTGCTGAGGAATGGTGAGGTAGCAAACAGAAGAAAAGTAGGTGCCATGTAAGGCTGGCTTCATGCACGCTGAATATTGGCTGGTTCAACAGGAACCAGCTGACATTTTGTCAGTGTGTACAGCAGTCGGTCCGTTGATACCTGCCGACATCCGATCCTGTCCGCTAAAAACAGACGGATCGGATGGCAGTTGGTGTAGACAGACAGGCGGTTCGTTTACATCCAACCGCCCATAGAGAGTGGGCTGTGTCTGCTCCGCATAAGCGGAGCGGACACAGACCAGCCATCCGCCCTGCTCAGTGTACATATTCTCGGCTGAGCCTGCTTCATGTGTAGGGGGGGCCTTAGGCTGATTACATAATAAAAAAAATGTAAAGCCAGTGTATTATTATTTAAAGTGCATTCCCTTGTGGTTTTGTTAAATATATAATTGAACGTTTTTTATATCCGTTTGATGGGTGCAAATGAAATTGATTCTGCTAGAAATCATGCAAGCTTATAACTTACTGGGCTTTCTACCTGTGCTGCACCTTAGGCCCCTTGCACTAGGAGCAGGGGTGTCACTCTCGGTGACCACAGTAAACTGGACAGGTAGAGAGGGTGGATCTCTCCAATGGGGTAACAGACATCAGTAATGACCTCCCCAGATTTTATTTTTTTATTAGGATTTTACAATACAAATACATAGTATTGCAATAAACTAAGAAAATACAAGGATGCAATGATTTAGCCTTTCACAGACCTCTTAAAAAAGAGGCCATAAGTTATACAAAGCATATAATGGCTAATGTAGTTGTCATGACTTTATGCCAAAATTCAGTTCTAAAGAAAGCTTAGGTGTGTGTGTGTGTGTGTGTGTGTGTGTATAATAT